>JALIZF010001877.1:0-582500 GCA_029948255.1 Telmatactis stephensoni | reverse complement strand
TTGAAGGATGAATAAAAGACGCAGTGCTACAAGAGAAATCTCACCGAGGAAATCTTTCCAAGGGATCACCACTCGGAAAAATCCGACCCTCGGTGGGATTTCTCCTCTAGCAATGTTGCATCTCTCATTCATACCTCAATAGACCATTTCACGGTTGTCGTGGCTCAACCTCAGCCTCGACAGCGTGTAATATATTCTTTAGAAATCGACTGCAGCCCATGGTAATGTAAGGAAAGCACACATCAACAAACAATCGAAACCCTTTAAAATTCCACGGGCTGCAGTCAAATTCTAAAGAATACGGTGTCCAGGCTGAGGTTGAGCCACGAAAACCGTGAAATGGTCTATTTTGTTCAATATTATATTCATTCTTGTTGGTGCTGAAAACAACGTAACGTCCACAAGGGCCTTCTTGTAGTATGCGATAAAACAGTTTTCGCACGCATCTTAAGTTGTCAATGTGAAAGGCCGTAAACAGCTAATGGTATAAATAAGTCATGCGTAAATAGGTTTACACTAAGAAAATTATCTTTGTCTCTGATTTTAAATGTACAAAAACTAGACGTTTCGACCATTTACCAATGGTCTTCATACTAGTACAATAACAGGTTTTTGGTTTTGTTTTACAGTTCTGAAAGGCATGGAACAGACAGACAGACGGGCAGACCGAACGGACGGATGGACAGACAGGCAGATAGAAATAGACAGACAGACAATCAAACAACATACGCGTCTGTTAAATCAGTTTTAAATTGTTTTGACTGCATACAACATTTTGTAACTGAACTATAACTAAATAGATCGTATAAAGATATTTCGTATCAAAAAGAGTGAAAATTCACAGTGCGCATCATTGTTTGTCTCATTGGTCGAGAATGTCTGAAAATAACACTTCGACCTACTTTGGATTATCTTTCGTTCTTTAGTAAAAGTGGTGATGATGAAGAATTCACAGTCTTCGCCTGGAAGTAAAACAAAATTGTCACATCACAAATTTAAAGCACTACCAAAGTATTAGGAAAGGAAGGAAGGAAGGAAGGGAAGGAGGAAGAGAGGAAGGGAATAGCGATTGTGCACTGTAATTGGCGACACTGTACATCTAGTACAAGCAATAATAGTGTAATAATATTAATGTGTCGTGTGGTTTCGTATGGATTAGTTTGATGTTGTATTGTGATATATCATGGATCTCAAAAAGACGTACTTTTAAGATCCATTGGTTATATTGCGTTGTGCTGTATTAGTAATAGGTATTCAAAGTAATGTTACATGTCACTGTGCTGAGTAAATCGTACCATTAATTTCGTTTCTCACTCCTCATACACAATCAGATGGGATGCATTCAAAAGTAATATCGACTTCTTTGCAACTTTTACCTGGTTTCCCTGTTGTAATCATTGGTTTCTGTACATTCGTGCTACCTGTTTGTCAGTCGCAATTGTAATACAAAGTAGTTAATATTGTTCCTAATTATGAGCGAAGATTCGTTGGTGCAAAAGAACCATTTAACAGATCGACAACAGTAAATTACTGAACAGCAGTAACAACAACGTACAACAACAATACAATTCAAGTTATTCTTACCTTGGGTTGGTTGAACAGAGGCTTGCGATCTCACTATCGCACCTTGTTAGTTAATGAGAAATTTAATTAGTTAGTTAGTTAATTCAGATAGTCCCAAGGAAAACTTTTCAGCTTATAAACAATCCACTCCAACTGTCCTCGACCACCTCAAATGTCGATCACAGGGTTTGTGGACAAGTACGAAGTCAAAATGTTATCAATTCTATCAAGACAAAAGCATACGGATGGTGTTGTAGATGGCGGACAGACAACACGCCGCAAAAAGGTCGCTTCTTCAATTTGTAAGTACGTACAAAAACAAACAAATAAACAAATTGAAATTAACAAACTAAAATAAACTTTATATCACTGAACTTGTTTCTTCAACCAGAGACATTTCGGTCGGCTGTGAGCGTGCAAGAGTTTTGATCACCGGTTTTTGTTCATTTAACCCTGGTGCATGATGGGCCACTGGCTCATTTCTGGTTGAAGAAGAAACAAGTCAGTCAATGATATGAGAGAACCAATCAACAAGAAAAATGCAAACAGTGCTTCTTGATGCAAAATTACAAGACTTTTATTTGTTCACGTATATAAGTATTGACTGCAGCCCTGAGTTTATACCTCAGGTCTTGAGGTGAAGAGTCTAGTAGTCCTAACACTCTCTCCTCCGCAGAGGCTCCAAACGGCATGATCCCAACTGAAGACTGGAGAGGAATTTAGTTAAAAACCGCTGCTTTTGTGTTGTCAGACAATCATCCTTAGTCTTTCGAAAACACTCGTAAAATGTGGAACGACAAATTAATAATTGGGCAACTTTTGGCTCGATTCAGCTGATATCAGGTCTAGCTTGTTTGAATTGGTCTCGCAGTTCGTCGCAGTTCGTCTCGACCAAACTCGCTCTGATATCACGCCGATTCGAACCAAAGTTGCGCGATTACATTTAAATATTAAATCATGATAATTTAATAATCAGATAGCATAAAACTTTCAATTGATTATACCTTCTGGAAACACATTCTTTTTAACTTCTGGTAGACTATTCCCGCGAGGGCTGTAACGGGCCACTGTAATGAAGCCATAGGTTTTACTGATAGCAGTACCAACACCAAGTTCTTTTGTGCCCTTCCATTCGACCTGCCATATTAGATACAATATTCCTTATAATAGATGTTTATTAGTCGGGCAGCCGTAGGCATGCCCGACTTTAGTTCTACCGTTTGTTCTATGTCTCTGTCGTGTCGAGCTTTGATAGCCAGGCGTTCCTTGTGGGGTCGACCGAGCCCGGCAGGGGAGGTCACAGTCAGATAAAATGTCACGTGTTCGAGTAAACCATAATACCTTTCGTCATTTAAGTTGTCGTAGAAGAAACGTGTTTGCACTAGGTTGTTTCGATAGCTTCAACTGAAAGAACACGACTATAAGATGCCGAAGAAACTCTATACTAAGACGCTCACATTACACACAAATGCACACGCCGATCGCGATAGACCAACACCAAAAGATGGCGATGAGCGTACATTTCGAAATGGGTTGTTTCGCGATCCCCTTTTACTATTTCAAATATTGCAGTGCTGTAAGTCAGAGGAAAATGTTTACCGACGAAATTCAGATAGTACTCTGAAATACTAACATTTTTTTCTAAATGAAAATATTGTTGACTTTTTTCTTTTTATCATAGATTATGGATTATTTTCATTTATTTTTATAAATATATTCACCTATCTTCTTCTATCGACCTTTTTTACTTTGGTTAAAAATTAGAGGAAACTCGATAAAATTTTACGTAGACAAGGGCTTGCTCATCGTAGCTCTATTCTCACTGGGATTCCTGTTCAAATAATAAGGACAGGGTTCCCGACGATGGAGAGTGACATTATCACCATCTCCTTCAGATCACAGCACTTTACTTTCAGCAAAAAAAAAAAAATCACTACTATTTTGAATCTCACTTTTTGATAACCTAGAACGTCAAACAATTTTTTCTATATAACGAGCATTGCAATGGTTCTTGAAATAAAACCCACACAAGCAGAATATCAAATATATGCAATGGATAAATAGTAAGACAGCGTTCATCGCATGACCATACCAAAATGGGATTAACAACGATTTAATAAAGCGGGCACAGAAAAATCCACAAAGGGGGTTTCATTACTGAAAGCAACTCAAAGCTTATCATAACATGACGTCATAATGTGAGTACGATATTTTTAGCTTGCCCGACTTCACGCTCATAGAGCGTCTAGTTTGTAACATGGTTTCCTCTTATTACTGATTGGAAAGAAAAGAAGGATGTGAAGTCACTGGGGATCGAACGCGGGACCTCTGGCACCAAAGGCCGCGCACTAACCAACTGTGTCATCCTTGCTCCTGTACACTTTAAATCTTATACATCACTTATATATTATTTATCCTTTAATTCTGAAGGAAATGATTGCAATCTAGCTTGAGAATGCCATTATTTTTAATTGCTCTGGCCCGATGGCCCTAGAGCTTAGGACTGCAAAGCGATCGTTCGGAAAGACACAAAATGACTTCGTACCCTCGCGAAAAAATTGTGATTGGACGAAGACCAACGAAGTAGTATCGGCGACACAGGTGAAAAACGCTCTGCGCATGATCGAAATTTCAGCGGGAATTCGTGGACGCGTTCGTGTTTACAAACAAAAGTATCATCGATTGAACGGTTGTGGTATTATGCGAAAATTGTTTCGATGGTCGCATTTTAAGTGTGATCAACTTTCAGTACTGAAATAAACTTATCTCACTTACATATATTCACTCAACTCAAATCAGTTTCGATACTTTTTCTAGCCAAAATATAATTATCATTACATGCGATCGCACTGAAAGATAATCAAACGAGAAAAACAAGTTTCGGAAGTATAATTTGTTAAAAATAGTATTTCTTCTCTCGCCGTTACTGGCTTTTGTTTTGCATGGATTATCATAAATAAAATCAAAGTTGCTCACAGGTATAACTTGAAAGCGAGAAAATAAACAAGGAGAAACTTTATTTGATCGAAGCAAGTTTTTCCGTGAAACTGATATAGTTTCACAAATGTGTTCAGACTGCAAAAACTCCGAAAGAAAAGCCTTCAAAGCATTGCCAAAACATTTATAGAATAGAAAAACGGTTATATTTGAATACCTACATAGCAAACAATCGATAGAAGATATTAAAATTACAATTTTCATCTGTAAACTTATGTGTACAGATGAAAATTGTGACTCAAACGGTGAGACGCTGGTTCGCTATGCTACAGCTGAATTTTGCTGACAAACTAGTCTTGTGCTGCGATTGTAGAAAATCAACTTTCCTCCAATTTAATTCTGAGATGATTCTCTTGTGCAATTAGAGTTAAATAGAGGCTCACAAACATTTCATTCTCGTACTTTGTTCGAGTAGTGACCTTCCAAAGCGAGCCAACTTCAATCTCATTTGTTACGGTATGATTCTTTTGGGCTTGTTGTCTGCGCTGATGTACAACAATTGTACTCGAATGGAGTAATTAGCAGTACGATCTAGTAGAGCCACTATGCTTGGTTTAGCAATAACTTCCAGTACTAGGCTGTTGACGGTGAGCCCGAAGGCTACCTTAGAGTTGCCTTGGTCTCTCCACTACCAATTGACCAGTACTCTATCTTACAACTCTGTTCTATATATATGGCATGCTATACCACCCTAACTTGTGTTACCTAATGCGTACAGCTATAATATCCATACACAAATGACTAGATTCACAATGCGTTACAATCTAAAGGCCCAGACACACGGTGCAACATTTCTTGAAATATTTGCTGTCGCGCGCAGTACAATGTTGCAGCGTGTGTCCACCCATTCCAATGTTTCGCGAAACGTTGCGCGCAACAGCCGCAAAAGTAGGATCGAGTTCTACTTCTGCAACTGTCCAGAACTGTTGCGCGCAACATTGCACGAGATGTTTCAGTGGTGGACACACGGTGCGGTGCAACCATGTTGCGCGCGGTGTTTCAGCAAAAGTTTTAGGAAAAGTTGCAACCGTGTTTCCGGGCCGTTAGAGCCATTTACAATCAAGTCAGTTAGAGTCGTTTTCGTATGAGTGGGAAACTTACCGCGCCGTACCGTGACCGTGTCAGTGCCGTAATGTCTATAAAAACATTCGAAATTGATCATGCCGTAACCGTATCGTATCGTAACCGTACAGTGTTCCCACTCATACGAAAACGACTCTTACTAAAAGCGAAGGTAACGTAAAGGGAGAGTTATTGGCTAATACAAGAAAATTAAGGGATCCAAGAAACTGGTACAAGTAACCTCTAGCACTGGTCATAACACTTGGAATCAAAAGTCACAACAGTTATGGCTATAAGTACTAGAATATTAATCGCTTGCAACAGGTGTATCACGCGAATCTTTAACCTGCCCATTACGTGCCAATCCATGCATCTATAACTTTGCCAATTTGGATATTAAATGACAACGCATTTTGTCCATTTGATTTTCTCTAATTTTCTCCCGTTAAAAATTCATGGGCTATTCATTGTGTACTTGCAGTTGAATGGCCGCGCGCATTTTTGTTTCAATTGTCCTAAAACCGTCTTAATTTATTTTTTCGTGTCTGCTATGGGATGGATTCAAGGAAAATTCATTTCCCGACTCGGGAATTGCACGTTGTATTTTCTCGAAACATTAATATTCGACAAAGTGGCCAGAGCGGCGAAAAGCCATTTTGGCTGTTGTTAATGTATATATTATTTTCATTATATCGGGCATGCTTTAATTGGAGCCTAGCTATGTTGCGTGTACCTCACCAGTGCAGGTTTATATTTTTATCCTTTTTTAATTTATTTATTACGTATTTATTATTAGTTTAAGTAAAGTAAATAAATAAATAAATATCACTACCAGAACTACATAGTAGTTTTCTTGTGCTCTTTGTTGTAATGTTATCATAATTAAACTATAAACCCGGCTATAAATAAAACTCTTTTAATTCAATAATAGATTCACCTTACCTGTGTGAAGTGTGCTACCGCTTTGCCAGGTGTTTTAGCCTTCCCAGTTCGGAAGTCAAAATCCTTCACTTCTTTGTACCAGTCATTAACCATTTCAGAACACTGAACACATTCGGATTTCTTTTCTCCCATGCACTTATTCCTTGGTGGTGTGAAATATGCCAGGTTTTCTCCTTGATTTGCTTTTTTAAGAGTGTCATAATCATGTTTAAATTCATCACGCTTGGCCAGGGTATCGGCCCATCTTTGAGCTGCAGCAGCCAAAGAGTCAGACCAAACTAAAGGCGGTGAACCGTGTTTTGCTCGATACTTGTTGTGTGCGTCCAAACAGTTTTTATCAAAACCATTTTTTTGACTTCTTGCTGTTTTGAAAGAAAGAAATTTGTAGGTATGAATTACCAAAAATATAACTTTAGTTTGTTACACCGCATATTACGATAGCAGTATACAACTAGGTATGACACAGGGAATTCATGGCAGCCATGTTTGTGGTCCAAATAATAGTGATTTTCTCCCAAGAGAAATACAATCTTTTGTTATTCAAAAATATACTTTCTATTGTATTGCCCACAAATATGCTTCAGTATACATCCACTCACATACATAATAGAAAGAGGTGGAGTAATTTGGAAGAAGAAGAAGAAGATGATAATGATGATGATGATGATGATGATGATCTGGGTTTCTTTTTGTTTTCCGTTTCTTTCTTCTCTTCTTTTGTTCATATTGTTCTCTCTTTTTCTCTCCCCATCTCCTTTCATTTATTCATTTTTTTGTCTGTTTATTCTGATTTATTATCTATTATTTATTTAACAGTCAGACCCGTCGCCAGCACATATTGGTAGATGAGATTTTCCACCTTTATCGGTTGCATATTAGAGGCGTAAATGACCCGAGTATCAGGGGTCCAGCTGTCTTTGGAAAAGTCGAATGAAAATTTTCTTCGTGTGATAATGATTTTGAAATGCAATATAGACCACAGGCAGCACCTAGCCACTTCTCCTGACGATGTACAATTTTATTGATACGCTAAAAAGACAAAAAATGCGCGCGCTTGTTTTAATTTGCTTGCGCGCGCTTGTTATGCATGGTAATATCGTCCCGATATCCCGCGGGACGAGCGCGCGCTTGTTGTGAATGGGTTTCATATGGCGATCCCGCGGGACAAAACTAAATACTAGTTGTGTCCTGCACATTGTCCCGCGGGATTGGGACGAATATACCACAGGAATCCCAAGCGCGCATAGACTAGGCGCAAAACTGAAAAAGTCGCTCGCAAAAAGTGCAGAAGGTATTTTAGGGTAGAAGCTGGTAAAATAACTATATATATTCTAAACTAATTTTTCATGCTGAATCCGATTAAGACGTATTTTGTAATCTTATACGTGTAAATGACGTATGGCTACAGTGATTTCATAGCTTTTATCATGGAATTCCAAAAGTTCCTAAACCTAAAAACAATGACCACAGCTGGAAAGAGCACATCAGTAAAGCTGTGAAGTTTGAAGGATTTAAGTTGAAAAATCAAGTGTGAATTTTCAAATATCGAAATTCAGTCGTTGGTATCTCTTGCATAACAACAAGTGCATGTCTTTTCATACGTTTTTTGAAAATTCGCATCTCCTTGATTTTTCAGCTGATATCCTTCAAACTTGACAGTTTTACTGAATTTGATGTTCTCTTGCCAGTCGTGGTCATTGTTTTTAAGTTTGGGAACTTTTGGAATTACATGAAAATGCCGTTAGTATGAAATGACTGTAGCAATTCACAAAATACGTCATTTACACGTATAAGATTGCAGAATACGTCTTGGTAACAGTCATATTCGCATTCAGCATGAAAAATCAGTTTAGACTAGTTATGTTACCAGCTTCTAACACAGGCAGCCCAGCCACTTCTCCTGACAATGGATGTTTATTTTAATAATTTATCAAAAAGACAAAAAAAAAAAAAAAAATGCGAGCGTTTGTTTTAATTTGCTTGGCGCGCGCGCTTGTTATGCATGGGTTTCCTGTGGTAATATCGCGCGCTTGTTGTGAATGGGTTTCCTGTGGCGATCCCGCGGGACAAAGCGTAGTTTGTGAGAAGGTATGAAACACGGGTCACGTGATGGACGGATGTGTGCCCCAGGTTGGTTGGACACATTTCCGTGAAGCGCTCGGGATTTTTCACTCGTTGAAGTATCGTAAAGTAAGTCGAACAGTCTCCGAAGCTCAAAAGCTGAAACATCTGTCAAGTTTTCTTAGTTGCGTTGTATAAACAAATTTATTTGTTTATAAATTCTACTTATAAGAAAAAGTCATGTCAACAAGTTGTAGTGGAGATACCGAAGAAGTTAGTCGTTGTCTATGGTAAGTTAGGTTTGGACCTTGTAATAATCTAACTTAAATTATAAGCTTATGGACATCGACACATGAAAATAAGCTAAGTATTAGCTAAGTAAAGTATTAACTTACTTAAGTTTAATTGGTTATTTCGGCTTGTAAGTTATGGAAAACTTATAGAAGATGCGAAGGAAAATCCGTTTCGGTAGAGGATATAAAGAAAGATTCAACAACTGTTTTAACTACAGCTGGTATAAGCCTAATTGATGATGAACGCAAGCAAAAAAAAGCTAGGACGTACCGTGAAGTGGACATTCCCGTACACAGAAAAAGGAAAAAATCCCACTAGCCACTGAATCTGGAATGATAAGATATTTGGTTTACAAGAATATTAAAAGAGTAAAGGAACCATCCTCATTGATATGGGTTGAAATAGTAGATGTGTATATATACACCGCCGAAGCCAGATAAATCGATCAACATACAAAGCCCAACAAATTCAATCCCAAGAAAACAAAACAGACATAACAGTTTCAAAACTTACTTTATTTCTGTTTATAACTGGACTGCTTACAATCTTCTTGAATATATTTTTTGCAAATTCTCAGCTGGAGTAAGTTTTTGTTCTCTATGAGTCAGAATGAACCACCGACCGAGTGTCAAAATGCACAACAAAAAATCAAAATTTTATACCTAAAGGTACGGTAATACGAGCAACAAAATCACTCAACTTGTCTCGCAACATTGCTGCGAAGCGAGTTGAAGAGCGATGCTGCCCGTTTTACCACCCGAGGACAATTTGTTTAACTTGTCTCGCAACAAAATTATTGTTGCAGGTTGAAAGAATCCTGTATTCTCATTGGCCCCTAAAATCATTTGCTGCAACACAAGTTGAGCCGAGGTGGTAATACGAGCAACATTTTAAAATTTTGTTGCAAGAAGTAGAACGACCTTCTACTTTCTGCAACAAAATTTCTCAACCTGCAACAAACTATTTTGTTGCGAGACAAGTTTGTTTTCGGGTGGTAAAACGGGCAGCATCGCTCTTCAACTCGCTTCGCAGCAATGTTGCGAGACAAGTTGAGTCATTTTGTTGCTCGTATTACCGGACCTTAACATTAGCTTAATAATTTTGAAAATCAGCTCATTTCATATAAATAATTGTTTCGAAATCTTATGTGAACTTATGAAGCGTCCTAAAACACTTCAAAAAAGTAATTTTTGCAGTCCAAAACTGTTAGCATTGTACATGAAGCTATGAGCGACACAACAAAACTTCAAAAAATCACTCATAAAACTATCTCAAATACCTTGAAGGTCCGCTCATTTACAGTGAAGAGTTGTTTCGAAGTCTTGTATGAACATAAAACTTTTGAAATTTTCAAAAACTTCTTCCAAGAAGTAATTTTGTAGTCCAAAACCAGCATCGTTTCAAGTAAACTTGTGAGCGTTTTTCATTAATGAAATTCCGAGAACTTTTTTAGATTTCGGAAAACTCTCGTGTACTCACGATAGCTATCCGACGTCCCTCGTCAACTCAACGAGTGAAAAATCCCGAGCGCTTCACGGAAATGTGTCCAACCAACCTGGGGCACACATACGTCCATCGCGAGTCAAAGCTTCCCAGGTGAAATTCTCGTCAAATAACAAACTGAACGCTCAAACGTTTAAGTTGTTTGGACATAAATACTTTGTTTACATATTCGAAGAAAAATCGAAATTTTCTTTCTTAGCTGGTGAAATACAAGCGAAAATGTATTTTGTCACGTGACCGTGTTTCATACCTTCTCACAAAGTAGCTTTGTCCCGCGGGATCGCCACAGGCAACACATTCACAACAAGCGCGCGCTCGTCCCGTGGGATATCGGAAGGATATTACCACAGGAAACCCATGCATAACAAGAGCACGCGCGCCAAGCAAATTAAAACAAGCGCGCGCATTTTTTGTCTTTTTAGTGTATCAATAAAATAGTAAATAAATTATTAAAATAAACATCGTCAGGAGAAGTGGCTGGGCTACCTGTGCTTCTAACCCAAAATGCCTCCAGGTGTTTGATTTTTCGAAAATGCGCCTAGTCTAATAATTTAGTTAAGTAGATATAAGAAATTTATTGGTGTTATATATAGATACATGTACATGTACGAGCTAACGCAAAGAAGCGGTTGGAATTCAAATTGCATGGGGCTCGTAAATTCTGAAACAAAGTTCAATCAC
Organism: Telmatactis stephensoni; assembly: GCA_029948255.1. Classification (NCBI taxonomy): domain Eukaryota; kingdom Metazoa; phylum Cnidaria; class Anthozoa; order Actiniaria; family Isophelliidae; genus Telmatactis; species Telmatactis stephensoni. Next base: position 571,397 of record JALIZF010001877.1, on the reverse strand, counting down.
ATTTTAGTGTATTTATCTCAATAAAATATTGCTATGACCACAGGGAGCCCGGATTTTAAGAATCGTAAATCAATATAATTGATTGAAAGTACTTTGGGTTTCCTGTGCTGAGATTTGAAACGAGACGCTTCCGATAATCGTAACTGCTAGCAATTTGATAGAAAATTGCATAAACGTATCAGTGTTATTGATTTATTTATTCATTTACGACTCTTAAAAGCCGGGCTTCCTGTGGCATGACTAGTTTATTTCAGGGATTTTCTATTACGGTAATGAATTTGCGCAAAATTTGAATGCATGAACGGAAAGCTAAAAAAAATTTTCTTAGGTAGTTTTCTTCATCGAGGATAAGTTTTTTAAACCAAAGAAAATAAGGGAAAAAAATAGAATCTATAAAAAGAAAAAAAGAAAAGAAAAGGAAAGGAATGTTCTGGACGAAAGCAGAGCTCGAACCCGTTACCCAAATAAATAAGAATGCCAATTTTATGTAAAACCTAACAAAATTTGGTCCATGCATCTGTCAAATTAAAGAAAACGTTCACAGTCAAACAACAAGATGTCGCAGTTTACCGTTAAAAAGGATGAAATTCTTAGACGTCAGCGTAAGCAAGAAAGAACCGAACTTTGAAACGTAAACCGTCATAGCAGTTTGGTTCTATCGTATCTCTTTGAGTTCCTTTTGGAAGTAACGGCAATGAAAATATAGAATTCAGTAACTAAAACTAAGAAATCGTGAAATAACTGAGGGGATTTTTGATAGAAACATTGTCAAAAGCATTCACCAAAGGCTGATCATATAGAGAGAATACAACAACGTGACTGGATTCTTGCTTAAGCTTGGTCGCAGCAGAGTCGCGATCGATGATCGCAGCGATTACATGGAAACTACACTAGCTAACGACTGCAGTGATAGCAAAGCGATTCCATATGATAGCTGCATCGACTGGCTCGTAGGTTTTTATCTTTATGTCAGGAGGGGTAATGGAAGGAAGAGGGAAAAGTTCTCACTCCCGTCTCATCAGCTACCTTCCCTAGTTCTGTGGGAAGGGGCTTGTTCTAACCATGCAAAGCGACGGACCATGTTAATACTTACCAAAAGCAATAAACAAAGAAACGAGTAGAAAGGCATTCATTATCGACAACTGGCAAAACCTACGAAACAACAAAAAGATAGCTATAAGTAAATATGCACTAGTTAGCCTCAGTAGAGCGGCTCTGTATGCAGTTGCCTAGCTCGGTAATTTCCCTCCTTTTTGCCCACCGACCCACGTGTCTCATTTACCTTAAGTATAATTGTAATAGTATAAATTGTAATATAGTCAAATAGACATAATTATAGAAAACAACAGAATTACAATATTCTAGTGTGTATTAGCCTTTATATATTTCACGGGTAAAGTAAAACCACTCTATTAACCTCTAATTAGCAGTAATCTCTATTAAGCGGACCCATGCAGGAAGGTGTAGAGGTACTACTGCTATCACTGGGGACAACAATTACAGTTGTCAAAAATAATGGACACTTTTGTCTTGTTTGGAAGGGAGCAAAGCTAGAACCGAGGATCTCTAACATTCTTGATGAAATCAATAGCCAAGCTTGTCAGAAATAAATCATTGCACAGTGCCAGCACCTTTAAGCAAAGACAATCGCATGTCTTAGGGTGGGTTATAAAGTTCCCCCACCCCCCCGTTCATGCAGCCATATTGTGTCTCCATAGGTGGCCATGCCCTCGTCAATCCCTGAGATGTATACAGTACAAACACGTGAATTGTGAATTATACCTGATGTACAACAGTTGTTCATTTGGTTTCAAGACTTGTTGCACTAGGGCACACTAGGGCATGAGACATGCGTGAACGTTTTCACTTACTGAAGTTCCAAAAGAATGAAGGCATGTTTAAGAGTGACATCGACACAATTTACCCTGTTTTTCTTGTAAATTCAATATAATTACTATCATAAAATTACTATACAATTGAAAACATTACTTAAAGCTTAAGAAAAACATTGTGTTGGAATAAAAAAAAAAACTACGTATCACCAAGTGTGTCTAATAACTTACCTTAACTTATTCAATCATATGTCTCACAAGGTCAATGAAGAGGACTTGGCTACTTGAATATTGTTGATATAAGAATATAGACTCGATCTTCATAACTACCGCCACTTATTATTACACCATTAATAATTCAGTTCTTTTATAAGTATCTATACAGGTTGTGTCTTTGTTGGTATTTTCACTCAGGTCAATGAACAGACAGCCTCCCTAATGAACCGACTAATGGTATCCCCTAAGGTTGTATCTGGAACCTCACACTTGTTTCGACTTCTTTCCATTCCGTGAAGCTACAGTTCGCCTTAATACGGAACACTGATGGAAAGAGGAGGTAAAGAGCGCACCAAGAGACAAATCGCCCTCTGATCTTGTAATGAAGTGAGATATATTTACGCTAAAAAAGTTTTTTCGATACTGGTAAAAGCTATCTAAAATTTCTAGAATTCGTCTCTTCCGCAATATAAACTGACTCATCTTGATACCAAATAAACAAAAAGGTTAAATATTACCATGATTAATCAAACTATTCTTCATTTTCCTCGCATTCCAAATACAAATCTTTTTGATTAATCAGTTCTGGTCTAAATTGTGCTTAATTAAACGAGCGCCTTGCAAACAAATTAAAAGGGGTTGCTAAGTGGTATCCTAGGCGACGTGCGTTGCTAAGTGGTATCCTAGGCGACTGGCATCCTAGGACGTACGATCTATGGCCTTATGGTACCAAGTCAAATAGCAAACATTAATTTCAAGTCATTATGACATCAAACAGAATTCGACCGCGTGTAGCCGTTCATCGTTACTTGAGGTCGATCGGTAGGACAGGTCTTTCGTGCTCAGCTCTTCCAAGTCAAGCTAGCTGTTTAAAGAGAACAAAAACTCATTTCCAGATCAGAGGAATTAAGGTAAATCGAGAAGAACATAGTCTGCTAGAGGCGTGCATTACTTCAAGATATTTGCCTGGCTAGTTGGTCGGAGAGGGAACGAGCAGGGAGATTATTATATTATAAGGGTTTTAGGTGTATTTTATGTGTCCACCAATTCCAATACAAACTTTTGCAAATTTTTCTGTGTTTTAGGGTCAGTATATATTAGTATATCGGTAAACTGCAGCGGCGATTTTGGTAAGTAGCCGATGATATTTCACACACAAAATTACTGATTTTTTTTCAAATCAAGTTATGGTGAACTTAATGCTTATTTTGTAAATTGCTTGCACGTATGCTCACTGAAAAAGACAATTTTTCCTGCAAGTTACGAAAAAATTTGGCAATTCTATTTTACTGTAATCTTGCAATAACTGATTCGAATTTAATAAACTTCAAAATATTTATGTTTAAGAATGCAACGAGTGACTGGCGTTATTTATCCTATAACAAAAGTGGTATAACAGAGAATAATATTTTCATTCCAGAACAACATTAAAATATTCAATACGCCTGCAAAAAAAGCCTTACAATGACGTCACACACACACATTGATTGTAAGGGAAATTAAAACTTGAAATACCACTCTACTCTTGACCACACTTGCAGAAATAGGAAAAAAAGACAGAACGAAGAAAGATGGTTCTTGCAGTATATTGACAATCTCCATTGTGTCCATTTTCCACCTAGAAAAAGAATTATTGCCATTCTAACCTTACAAAGAGAAACACTGTGTGTAATTACACTACAAAATATTATCGGTAACACGGGATAAAGAAAGATTTTCGTGAAATCTTAGAGGCCGGCAGTAGTCCATTTTCCAGTTTTTGAAGAATCACGTGACCACCACAGTTACCTCCTTTACCTTTCTTACGTACATTGTTTATTAACTATACAATAAAGACAAATAACTCGCATTTGTTGAAACTACCCTAAGAATTAGTCCTCTCTCTCAATCCTCCCTGCTCAGTTTATCATGCAAAACTTTAGTCCAAAGGATTTCAGGATGTTAGGATCAAAATAGAACTACTTATCTATTTTCAGACCTAAGTTGTAAATTGTTTCAATTTTTTGGTTACAGGTTGCTTTGCCGATTTTTGATATGAAGACAAACAACTCCAGCCAAGGGTTAGCCTGTTACCATGGCAACCCAACGATATTTAGCGTGGGGACGAGTTCCATAATTGCTGTTGTTGGTATCCTAGCAATCGTGCTTAATGGCATGGTTACCTATACATCGTACAAGATGAACAAAATGGAGCAAAAACACGCCAAGTCTAATCGACATAACATGCTGAGGTATCTGTCAAGATCTCATTCTACAACGTATTTCTTCATCATTCATCAATCGATCGCCAACACCACAGAATGTATAACCTTTGTAGCACTAACTGTGGTTATCCAGTATAAACTTTGCGATCCAAGCTTACTCTGTTTTGGAATTTGCCTTCTGAGAGAGATAATGATGATAGCTGGTTTTTATCAACTGATTTACATTGTAGTGGAGCGCTACTGGTGTATGGTCTTTCCTCTTAGGTCTCCCTCAACTACGTTATCTAAGAGAATCATATATTTAACATGGATAATAGCATTAATGTTTTCTATTCCAGAGATCATTACCTTTATCAACATAATGGAATCAAATCACTGTGATAGTTTGTGCCTAAAACATTTGACTCTAGAATCCAAGAAATATTTCCTTGCATTCGCGGTTCCTCCTATTGTCGTCATATCTATAGCTTGCTATCTGACTCTGCGTTATCTCAGAGCAGCTAAAGCTACTAAGATGTTCAGCTACGATAAATCTGTCAAAGCTTTAAAAAGTGCCATGACTTTAACTGGCATAACAGTGCTTCTTCTAATGGCGTACACTATACCTATGGGTGTGTTCTTTGTGACATTAAATTTGCCTTCTAGTAAAATTATCCAACAAACTCTCCAAGGCAGCTATATGTTCTTGTCATTGTATTCCCTGGCGAACCCCTTTCTCGTACTGTGGAGCTATCGACCGATAAGACAGAAAATCAAGGGATGCTTGGGACTGAAAAGAAAGAAAACTTACTCCATGCATGTCAAATACTTGCGAGATAGCTGTGCTCCAATTACAATGACTCGTTTTAAGGCTTACAATTCAAATGTTTCTTAACTTCACTGTTAGATTTTCATCAACAAATTAATACGTGGTTACGACGTAACGTACTGTACAACCCAAGGTAACTACGTCATTGCTGCATTCAGGGATAAGAAATCTCTTAATGAGACAACTTCTTTTGCAACCTTTTCTACAACATCGAAAACAACAATTTAGGAAAAAGTTCTACTGTTTTTGCAATTTTCACCGCAACGTTGCTCATACCATTGCAATGGTGGACACGTGTCAAGGCCTTTACTCAATAAAAAGGCAAAAATAAGACTATCGAGCGGTTTATATCAAAAACACCTTTGTTGTACCATTACATATTCAATAAGTGAAGCGTAAAAAAATAGAATGATAGATTAGCCCTAGCAAATAACTAAAGGCCTACTCCAGGCCCAAAAGACGCCTTAAGCTGCCGCGGCTAAGGGCAGCTTAAGGCGGCTTAAGGATTTTTGAGGGAAAATTTGCCGGCGTCTCAGTGTGGCTTAAGGCGGCTTAGTGCGGCTTAAGCCAGCCTAAGGTATCTTAAGGCGGCTTAAGACAATTAAATGCAATCAAGAACATCATTACATTGTACTCAAAATGACAAAAAAATGTAGTACTAGTCTACATTAGACCTTATTTAAGCCTGTTACACATTAAAATGGAAAGTTATTACTGTATGTCAGTAATTCAATAAGAAAGTAAGCTTGTACCCTATTGTAGAAGCTTGGCATACAATATGGTATTGTATGCCAAACTGTATGTTGGTAAGTCAATAAATATGCAAGTCAATTATCAGCAAGCTTTTACCTTAACTTAGCAGTTTGACATTTAATAAAGTATTGAAATTGTTTATATAGTCCTTTAACCTGTTAAACTATTATTGTTATTAACTGTTATTAACAAAATTTTAGGTTTTCTGTTTTTATTCAATTGACATGTAAGCCATTAAGATTTTGATTGGAATCAAAATTATGAGTAAAATTGGTCAGAGAATCGTCATTATGAATTCTATGGTATATGCATAACTTATCACACATGTCATCCTTCAATGCAGTGTTGAACATCTTGTTTGTGTACTGTATGAAAAAGGCAAATATTAAAATGCAATGTAGACCTATAGAAATATATAAAATAATTTTGTAATAAACAATTTTAATATAATTATTAAAATCATTATTTACTTTATAAGATAAGGGCATTTTGATTTAAGGGGAAGCATTTTCCTCATGGACATATATTAGTTTATTTGCCTTTAAACTAAGTGATTCCTTTTTTACAGTGCTGGATTTATGATTTAGTAGGTCACTGCTAAGTTTAATGTTTCACACAACATTCAATAGAAATGTCGATTCTTTCAAATGTTTCAGTCAATTTTTTTGACGATGCCTTGTTCAAGCTTACTTGCAAATTTGGATTTTCCATCAACTTTTCCACTCTGTTGAACAGGACTTTATCCTTCTCTGGAATCCACCTTCTCTGGAATCTTAACTTGTATTAATCCATCGGCGAACAAACTAAGCACTGCAATATCATACTTTGACCCGCATACCAAAGTCTTTCGGATGCAAAAATGGCGATTAATGGCCACTAGTTATCAGCTTTAGCTAGCTTTGCTTCTGGAACTTAACTTCACAATAATTCTTGTACTTTGGTTTTCATTCTTGGTTTCTCCCCTTGCCTTCGGGACTTCGATCCATAGTTTTTTGTTGGTTCGCTACTATGACCAGACTTCCTTGGTATTTGTGTCTTACATTATTTTAAAAAAAGTCTTGCTAAACAGCTAAAACCACTTCGGTAGCCGCCATCTTACATTTTACCCAGCATTCCCTGCAATACTGATTGCAGAGTTGGGCTTCCTGTGGGTTACGTAGACTGGGGACGAGTTGTACTAAAAATGGCGGACGACATGCAAGTAGAGTTCTGGTCTGTGGCAAATGTTTGGGGGACTGAGAACGAGCGCTCTGATTGGTCAATTCCGGTCACTTCAGAATTGTGTTGTTGTTTTGTTTTTGTTGGGAAGGGAATGAAGAAATTTGTGCCAAAAAAGACGTGTAAATGTTAAATTTGGCATTCCATTCTACAGCATTTGTATTTTCCATGATTTGGAGACATTCCTTACGAAGGCTGAAGCGTTTTTCTGTGATTATTGTGGATTTAGAGGATCGTGAACTTTGTAAGCCGTTGTTCGAAATGACGAAGAAACAAGATCAAACACGACCACCGACAATATTTTATGGCGATTCTACTCGTAAGCCTGTATTCCTGAGGATATAATATATAGCCTAAGCAACACAACAATTGTTGAGTGACATACTTTACATGGCCATATCGAGATTCAGGGTACATGGCCGGAGAACGACGTTTTGAAAAACTTTGGTTGGTGAATGAAGCACATGTAAAATCAAAACTTCAAACTTTGTTGATTCGTATTTACAGAGGAAAAAAATCGCGACGGATGATAAGAAACTTTTCACATTACTACAACAAGAATCATATGAACTTTTTATTATAATTTTTCACAAAACTGAAGTCATATCCGTGTACTGAACCAAAAATGGGACAATTTACTCACCTGTAGTTTGCCGTAAATCGAACATAAGTTTGATAAACTTTCAAAGACAATCATCCAAAAAAGTGCAAAAATCTTGTGTGTTTTTTTATGAGAACTAGAATATATCCTGCCTAAGCCACGTAGGACTAGCTGGTAGTACTTACTGGGACTGAATGGAAGAGTTCTCACATTCAGGTAAGCTGAAAAATTTCGTGAAAGTTTTGGCAGTTGGAATTTGTTAGTTCGTACGCGCCATGTCGCGTTAGTCGGCTTACAAAGTTCACGATCCTCTAAATCTACAAAAATCACCGTAAAACGCCTCAGCCTTCTTAAGCAACGTCACCAAGCCATGGAAAATACACTCGCTGTAGAACAGAATGCCAGATTTAAAATTTACACGTCCTTTTTTTGCACAAATTTCTTCATTCGCCTACCAAAAGGAACTAAACAACAACACAGTCTGAAGTGACCGGAAGTGACCAATCAAAGCACTCGTTCTCAGCCCCCCAACATTTGCCACAGACCAGAGAGTTAGATGAAGCTATGGATTTTCTTTCGCTGCCTGCACTTTTCAACAAAAGAAAGAAAAATGAATGGGGAATGAATCCGTGCACAGGAGAGTTGGTAAGCTTGAATGCCATACATTTCTAACATCCATGAAACTTACTGAAACAAGAACTGCTTAATATGTGTATAATTTTCACACCAAGCTTGACTGTGCAAATAAACGAAGTTATAAGTCATATTTGTAAAGATAAACTCCATTAAGATTCAATTTACGAGAAAGAGTAATTGTAAACTGAAAAATACCTTAAGAACCACGGCTGAATGTGAATATCATTTAAGAATACAATTTATAATTTATATTTGAGCAGTGATATTTTTTAATATAATACAGTATTAAAGTTTAATATTGCCAGTAGAAATCCTTGTAATACGTGATTGGGAAATGATAAAATTTACTGACTTAAAGAAAAAGAAACAATATTGATTTTCCTGAAATGTTGGACTTTGAATGTCCAAGTGTCTAAGTCTCAACTGAATATTATATGGACCTTCAATTTTCATTCTTGTATTTGTCTCATAATTTGAATTATTATTCTTCCTTGCTTTGATCTGTATATTTTGTAAACTTCCAGCATCCACAATCCTTATCTTAAAACAATATAATAAGTTTCCATGTTGTCATAGACATGAAGTAATTCAATCTCAGACAATTTGAAATTGATTTTTGACATTTTTAATATTAAGGCCTGAATGAAAGGAAATTAGGAATTAGATTCAGAGTTAAGAACTGTAACAAGTAAGTGTTTATTGCAGGTCTTCAGTGAGAATATTTATGGCTCATTACCTCATGCCATGCATCTTTAAACAAATGTTATAATTTCTTACATCAAATATATCATATATCCATAATATATCTTTGCTACATCTTCGTGTAGGGGACACAGTCTACATGATTCCACAAAAACATAAATACTAAGGGTCCAACTTAAACAATAGAGTGCAGTATGCAATAGATTTCAATACAGCAAGAAATCATACCATATGTATATATGTTCAGTAAACATTTCTGTAAAAACCCCTGCATCGTGATCAACATTTTCAAACTTTCAGTTGGATTTAGTTTTTCCGAGCCATCCATCATGTGTAAGGAAGGAAGCAGGCTTTCGCAGACCTTCCTTGTCCCAGAAGTGGACAAATGTTGTTGCTCATTGCCCCTTTGCATGATTGGTGGATCAGAAAAGCCCAAAAACTGAAATTGTCGGTTGGGATAAAGTAGTTTTGTAATAATATTGTAATTTAATCATTCAATATCCAAAGACTCTTACATCTACTTAGATGTAAGAGTGATTTTTGACTTCTATACTTGAAGTGGCTTATGGCGTCTTGAAGCGGCTTAAGCCAACTTAAGGCGGCTTAGGGCGGCTTAAGGCGGCTTAAGCCGTCTTTTGGACCCGGAGTAGGCCTAACTAAAAAAACCAAAAAATGATGAGTTATGTGATTGACAAGAACTGCTTGTAGAATTCTGTATAGTGATAAAGTCCGCTGCACACGCGAGGAAACTGCGTGAGGAAACTGCCACGCGAGGCTCAGACGATTTCTCGCGCACAGACGATGCTTTAGCATCTTTGGCTACGCGAAGCAAAACATAGAGCAGGTAAAAGAGCACACGCGGTGAGAAAAGTAAAGTGCCTCGCGTGGCAGTTTCCTTACACAGTTTCACAACGTGTGCGGCGGGCTCAACTAAAGATTGCCTCTTAAAGGAAATATACAGCTATTTCAAAAAAAGGTTGTGATGCGAGGGACCTGAAGCCCACGCGACCGAAAAGGATTATGGGTAGTAACAAAACTTGACTTTCTTTTCCGCTTTGGTATTGACTTTTGCATCAGTAAATAAAATTCTTTAGTGCAAGCTAAATTTGAGTAATCGTGTGAGATTTTTGTGGTTTTATAACTTGCTACTGTTATCCTTGAAGTGCGACCTGTGAAGGTCAAAGTCTCGATTCGAAACTAGCATTCATATGGACGATAATCAAATCACTCGACAGATACAAATAGGATCAAACAGCGATTCTCAAGAAAATGCCTCGAATTTGCAAGGAGAGTTTAGATAAATATAAACTTTAAATGTATAATTAGCTTTTATAGGAAAATTCATTGGATGACGAGGGAATTCCACGTTGAATTTCACGCGCTCGAGAAAAACGATATCGCACGAGTCGCGAAGTGACGAGTGCGATATCGCTTTTTTCGAGTTTTATAATACACAATACAAAATTACTCGATTCTGATTGGACGAGAGGAGTACAATTAAATCGTTAATTGTACTCTGTAGAGTACCTATTAAGCCGCTATGGCAACGACAACGGCGCGCGATAAACTTCTCCTTTTGGATTTTCCTTGACAAGCCATGGCTACTCGTTTTCGATAAAAACTTACAGTTTTGCTAGTTCAGTTTTTGATGATTATCATTGAAGATAAAATAGTAATTTATTTGTCAAAACAATGACAATTTTAAACAGAAAACAAGAACACTGGAAAGAAAAATGACTTCCAAACAACGCCGTGCTGCAAAACTAAGCGAAGACATCGATTCACGGCCAGAGTACAGAAATGGTCATTTGGTAAAACTTTTTTACTCTTTTCCAAAAGAATCTGATAAATCAAGCTTAAGATAATGAAGTTTTGAGGCATTTGAAAGGCCAGGTATGTTTAAACAACGTAAATTTGATCATATTTCTCTGTGAATGAACTCGAATTCTTTGCCGTGTCTTGGGCTCTTCGCTCGTCTTCATTCAATAAACAAACCTGTCACGGTAAATAAACTACATCAATTGCTTAAGAACTGTAATTCGCTCAGAATACAAATTAACTCTATTTTATTTTGTTTTCGAAGTTTCTTCCCTCTTTGAAATATTGTCTACTCGTTTAAGTCTGCACTTTTTAAGTGAAAACATGCTATATGTCAGACCAGTTTGTCTTTCCTCGAAGAAATTTTGTATAGTGTATTATAAACAAAAAATCGCACGATCTTCTCGTACAATTCGGAATTAATAGTTACTCGTAATGTTTTGAAAATTCTCAAATAGGACTCGCCTAAAGGCTCGTCCAATTTTGAGAACTTTCAAAACATTACTCGTACCTATTAATTCCGAATTGTACTCAAGATCGTGCGATTTGTGAAATTCCCGAGTTGGGAAATGAATTTTCCTTGAATCCCATAGCGGACATAGAAAAAATAAATAGAGAAGATTTGGTCCATTTTTTCAAAGCGCACGGCAAGCCATTCAAGAGCAAGTGCACAAAAATAGCCAGCGAATGAGAATGAAGCTGTAGTCGTGAATGAAAATCGTCTCACTTGCAAACTTACTTTGCTTCAACCTCGTGTCGAGTATTTGAGGAACAAAATTATTGTCAAACTACTGGAAAATTCACTTTATTTGACTGCAATTGGAACTGAAAACCTGGAGGAATGTCGATCTCATGAATGGCAAAACAACACTGGTTCGTCGGGAAAAATGGTCTGGAGCATTTCATTGACACTGCGAAAAAAGCCGTGACTTTAATAAGTTAAGTAAAATCAAAAATTTTGTTCCCCTAACTATCAAAAGCTTGCTATTCAGATATGATAGTAGTTTTCTATTCTTGCTGGGTTTTTTGGTTATGTTTTGAATGCCTTTTTACCGGTGTTTTTTGGATAATTCGTTCTGACAACTTCAGTTGAAAATAAATCGCTCAAACAAATCCATTGGACTGTGTATTTCTGTTGCTTCGTTTTCAAAAACATCTATGACTGCATCCGGATATGTTTTGAAATAAGTGATATTTTTTTCGAGTGAAGGGATAAACTTTAAGTTAAGTAATGTCGAAGCTGTCGATAAACCAGACCACGACGGACGTCAAACGCTCGCCTTTCATATTTATATGTACTAGGGACTGTACTAGGCGTAAAAATGTTATTTTGCTATTAGTTATTGCGTCTTTTTCTTTGCTTGTTTTCTCATGATAATTTTTGGCAGCTATTGAAGTTTGTTTTTGAACTATTTTAAACTAAGGCCCAGTTCAGACGTCGAACTTTTGCCGCGTCGAATCTAATTGTTGCATTTTGTAGATCAGAAGTGCGGCATCTGAACCAAATGAATTTGACAAATTTGATTCAAACTGATTTTTTTTAATTTAATTCTTAATCAAATCTGTCAAATACAATAGGTTCAAACGCCGCACTTCTCATCTACAAAATGCAACTATTAGATTCGACACGGCAAAAGTTCGACGTCTGAACTGGGCCTAAGTTTCGCTAAAAACAAAAAGAAGAAACACAGCAATCGCGGGCTACCTGTGTAAGTATTCAACGCTGAATTCTCCTCCATGTTTTAAGGCGGCGAAATATACGAGACACAAAAACCCTCAACTTGTCGCGCAACATTGTTGCGGTGCAGCTTTTTGATCGATGTTGCGCGTTTTTCGCCCTTTTTTGTTGCGTGACTAGTTGAGATCGCGAGGTGAAAAACGCGCAACATCGATCAAAAACCTGCAACGCAATAATGTTGCGCGACAAGTTAAGGGTTTTTGTGTCTCGTATTTCGCCGCCTTTACCGTCAAATCAGACGTGTTATACAGAAATGAGGGCACTATACTGACTATCACGTGAAAATGCTTACAGTTGGTAATTTTTGGATTGCAATCACTCCCAGGAGGGTGAATTGAACAAAAGACATGGTAGCCATGTTAGAGGTTAATTTTTGTACATGGCTGTCATGCCTTTTGCTTGTTCAATTCCCTCTCCTTAAAAACAGGTCTGATTTGAATACATTCAAATCCAGCATTCACTTGTTGCTCTGAACCACCACAAAATTTGTCGAAATAAGTGTGTATAAAAACGTACCCTTCGTTCGCATAGTTTCGGAGACAATTTATGCCTTGTGCGCCTTTCGTTCCTCCCCAGAGCAGGGTCTGGATGGGGTTAACCGACTAGCGACAAACGGACAAAAAATAACTACCGACAAACTTGGGAAAGATTTACTGATTACCGACAAAAAAACATTTACTGACTACCGACATATTTTATTAATTATTCGATTAGTCATATCAAGTAAAATCAAATAATTATATATGGAACGTGGCTAGTGCTTTGACCTTCTGTCCGGCCTGGGCATAGATCCGGCAAGTCAAGATACCAATTTCAATAGTTTTCTGACATTTCCTGTCTTCAAATTACTCGTGCTAATAGGTACCATTGTAAAGGTGAGATCGAGATCAATTGCATCTCATTCTACAAAGAGAATTACGAATAACGATAAAACGCACTTTTATAAATATTAGACTTAATATTTCGATAGTTTAACTTAATGTTTTTAATGATTAACCTATATTTACCGACAACCGAAAATTTTAACTAACAACCGACAAATTGCTCAAATTTTAACCGACATGCGGACCCTCCAGGGACCGCGGAGCACCTTCAAAAGTGTGTGTGTGTGGGGGGGGGGGGTGGGGGGGGGGGGGGGGGGGGGCTGCAGCGGCGGATCTAGACCTTTTAAAAGGGGGTACACAATTTTACAAAACACGGCGGGGGCGTAACTTCCTCAACTTCTATTCTGAGAAGCAAAAACAACATATTATGATTATTCTTTTTCGCTAGCGTAGCGAGCGCGAAATTTGAACTAAGACGCGTCAATTTGATTAACAATTTCGATAAAACCAACAACAACAAATATTTAGAAAGTAAAGCTTTGGGAAATTATATTGGCCTATACGTTTAGACAGAAGAGAGAGAGAGAGAGAGAGAGAGAGAGAGAGAGAGAGAGAGAGAGAGAGAGAGAGAGAGAGAGAGAGAGAGAGAGAAATACGTAGGGCCCAACTGAAAAGGGGGCAAGAGCTAGATATAGGTGTTCACAAAGGTTACTTCCTAGGGTAAATACATTGTGCTCGTCACTCCCCCACAAAGAATATCATGGATATGAACATCATTCAGTGAAATTGCAGGTGCTCCTTTTCAAAACTGTGGTTTGTACACCCACTTCAACTGATTAATTTTTTTACACAAGTGAAGGTCAAATAAAACCTTTAAAACAGTATTAGTCAAATTTTGAAACGAACATATTAAATTTTTCATCGCGAAAAGTGGGGGGCTATAGCCCTCCAGCCCCTTCGTCTCCGCGTCCCCCCCCCCCCCCCCCCCCCCATGGAATCGTGACAAACAACGATTCCTTACCCTTCCCTCCCCAAATAAATAAAATATACAAAAACATCATCAGGTGACTTTTACATGACATGCCACTTTCGGTTCATTAGTTGCTTTTTTGTTTCGTCGAAGTCAGAGCTTTCATAATAACTTGATCAGATGAAAGAGCCATGAAAACCCTTACTGTACTGATACAGTTCGTTGTAGTAGGCTGGTGTGTTGCTGTAAACCCTGGAGTTCGAATTCGCTTGACAGATAAAGGCCTTGCTTATGGTAAGATAATGACAACTGAAACTTCTAAAACAGTGAGTGCCAAACTGAAAGTTTTATAGTCATCAGTATTGAGAATTCAACTTAATAGCCACAACAGAGTTAACAATTTATTAGAATTATTGCGACAATGTATGCTAATAGTTTTTGTGTTGGAAACAATACGTTTGATTGATTTACTTCTGATTTTGACCTTGCAAATGTTCTGGATAATTCATCTAAATAAGCTGTTGACTCCTGCAAAAATAACCGCTTGATTGACTATTGTAATTATGCAAGGTAATTTGTCTGTAAAGAATGACGTTGCTACGCATACAGTTGATATTAAATTAAAGATTTTCCACAAAAATTTCTAAAATGAAACAGAGATGTGAACATATCACGCAACGTTGTCCTAGCTTTAAAACCTTCACGGCCGATCGATATTTGTATTTATGTCATCTGTTATAAATACAGACTTTCGTTAGAGTACGGGAAATGCATGAAGTCGAAGCCTACAATACAACAGCATGCAGAGACATGTTGTAATGTAGCATAACTATTAATCCGACTACTAAAGCCAAAAGTAGTGTTGACAGGTCAGTCATGACAATAAACAAAGCTGTTTTGGTTGTCCAGTATGTGATGTCCTTCCAATAGTGGATTGTCTAAAAACTGATGTAGCGATATATCCAGCTAATAACAAGCTTCTTATAACTACAAACTGTCTATGTACACGTGAGATGGAATGTGCTTTCAGTTTCATATGTCTTTTATCCAACACTAGAAATGACCTGTTGTCACAGGCTTTAAAAGAAAGAAAGATAGCAAGCAAGCAAGAAAGAATGAATGAATGAAAGAAAGATAGCAAGATAGGAAAAAAGAAATATAAAAAGGAAATGACAAAATAAATAAAATGCTTTATTTGTATAAGCAGGCCTGACTAATTGGCAGCCATTTGGCTGATTTGGGCCTGCTGTCACTCACACACCCACTACTATTACATTAACTGTTTAAGCATTACAACCCCTCAACTCACATGTTAATTTTACGGAGGTGAGGAAAACCCTCGTGGCAAGGGAGCGAACAAACACATCTAACAAACTCTACTCGCCATGTGGCATCCATCAGGGCTCGAACCAGTGACCCGACCCGTGGACCATAGTGGTGAGAGGCCTGAACGATAACGCCACCCATGCATGCCACATTTTCATACGATCCTACCAGTAAATTTAAAAATCCAATAATCGCCCGCAACAGTCTGTCCTTATTGCTAACAAACATTAAGCGCAATTGATCATTTCGCCATGGAAAATGCGCTATACAGATGTTCATAATTTCAATTTTTTTTCACGTAATCGAAAATTAATGTGGTCAACTAGTGATTCTAGTTTATTTATGATACCAAAGCGGAGTCGATTTAAAACCTATTTTCATTTATTTATTTTAGTTTATTATTAAGTTATATTCTTCGGAAAATTCCGCATATTACTGATTAGAAGGTATAAATGATTTCTGCATCGAGTATACCAAGAATGGCAAAGAATGTTATGTGCTTAATATTTATTTTTTTTGTGCTTGGATTTAGTAATTTTCATGTTTTCACGACTGTCGACTTGGTTCCCTCGACTTTCGACCTGATAGTTTCTATTCAATTAAGCCAGATAAAAAACATCAAAGTGAAAACGGTGTCGAAACCTGAAACAATAACGAAAACTAATGAAATAGTCATTTGTCATTTTTGTGGCGGACAGTTTTCATTTGTTCTAGAATATATATAATTAGCTATAGCCTATTGACGTATTTTCATTTTTGAAGAATAGATGCTGTCTGGGGGACAAATCGCATTAAAGAGGGAAATGTTGTACAAGCGATTATACACAGTATCTAAATGAGCAGGTCGAACAAATTCAACGTCGTGCAGTCAAGATTATTTGTCCTCATCTGACCTATTTTGAAGGACTGGAGGAACTTGACTTGCCAACACTTTTTGAAAGAAGAGAATCGTTATTGTGCAAATCTTTCTATCTAAAAAACGTTCAACCAAGTAGTTAACTTGCTGAATTACTGCCCAAACCAGCGCAAAGGTGTATAATGTAAGAAATCCTCGACGAATTCCACTCCTAAAATGCCGAAAAAAACGATTCATTCCATCTAGCGTAAAGAAGTGGGATTAACTGTAACTGTGACCATATTTCAACATGACTAAATTACGTATTATTCATTATATAACATTTCTACTTTTATCGCATATTATATCTTAACGACTTGAGTTTTTCAATTTTAATTGCCATTCAAGTTAATAAAGTTATTATTATTACAATTATAGAATAACGATTCTATATTCAGCCATATTGTAAAGCTGGATTAATTTATCAATCGAAAGAGAAATAAACCAGTTACTTTGACCTCAAAACTACATGTAGGTAGGTAGGTAGGTAGGTAGGTAGGTAGGTAGGTAGGTAGGTAGGTAGGTAGGTAGGTAGGTAGGTAGGTAGGTAGGTAGGTAGGTAAGTAACTTTATTTAAGTGTCAAGTGTAAATAGCTGAGGGTAGACCCTCTACTAATAGGGGTCACTAAAATTAAAACGTAGAAACTAAATCAAACCAATTGAAATCAAAATGAACAAAACTAATGATATATAAAATCTAGTCTAATCTAAAGTTTAAGTTATGCTCATGCAGTACAATACTGTACTATATACAATATGAACTATACAAATATAACGATATATATATAAGACAAAAATAACTTACTATATAAAAGTTAAAATTTAATTATTACAAAAATGGCATGTTCTGCATCCTGTATCTAATAAAGTTGTAAGATCTATCTTGCGAATACGTTCTTTAAATTCATTAAGTGACTTACTTAATCTTATTTCTTTCTTCAAGTTATTCCATAATACGGGCCCCAGGTATCTTATTGAGTGTTACCTCAAGGTGACTGTATTGAATCTGGGCGTGTAAAACTCTGAGTTTCTTAAGTCATGTGATATATTATGATGAAGGGAAAATAAAGATCTTATTGCCTCAGAACATATCTTATGTTTAGCTTTATATAGATGTCTTGTAAACGCCTGTTCTGAAGTGAGTATTGAAAAAATGCTTGCATATATGTTATCTGTCGCTAGTTGCTAAAATTGCCATTGAAGTCCTAAATGAGAAGCTCAAGACCATCAAAATACCAGACATCAGCGGGGATGCAGGAACACCTCTTGGACATATCAGCTACAAATTATCAAGGTATTTATACATCTTGTAACAGAAATACAAAAGAAGGAGAAAGGAAGGAAGGGAGGAAAATGGAAGCAAGGATGGCACAGTTGGTTAGTGCGCGGCCTTCGGTGCGAGAGGTCCCGAGTTCGATCCCCAGTGACTTCACATCCTTGTTTCGACTTCTTTCCTTTCCGTGTAGCTTTGATTAGCTTTAAATACCCTTAAAACGGAGCACTGATGGAAAGAGGGGGTAAAGGGCGCACCTTCGAACGCTTGATACATGAGCCTCTGGCTCGGGAGACTGGGTAACCACTCCCCGCGATTTCGAAGTAAAACATTAGCCTTTGCCTTTTTTAGCCTTTTCATGAAGCGGAAATAAGAATTTGAAAGAGGGAGCAAATGAATGAATAAATGAATGTATGAATGTAACCACCACCTAATTTCTACTTCGGTTGGATGGGCACGCAGGACAATATATAACTAAATAACAACTGTTTTTTTGTCCAATAGTATCGAGATTAGTAGCCTGTCCATACCAAACTATTCCCTCAAGACCAAGGCTGGTGTTGGACTAGAGCTGTCTGTGTCTGGAGTGTCTATCAACATGAATGGTCACTGGCATTACCGTGAAGATAGCTGGTAATGTTGTTTTCATCTTTAGTACAGAAAGTACTTGAATGTATTATCGTTGCTCTTATCTAGGGGCGTAAATGGTCATGAGTATCAGATGCCTAGCTGACCTTTGCTAAGTAGAATAAAAAATATATTTCAATGATAAAAATCGTGAAATGAAAGATATTTTAGCGTCATTCACACAAGAGATTTATTGGTGTTATAGATACATGCACATGTACAAACGCAAAGAGGCGAGCCATTAGGCAAAACATTCAGTAGAACTTGAAAAAGTGCATGAGACTCGTAAATAACAAAGTTTTTACTTCAGCTAGCGTATTTCAACGTATATCTATTTTCAGCATCTTTATCTTACCGAAGTGGTATCACTATTTATTCAAATGATATAGAGTTTACTCAATGGAAAATGCTTGCGCGCATACGTCTTTATGCACGACTTGAGAAGTATCAGAAAACGAACGAGTGAGCGCATCAACGAGTTCATAAAAATCGTACAAGCATTTTCCATTGTGTAATTTATATATTTCATAGATACTGACATTTTGGAAATCAAAAGTTTTAGCAATTTTTAGCATGTGGGAATGTTAAGTTGTATTATAGAGAACATATTAGATAATCAAAAAGTACCACTACGCTGATGACGGGCCTGTCATCTTGTTTCCAGACTCCCCGTCCTGTACAATTTTGCGGTTGCTGGCACAAGATTTGTCATTCTGGTACGGCGTACCAAGTCCAATTGTACAGGGGAGGTGACGCGAAAATCGTTTAAAACTTCATTTTACGTACAACTCAAAACACATCAAGTCGTGCCAAGTACGTATTTTGGCAATGATTGTAGACATTGTACTTCTGACCGCGCCTCCCCCGCTGGTAACTTTTTGGGATTTTTTCGGCAACGTTACGTTCAACCCCTCATATTCCCCCTCATCCGTACATGCACTTTGCCCGTCTGTTGTTTCGTTGCTCGTTTCCAGATTCCTAATGTAGTCATTAGCCATTAACTTAGTTATGACTTAGTAACTGGGTTCCGTTGATTTTTTCCTTTTGTTTTTATATCGTATTCAAATATCTATGGATAACTTTCGTATGTTGTTCTTTTATAGGCCTCACATTAGTGACAGTGGAAGCTTTTCATTGGACGCAAGTAGCATTTCGTTCGACGTGCAGATAAAAATCAGTAAGGCCACTGTTACATATACGCACAAAACTATGAGTTAAGCAATATTGATGTGTTGCATTTTGTATATACTACAAAACGGACGGCATTGTTGAAGTGAGCATACGTAAAGGCCCGGTAATACGAGCAACAAAATTGTGCAACTTGTCGCATAACATTGTTGCGTTGCAAGTTGTAGAACGATGTTGCTCGTATTACCGCCTCGCGCGCAACTTGTCATGCAACAAAAATCGATGTTGCAGGTTGCGAAAATTTGTTGCACAAAGTAGAACCACTTTCTACTTTTTGCAACAAGTAGCCGCAACCTGCAACATCGATTTTTGTTGCGTGACAAGTTGCGCGCGGGGCGGTAATACGAGCAACTTCGCTCTACAACTTGCAACACAAATGTTGCGCGACAAGTTGCACGATTTTGTTGCTCGTATTACCGGGCCTTAAAGCAGTCTTATATACATCGGCAGCTCGCGCCAAGCCTGCGTCACATCCAGACAAAATTTGCAGTGTCGTTGCGCGTTACAGCGAATCGTGTTCTAAATGGTTTTCTGATTTTGAGATATGAAGTAATGCCCTTCAGTTTTGATTTGTTGGATTTTGTTTTACGGGTATTCAAAGCTAATGCTACACGGATTAGAGAGACGTCGAAACAAGTGTGCAAGGTCACTAAGCCGGGATTGAGCTAGGGATATCTGTACGTCCGTTAAAGTGTGTGTTTCATCACAGTTATTCACGTACAAACAGCGTTAACTCCCAGATACTTCGTAGTTTGATACTAATATATATGACTTTCTTAGCTGCAGACACTCAGGGGCATCCTAACATTGCATCTGCGGGATGTTCAGCTAACATTGGAAGCGTTAGTATTCACTTTCATGGTGGTGCAAGGTAGAGACAACTATTCTAACTGATTTGGGGTTGCACTAAAGTCCTGCGTTTGTCAGATTGCTTTAGCACGATCACCTCTCTCCCTATCCACCTCACAGAGTTATCAATCATTAGATATAACTTTCAGTTACTGCAAAAGGGCAAACACCTTATGACTGAGTCGTTCCACAGCAGGCATAGGCTGCCTAACAGGACCGTCACCTTTGAGCAAATCCAGGCGAACAGTATAAGTCTGTGACTAAAATATGTTGAATTGCCGACTGATGCAACATCTCTTTGATACTGACAATACTTCGATGTCCTTGGCGCTCGTATCTTTACAGGCACAAGAGCTGTAAAGTGAACACCCGTACCGCTCCAAATCAAACTAAACTAATCCAGACCTGAACTTTTTATCATGTAGCTTATTGTGTCAATTTGGTGCGGCAAATGGTCGTCGGTAGAACGTATATATACATAATATACTCAGTATTAGTAAAGTTCTTATTTAATGGCAGCTGTGAAAGATGGTTGACACCTTTAAAACTGACCACTAGATGGAATAATTACCGTCCTATTTCTCATGCCAGAGACCGTGAAGCAAGCTTAAAAGTCTGGTTATCGCTTTTATAAGGGCCACAACACCTAAATCACTATACCATTTTCTTTCTGGAAAATCTTTTTACCTGAAATAAAAGGATCCCCATCAGTCCCTCCCACTCCGTGGTCCCTGCAGGGGGTATATTTCAAACCTCTTAATGAACTTCCAGTTAGAATGGAGTGTGACGTGTGCTTATACTTTAATTGAAACCTCGTAGTGCGCGATGTTATGATGTTACCATGGAAACTCCCTACTATAGCAACAGCATGATTGCAAGTTTCCCCTGTCTTCTATTCCATATGTACACCTGTATACTGTCTTGTTTACAATAATACTAAACCCAAAACGATCCTTTTTTCAGCTGGTTGTATAACTTGTTTGATAGTAAGATTGCAAGTGCTGTGAAGAGCGCACTGAATTCTGAGGTATATAAACACTCATATTAGTTTATACTTATAGTTACATTTTGTATTACAGTGTTCCTTATCTTGTGGTTCGTGTAAAATGGTAAAGCACTACTCTTTAGTGTCAGTAGTTCCTTCGGCACGAATATGGTCTCCTAGGGAGCCGACGGTGCGCGCCTTACCCCCCCCCCCCCCCCCCCCTCTCCATCAGTGCTCCGCGTTAACGGTATACAAAGGTAATAAAGCCAAATAGAATGAGGAGGAGTGGAATTGGGAAACAAGTGTAAGGTGATTGGCGATTGAACTTTGGTCCTCTTGCTCAGAAGGCACTGTATTGAACTAGCAACACTTGTTTTTGCGACTGCGTAGTACTCACGAACGAACAGGAGCGCGCATTGACGTCAAGTAGTTATACTACGATATAAGTATAGTTGTTTAGTTACAACGTCTTACGCAGTTTTAAATATCTTTTAAAGCTATGCAAAGTTGCCACATCTGCAATAAACGACCAAGGAGCGAAAGCCGTCGATAAATTCCCAAGTAAGATTGATTTAAAGGGGGAAAAGGGACGTGTTTGTTAATTTACTGGTTAATGAATGTTCGAGACGCCCTTGATAGTTCATGATAGTTTACTGATAAAATGAGATCGTCAACCATCGTTAGCTGACATTCACCGTTTGATGGGAACATATTTTATATAGATACCTCACACACAACCGGTCCATCACATACGATGCATATCCATATTGGTTATGTATACCCAGGACGTGGTTCCTAAGTCATGCATTTCTTATTATTCTTCAGTCAAGAAGCAAATCGATAAATATTCGTTGATAAACTACGCTCTTGTGGAGAATCCCGACATCACGCAGTCGTACATGGATGTCCTTGTGAAGGTTAGTCAGCTTGCTGTAGCAGTTTCTTGCTAGTGACTTCCAATCGCTTTTATAGCCGACATATTCGATGTTTTCAAGAGAGGAAAAAGGAGAGAAGAGGAGAGGAAGGGATAGAAAAGAGGAGGGGATACAGGAGAGGAAAAGAGGAGAGGAGATCGAGAAGAGAAGAAAAGAGGAGAAGCGAGGGGAGAGAGTGATGATAATCAGGATGATAACAATGGCAATGATGATGAACTTTTGTCTACTGTTGAGTTTATGTAAACCGTCTATCCATGCGTCCATTCATGCATCCCTTTACACAAAGAATCTGATTAGTCTAAGTCTCTTTGTCTGCCTGTCCCAGGGTGAGTTCCAGTCAGTGGCTCATCCAAGCGAAGCTCCATTCTCTCCAGAGCCTTTTCCTCCCAGTAATATGTCAGACTCCATGGTCTACGCCTGGGTCTCTGATTACGTCTTCAATACAGCTAGCCTTGTTTACATGCAAGCTGGTCTTATGAATAGAACTGTTACTGCTGACGATGTAAGTAGCAAACGTTCATGCCGATGACTCCTGATTCTCTAATTTTATTTCTACTTTTCTACTTTCCATACTCGCTTTTTTCTTTCTCCATCCATTCATCTTTATATTATTGGCTGAATCGATTAGTTTCTTTCATGTGTGTCTCTCCTTTCCCCATTTTTGATACCTTCCTTCTTTTCTATTTGGCCGTTCTCACGCATTGCCTGCCAACGTGACAGTGATACATAGATTCTTTCTTTGTCACATAATTTTCTATTAATTTTGTCTTCACCGTATGTTTCAGTTGCCAAAAACTTTTCTTATCCTCTGAATACCAAGACCTTTAAGTTTCTGGTACCACCGGTAATGTATAGTTGTTCATTTTAATCCTTGTCCTTGTCGTATGCCCATATTTATTTTGAACCCTCGCTATGCCCTACCTCTAATACCGACTGAAATTCCATCCCTGTTTGCATATCGATCAATAATTTTACAAAAGCAAGCAAGAAAAACTAAAATGAACTGAACTGAACTGCACTAAACTAAACTAAACTAACTAACTAAACTAAACTAAACTAAACTAAACTAAACTAAACTAAACTAAACTAAACTAAACTAAACTAAACTAAACTAAACTAAACTAACTAAACTAAACTAAACTAAACTAAACTAAACTAAACTAAACTAAACTAAACTAAACTAAACTAAACTAAACTAAACTAAACTAAACTAAACTAAACTAAACTAAACTAAACTAAACTAAACTAAACTAAACTAAACTAAACTAAACTAAACTAAACTAAACTAAACTAAACTAAACTAAACTAAACTAAACTAAACTAAACTAAACTAAACTAAACTAAACTAAACTAAACTAAACTAAACTAAACTAAACTAAACTAAACTAAACTAAACTAAACTAAACTAAACTAAACTAAACTAAACTAAACTAAACTAAACTAAACTAAACTAAACTAAACTAAACTAAACTGCACTAAACTAAACTGCACTAAACTAAACTGCACTAAACTAAACTGCACTAAACTAAACTAAACTAAACTAAACTGCACTAAACTGCACTGCACTAAACTGCACTAAACTAAACTGCACTAAACTAAACTAAACTAAACTAAACTAAACTAAACTAAACCTAAACTAAACTAAACTAAACTAAACTAAACAACTAACTAAACTAAACTAAACTAAACTAAACTAAACTAAACTAAACTAAACTAAACTAAACTAAACTAAACTAAACTAAACTAAACTAAACTAAACTAAACTAAACTAAACTAAACTAAACTAAACTAAACTAAACTAAACTAAACTAAACTAAACTAAACTAAACTAAACTAAACTAAACTAAACTAAACTAACTAAACTAAACTAACTAAACTAAACTAAACTAAACTAAACTAAACTAAACTAAACTAAACTAAACTAAACTAAACATGATAGTGAAGAACTTTAAATTCAACACTGACTAAAATGTTGGTTCTCAGTCATAACACGACTAGCTAACTGATAATCTTTGTTGCATATTTCTAGCTATACGAGAAATACCCCAACAGGCCCATGCAGCTAAAGGTGTACCCTACCAAGATACCCATGGTATACTCTAAGCAATCAGGAGTTGACTTGTCCATCATTGGAAATGTTGAGATATACGTTGTGCTGGAGAATGGTACGGCTGTGTTTGCCTTCACTCTTGGTTTGGTGAGTTATCATTTACAATGCATAGCAGAGCAGAGCAGAGCAGAGCAGACAGAGCAGAGCTGAGCAGAGCTGAGCAGAGCTGAGCAGAGCTGAGCATAGCACTGCACTGCATAGCATAGCATAGCATAGCATAGCATAGCATAGCATAGCATAGCATAGCATAGCATAGCATAGCATAGCATAGCATAGCATAGCATAGCATAGCATAGCATAGCATAGCATAGCATAGCATAGCATAGCATAGAACACAGGTATATTCTGAAATATTTTTTATTCGTTAGTTGTTGTAAGTTTCATACACAGCGTTGTTGGCAAATAGACTCAAGTGTACCCGCTTACCCGAAATGGAGTATGGGTAGGAATTACTAAAAGCTATGAAACCATACACATAAATATCAGTATGACAATTCACAACCAGCTGGTGTTGAGCTTATATAACAAAGTTCTTTATTCATTGATGCTTAAAATACAGGCCTAAGCCCAAAAGAGAGTATTTTTTTCAACTACCCATACTCCTTTGCAGTCTAGTCACGTAGTCTTGAAGCCTTTCTCTCGACAACAGTTTTTGAAATAGGTGTATACACGCGCTTCTTTGAAATAATCTAATCAACAGAACTCCCAATGTTGATTTCCGTCTATTTATAAATAGCTATAGTACTGAACTACGTTTGTGTTCTGACTTGATGATTGCACTGAAAACTCACTATCGATCGTCTTAAAGAAGAGCTATCCCTGAGAGTTTTGATGTTTTATGTTAACAGACTATCTCTGGTACAGTGAAAGTAGCAATCAAGGGTACAAATATCACAGCACACTCGACTTTTGTGAAGTGAGTATGATGTTTTGAGAACTTCAAGTTTGATCATCATAACGTGCTTTGTAAGGGTGGGCAAGCCCTAGTCATGCCGAGTACCCAAAGAACCGAGCACCTGATTGAGTGTATTTTAGTATCGTATGACCGTATCGTGTGTATCCTACTCAAAAACGTCTTTAACTATCGTTCAGTTTTTTGTTCTCAGAGTTGTGACTTTTTCACTTTTATGATTTTAGAGTTCAAGTAAGCCTGGTCCGTTCAGTCATTGGTAACATCTCGGTAAGCGACATTCTGTTGTTGTTGGGCTTTTTTTAAGAGGGGGGGGGGGGGGACTATCTAGGGCCCAACTAGCGATGGACAATGCAAGTTTATAAGAGTTTTAACTCGACTTACAATTGGACTTACACAACACTTTACGTACATGCTGGAATTTGATGACAAGTTGAATTGATACCATTTTGTCTCATTTGAACAGTCACCCCGATAAACACAAATTACTTTCTTTTCAAAAACAAACTGGATTTCCACCTTAATTCAGTTGCTTCAGCTGGTTGATTTCCGTAAGAGTTATGCAAACACGTGCGTTCACTTGCATGGCGGTAGTGTTCAAAAAGCATGCGCATGTTAACATCTGCATCGACGTCTCATTTCATCACGGCCTGAAGGGAAACGTTTTATGGTTCTAAGGGTGTCCCCTAAACAAAGAATTAAACTGAGGGCTCGTACTTTTATAGATAAACTCATTTGTACTGCAGCTCAGATATGATGTCACATAAAATGGATAATACATCGTGGTTGACTTTATTACAGTGTTCAGACTAATAAATTTTACAGATTTTAAACTCAGAAGGGGAACATCAGGAAAGCTTATCAAAACTTAACATTCAAGTGTTTTGCTAACAATTGGTTTTCTACACAGGCCAACATCAAACTGCTTCAAGTTTTTCTAGATTTGTTTGTTGACAAATTAATCATTAAAGAGCTAAATGGTAGGTATCATCTCTTCTTGGCTTGAATAGCGCTATTTTTAACGCTGGCAAATTTAATTTAATAATATATTTATGATTTATGATTATTAACTAAGAGTAGCAAAAGGAAAGTCATAATGTCAGTAACAATGTCAGTATAATAAGAAATTCAGAAAAATGAGAATGAAAAGAGACTGAATATTGCACTGTTTTGCATTTGCATGGGCGATTTCGTCACAGGCTTAGTTTGTCACGTGTCGAGACATGTTCAGACGTTTTCATTGAGACAAGATCAAGAATGCAATTACGTTAACATAGATCTCTTCTACCACTGGACGACATGAACGAAGGGTTAAAATTCGTCCCAGGACGAAATCGTTTGTTGTTGTTGTCCAACTTAACCCAGCGTTAACTTCATCATCAGAGCGTGGAGATAAAGGTTTTCCTTTGCCTGTTATTGATGGAGTAACATTGGTAAACCCTAAAGTTACAAGTGGACAGGTAGGTTGTTCACCAATCCATCAATAATTATAGCAGCAAGTGATAACATCTGCGCATGTCTCCAACTTCTGTTGTCTTGGACAAATGGATAATTTTAAAAGGATAATTTGTAGCTGTTCATGCTTCTGCATTTGAATGTAATGCTCCGAAAAACTTTGGGGAGACTATATACGACTCTATTTATGAGAGAGGTAGCCCTAAGCCAGGTTAAAACCGTAATTGAGGCCGCTTCCGTCCAGCGGCTCGCGCATACTCGTCATGTTATCACTTGCTGTTATCAATAATGCCATGTTATATACGACACTCTCGGCAAACAATTTGCAGCTATAACGAAGTAATGAACATCTGAATGTTCATAAAATTACGACATGAACAAGCACGATTAGAATTCATCAGTGATTATCAAAGTTGGTAACTTGACAAACAACTTAATAAACTTAATTCTGACGATATTTCTTGCTCCACCGTCCCCTCTCCCGCCCCACCTCTTGCTTATGCTCGTCACTACGTTTTGCTTTGGGTGGTATTACGTCCTTATGTTTTCTCTTTGTTTATTTCAGTCTTTCACTCTAGTGTCATCAGATGTAAGCTATAAACCATCTCTGATGGATGAACGTCAGGACGTTATTCACCTCATAAAGCTCTTTCCTGCAAAATCCATTTTTATTGTGTGACCTAAGAACATATGATGCATCTGCTTCCTTTTTCAGACTTGACGAAATTATAGAAATATAAATATAGTTAATTTGGTCTCTCGGGATTTCTTGATACTTGCTGGTGATTCTATGATCAATTCAACATTTCTATCATCTCATAATAGAATAAGTCGTCGTTCAGTTCAAACTTTGATCTAACAAAACTGCATCATTATCAATTTCTATCGCTGGCCATGGTATATATATCATTGTTATATACCAACTGTCAAAGTCAATTTTTTCCGTGCTCTGATTGGGCGAGAGCGCATCACGTGAACGTCAACAAATTTTGCTGATTCCCCAGCAACAACTCTCAGCGGCAACAGTGAGTTTTATTGAACGGTAATAACAAAACCGGAAGTAGATTGAGCTTTGAAGGCGCGTTTTTGGCAGCGCGCGTTTACAAATTCATTCATTCGGACATGAATGAGGCAAAACTCGTGTTTATTGCCAAACGTTTAAGACCAATATACAACATTTATTCCGAGAAAAAGATGATAACCAACCAGGAATGTCA
This sequence comes from Telmatactis stephensoni, assembly GCA_029948255.1. Taxonomy (NCBI): domain Eukaryota; kingdom Metazoa; phylum Cnidaria; class Anthozoa; order Actiniaria; family Isophelliidae; genus Telmatactis; species Telmatactis stephensoni. Next base: position 543,307 of record JALIZF010001877.1, on the reverse strand, counting down.
CCAAATTAGCTGCAACAATTCTCCGAAAAACTATGTGTGAAAAAAGGTCAGTTTTGTGTGAATTCTGATAAAAACTTTAACTGTAGGCAGCGACGTTTTGCTTTTTATTTTGTTCTTTGACAGTTGGTATATAACAAAACCCGCCGAGGGAAACATTGTCGGTCTCGGGACCACAAAACATACTGTTTCCCTCGGTCCCAGTCAATAAGTGTTAATTGTGTGTTGGAATAAAGGGTAATCCCTCCCGCTGCTCTATGAATATTAATGAGTTTTTTTCCAATACTTTACATTTTACCGAGATTTCCAAAACATCTTATTACAAGGAATATTATAACAGTGTAAATAGCACGGATATTCTTGATTTATTTTGTTCTGTCACAGATGTATAAGTGAATTGTAGGTTTAGAGCAAATGTTCTTATAAAAACACTGATCACTCGATCGAAGCAATAAAGGCATAGTAGTAACTGTAAAAGCTGGTTTGTATTTGTTTTCGTACAAAATGAGGACGAAAAAGACTAACTTCATCACCTTGAAGTTTATAGCATTCACTCCCTGCTTTGCCGAGGTGCATTTCTTTGAAACATATATCGCGCCCGCGCACAGAGATATCAAACAATGGGATTTGATTTTTTTTGCGCGCACAGATATTCTCCGGCATTCAGATTTCATTGTTGCGCGCCCGATGGCGTCAACGTCTTCTTGAATTGTCACTAAGTCAAAAGAACTTTAATCGCGCAGACATCAATCCGCGAGTTCCGCTCTCTCAGGATCTCTTGATATTTGCTGGTGATTCTGTGATCAATTCAACATTTCTATCGTCTCATAATAAAATTAATTGTCATTCAGTTCAAACTTTGATCCAGCAAAACTGCATCATTATCGATTTCTATCGATGGCCATGGTGTCATGGTATGTTGGAATAAAGGGCAATTCCTCCCGCTGCCCAGAAAAGTGCAGCACGCCGCTTTTACCGTTGTAGAAAATAACACCGCTATGGTATTTTTTGACAGCGTTTCTCTTAGTTTTATGTTTTGGATATTTTTTATAAGTGCCGAGTCATTAACACCTACTGATAAAATATTACAATGATTGCATCCTTTCCAAGTCCAAAACAGGACGATGAACCCCTGGAATTCAGAATATACGAAACTGGGCCTGTGACTTGACTTTTTTTGCCTATTTTTATGGCTTAAAAGCCTTTCGAGATGCACAAAAATTACTCGTAATTGCTTTCTCTTCCTTTAAACGAAAGAAGAGAGGAGCTAGGTTCCGTTAAATAATTCTAAACCGCTTGAATGTTTGCTGTGATGGTAAGCCACACAAGCACAAGTACATGGTGTTGTTATGGATCACGAAACGTGAATAGCGTCACCATAAGAGAAACAATAGAATAGAGGTAAGTCGTCTTTATTCTGTAATGTTTTACAAGGGAGGGCTGTGAAACGAAACATAATACACCCCCGACTTTTCAAAGTCGTCTAGTATCATGCTTTCTACAATGTAAAATCAAGATTTGTATGATATATTCGGTTATGACGTAGTACGATATGAAGTTTTCACCCCAAAATTCTCATCATTGCACTCGTGAACGATTTTCTTCGTAAATGTTTGATTTTTCTGTTGTCATCTGAAAATGAGAAAAAAATCATTTCCCCTTTTTATCATGGAAATCTAACATAGATCAAAAATTATTTCTGTAAATGTTTACTTTTATTCAATTCTTTCAAGATATATCATATGTTGCATGTGGCAAAAATGGGAAACTACAATAACTTTCGATGTCTTGTCCCTTGCTAAAGAAAATTTTGTGCATGCCATTCACCAAGTAGTTAATGAGGTGATCTAAACAGTGTCAAATAGTCGGCTGACCTGTACTTAGAGGAATTTCATATTCTGTTTCAATTTTTCCTAAAAGTCTAAGCTTTTTATTCTATGCAGCTTACTGCTTGTCTGAAGCTCATCAATTTTGCGAGATATTAGAGGAAAACCATTTTTGACGATGTTCGATTTTAACACCATATAAAACTTCAATCTTATCCTCATATTTGCTGTAGAAACCAAGTCCATTGGTGCGCATTAAGTTGTCCATTGCGCCAAATGAAAATGTGCGATGCGGTCTGAAAAAAAAAACTACTTCGAGTCACCTTAAATGTACAGGACCTGAGCTTGGGCTTCCTGTGGTTTTCTATGACTTCTTAAATCCTGGAAACTAGTTAGCAAGAAACGCCTGACGAAATTTGACGTCTTCCATTGATTTTGTGGTCACCGAAACAACTTGTTCACTTGGTGAGTGTACATGTTCATATTTCCTGTTACTAATTCATGTTATGCAATTCCTTTAGTGAAAATTATTATTGTTAGTACTCAATTCTATGCTTGCTAAATTCCTGAGTCCTTCGATCGTCCTCTTTGCATTGTTGTTTGGGCAAGAAGGTTGTCTCGTAAGGACAAAAAGGGTTTCTTTAGTTTTCAAACAAAAAAATTGTAGTGCAAACCCTCTCTCTTTATACTTGTGTTAGGATAGAAATGGTTGAACAGACTGAATCAGCAAAGCCGTCATGGTTATGGTAAGTGTGTGTCAAATATTAATGAGTGTATTTCAATATGTAAGTCTTACAGTGTACGTTATTTGTAATACACAATTGATTTCACTCAGTGGACCTTTACAGTTAAACAACACGTGGCAGGGCTGCATGTTTTCGTTTAAAGTTCTTAAGTCTTACATAAATTGTATATTGTAGGAGGAATTCCCCCTTTAATAAGATACAGTAACCTAAGAAATTTCTGCAATTTGATTCGCTGCACGGAATGGTATTTCTGAATCAGCTTAAGCTATCAGGATACATTTTGAACACCTATGCCTTTAGACTTCAACAGCTCGTAGCCTTTACAATGTTTATAAGAAAAGTATACATTTTCTGATTCAAGCTGCATACATGCCTTTAAATGTAGTTCTTAAAATTATATAATTTTATACATGTATAATATTAGGGTTTTCATTGTAGAAAATGTTAAGGAGCATAAGTCAAATTCAACCCTGGTGTATTCTAATAAAGGAATGGTATTTTAGTTGATATTAGGCATGTTAAAGTCACCAACAATACAAACTCTTCCAGCTTTAGCCTCTTGTAAGTTTGTAAGCAAAATTGTTTGATTGCAAATAGTTTGATTGCACATGGAAATTAAGTCATCTTTGTGAAAACATTCTACCTATTGCATATTCTCTAGTAGGTAATATATTCTCTAGATTAATGATCTAAAAAAATACATACAGCACTCAACTCACATGTTGATTTTTGCTAAAAACCAAAGAACCCAGAGAAAAAACCCTCATGACACGGGAGAGAACAACACATCAAACTCAACTCACATCCAGTCTTTGAGTTGGGACTTGAACACCTGACCACAGTGGTGAGAGGCAAATGGCTTAACCACTACGCCACCATGCCACCCATGTCAAATGATATAATTACCACAGGACATCAAAGAAAACTCACTTAAGTGTTAACTAATGACAGTGATAATGCTCATTACAAATTTTTGTTTCTAGGAATATTTTGAAGATACTTATTCAACTATCGGTGATATTACCAGTGTCAACATATTTGGTTTTAGTAACTTTAGTGTATACTTCTCCTTGGGCCAGAAAACAAGTTATATTTTTAAACTATGGTAATTATAATATATTCACTGTTTGTTAATGATTCTACTATGTAATTAAATATTCACTATATTCTACTAAGTATTTAAATTATTAAATGTCTCTATGTGCAGTGTACATATACTGTGGCTTCTTTCATTAATTCATTTTTACATTCCCTTGTTGGTTGGTTCACCCATTCATTTACTCATTCATTGAACAGTTGACTGATTCAATCTTGTTTTTCAACAGCTAAAAATCCATTGATAGACTTTTCTGATCCATCTACTCATGGTGTTGAAAATGCTGTTAATTTTTATATTCAAGGACCTGCTGGTAAACTTGGGGCTTGGTGAGTTTGATAATGAATGGCATGGTACAATATGTAATCTATGCAGATATTGTACATGGATAAAATAGAATGTATGAAATTAATGAATGAATAAAATGAGCTTGAATAAATGAAATAATGAAGGGGAAAATAAAAGCTCTATCACTAGATCAATGGAGAAGGAAAGAAAGAGTGAAAGGAGGGACGAAAGGATGGAAGGAAGATTAAAATTATACTTTTTATGTCATTTTGTCTTCACTCTGATAGATTAGCAATTAACATTGTCACCTGCAAGGGTTAATTGACTAGTAATAATATTGACTAGTAAGAATGTCATTAAGTTGTTGATATATTTTGTAGGTATATAAAAGCAAAAAGTGAAGATAGATTTGATGGCCAACTAATACTTAGTGATGGGAAACCTGTGGTAGTATATTTTCATGGCAATGCATACACTAGGTAAATTCACTGCTGAGTACTCAATGTTAAAGAACCGTACATGTCAAATGCTTATTTAACACCACAGCAAACAAAATATTGTTCAGTCATAAACAAATTGGCAGAGGAAATTGAACAATTCATGTATAAATATTTATACAGTTCCATTAAAAGGGTTTGTTTGGTAGTGCCAATGTCCTGGCTTACAATGCATCATGGAACAACCAAACTATCAATAAACTGATTAGATATGTATGCACCATCTCATTTTAATGGTAGAAAGTAAATTAATTTTATTACTTTTCATTTTGTTTATTAATACTAACAGTTTTTTATTCTTTTTGTAAATTAGGACCAACAAACACAGAATAGCATTGTACAAGGTGATAATTGAGTCACTCCATATTTCCTTGTAATTAATATGTAATTATTGTGAAGTTCCAAATGATTTAATATTATCAGTGTTCATGCTATTGAATAGGATAATTAACCTTTCAAAGTGCATGTAATTCAACAGAAATTATCCCCAGAGTTAAAATCCCCCTAATAGTAAGCTCCCTCCTTTGCCACCCCCTCCCCCCCCCCCCCCCCCCCCATCTACCTACTTAAAGAATTACATAATAATTAACACTTATTGACTGGGATCGAGGTAAAACAAAAACAGTATGTTCTGTGGTCCCGAGGCCACTGATCTTTCCTGAGGTGAAGCCGAGGGAAACATTGGGGTCAAGGGACCACAAAACAGATAACTGCTTTCCTGAGGTTCCAGTAACCAACTGTCAAAGAACAAAAAGCAAAACTTCGCTATACAGTGAATGTTGTTTCTTGAAAATTCATGCAATACTTATTGTCAACAAACTAACCTCTTTTCTCACAAAGATTTTGAGAGAGTTGTTGCAGCTTTTTAGGTGGTTCATTCATGGTTGATTATCAATTGAAACCTTTTCTCAGAATACATTCTGTAAATTTGTCTTCATAATTTAACAATGAACACAAGTTTTGCTTCATGTCTGAATCAATTTTAAAATTTGTCAAGGGCACTGCTAAAAATGCACCTTCAAAGTTCAATCAACTTCCAGTTTTGTTATTATACCGGTCCACAACATATTGTTGCCTGTTGCCAGGGAAACATCAAAACTTGTTCACATTCACGTGATGCCCTCTAGGCCAATCACAGCATGACAAAATGGACTTTGACAGTTGATATAATTATAACAATTACCATTATTGACTTCATTTCCATGTGAAAAGATTCATCTAAACTCTGGTTATTAGATGACTTGTGATTATATTATAGCATTGCTGCCCAGTTTGCTAAAATTAGACATTTTTTAGTTTGTTCACACCACTCTAAAATTAGATAACAGATGCACTGGTGCAGAGTTAGCCTCGAGTCCAGGTAGATTACTTGAAAATACCAGCAAAAAAGGCAATTTGACTAAGAACAATACAGAAGTCAATTTTAATTCCATGGATCTTTCTTGATTTAAGGATGCTAACCCTGCATAAATGCACCTTTAATTTGTAAATAGGCTCAGAGGTCTCAAGCAAATGGAAACAGGACTATTTGTTGAATGCCAGTCTTCAGTGTAGAAAATCTGGGTTCGAGTCCTAGCCAGACCAGCACTAAGTCTTTAAGTAACTGAGAAGGTGCTGCCTTAATTAGTTATTATATGGTTAGACCTTCACGTCTTCTAAGAAAAGGGTGTTAAACCATAGGTCCAATCTACTTAATTCACTCTACTAACCCTGCATGGGTAGACATCCAATATTCCTTCAGGTGTGCCATATAATGTTACCCTTGACAGAATATGCTTGATATTTTGCAGCTTCTTTCATCATTGTCATATCATGTAGTGACTATTGACTATAGAGGTAAGATGCACTCAATTTAAGCATCATTAAATTTACACCAAATACTGTGGATTTTAGAATGAAAGATATTAGTCCTGATGGATGAGTAATAATGAAGGATGATACTAACATTCGATTGTCTCACGATAGTGGTCATTTGAAATGAACACATTTGAAATGAACTGTGGATTTTGATAATTTTACCATTTCTAATTATCAATTCAGGCTTTGCTGATTCAGATGGAGATCCTACAGAACAAGGTAGTAATTGATTCATCAACCCACATCCACATCCACACTGGTAAAAAATTGGATTATAACATGAACCATATAAATTATTATGCTCTGTTTGAATTCACTTATCAATAACTTTTGACAAGCAGGTTCCTGAAAGTTAATGTGCAGAAGTTCCAAGTTCAGGTTGCACTTTAAAAGATTTAGTTAATGTTGATAAATTACTTCCTGTGCCATTCATAAGTTACCACTGAAAATGAATTACTTGGCTTAAAAAGCAAAGAATTCTCTGCTTTAAAGAAGTTCACAATTTGATCATCCAAATAGAATCTTCTGTATGGCATAGTTAGCTTGAATAACAAACTCAGTGCTAATAAATTTCTGAATTTGCACTGGAAATATGTTCAAAGTTTACCAACAAGGTTTGTTCTGAACTTGGGATGCCACTTGAAATTTGGAACTTAAACTTCAGAACCTTGTCAAACGCCTGGGAGGTTCTTTGGGGTCAAAACGCTAGGGATGATCATCGGAAACCTCCAAAACGTACCCTTAAAAATACCCAAATGCCAAAATTTTCGACCCTAAAAAATACCTAATAGCTCAAAAATACCCCTAAAAAATACCAAAAAATCAAACAAAAAACTAAGTCACCAGTTTTTATGATTTTAACGGTATTCTAATAAAAAGGCAGTAAGTAAAAAAAAATTGTCTCGTTTATTTTATACCCCTAAAAAATACCATCTTTTCTGAAAAACCTTGGATTTTCTCTGATGACCCCTAAAAAATACCAAATCGGTGATTTCAACCCCTAAAAAATATGATGATCATCCCTAGCACACCAATATAGGGAGTATTCCCCCCCCCCCCCCCCCTTACCTCTTTATGACATCTCTGGTAAATCCAGTCCACAAAATAGGTACATGCAGGCTTAAGAAAAAAAAATTCCTTTTTTTCTTGACAGTTTTTGTATGTGTCCAAAACCATTGGTTAACATCAATCAGGTCTGCAGAGTTTTTAAAGCCAGATTAGCACCTAAATCTAGTATTAACTCTAAGAAAATCATTTCAATCCTGGATATGGTTGCTTGAAGATGGGCTAACCCAGGGTTAAGTCTAAAGAAAACCTTCAATTTTAACCCTGGGCTAGAGCTAACCCTTCTCAAGCATCTGGACTCTGGACACTTAATGAGGCTTACAGGAACCAGCCCCACTAGTACTGTACTGATGGTGACATGTTTATGGTTGTTTGATTTACTCAAGCCTTGTGCACAGATGAGAGAGTTGAAACATTGTGTGAGGTCACTCATTTGTACATGTATGTACAGGTATAATAGACGATGGTATTGCTACCTGGGACTGGGTCAAATCAAAGTCTGGTGATTCACCAGTTTATATCTGGGGACATTCACTTGGCTCTGCGTAAGTTCACTATTGAAATACTTTACAGTGAAACACTTTTCTCTCACATACATGTACTGTAGTTCAAAGAAGTATGTGTCTGTCCAACTTTTTTCCATTTTTTTTTCTGTGTTGATTCCTTTGTGTGAGGTGTTCCTGGTTTAGATACATGTAATACAGTCTGCTAGAGATAATTCCATGGTGTGGTAATTCAGTTGTCATTCAAGCCAAAATGAAGTTCCAGATAACAAAAATTGGAACCAAAGCACCTAGCATACACTTGTATATTTAGTAGATTATATATTTCATTCAGGAACACCGTGAATATTGTAGACTTTACACAAAGGAATCATCACAGACAAAAATTAATTTCTCAAGAGTGATGGTGATGATTTAAGATTTTTTTATTCTAGTGTGGCAGCTGGTGTTGGAAAAGTATTATGTGATAAAGGTAATCATTTGAAACATTTAAAGTGTATATGACCTTTAGGGCTTTTCTGATAATATAGAATCTCCATATAATGATACGTTAGAAAGGACATTTTGGTTTCAATTGGGCCAATTATACAGACAGAGAAATCACGCCCTGAAATATGAAACTGGCCACGCCCATTCAAGTTGACCAAGCACTGGGAGACTGGTAACTTAGGACATAAATTTGGGAACCAGGGGCACTTGTAGTCTGTTTTTTTTTGGGAACCAGGGACACTTGTAGGCTGTCATGTGGCCGAGTTCGGTATTTAACATCGAACTTCTGTCTTTGGGGTAGCAAACAACCATAATGATCAAATGAAAGAAAAAAATTATGAAAAATAAAAAGTTCAAAAAATACAATACTATTTACAGAGTTTCATTTCTTTCTTGGCACCTGCTAAGAAATTTTGAAAATTGTAAGATAATTGATTTAATAATATCTATCAGGCATCTATCTAGATGTACAGTAGTTAACAGTGGACTGGTTCCCAAATCTACATCATCGTAAAAAAAAGGCATAAAAAAGTTGAGTGATTCCGTCCTGGATTTTCTGAAATATGGTTGTCTTGGGCTTCTTTTGGAGTCATCCATCGCTAACCCATGCAAGCAAAGCAATTTATTTCTACTAGGAATAATGACCAATAATTAGTTTTCTGTTTTGACTGATTTTCTTCCAAGAACTCCCCTTTGTGTGATGTAATCTTGATAATATCTGTAATCATGTTTATCTAGTGTGTGTCTTTGTTTTCTAAGGTACCCCACCATCAGGGGTTATTCTTGAAGCTCCTTTTAATAATGCATATGATGCTGGAAGAGATCACAAGATAGCCAAGGTGATACTGTAATCTAATTGTATTGTTAATGGGGTTTTATTTCTTTGTTGTTTTCTTGTTTCCTGGAAAATGTTATCATTGTAATAATATAGTTTCAATTCATATTGTTAGCCATTCAAATTCCTTCCATACTTTGAAGAAATTGTGATGAATGACTTTAAGGATGTATTCAAGACTGACAAAAGGTATTTACATTAAATCAATAGTAGTCAATATATTATTCTACTTATATTATGTGGGTAGACACGTCTGTATGGACACTACAATAGTGTTATCAACTATATAGATATTAGGGGATGTTTACATGGCCTAGCACAAGGATCATAGATCATCCTAGCAAGGGAATAATCCTACCTGCTATACATTTATTGCATTCTTTTTACATGGAAATTTGTGTCTTCACTTGGTACTAGGATCATCCTACTAATCAGAATGCAGTAAATGTACAGCATAGTGCTAGGATGATCCTAGTGTCCTAGTGTTCTAGCCTGTACCTGTGTGTCAATCTTTCCAAGTAACAACTCCATCCTATGTATAGACATTGTCAGCGTGAGAGTATTTATCAATTAGACAACAGAAAGCCGCGCGCCCATGGCGTTATAGACGCACGAGAGAAAATATAAAGAACGATTAACAAACGTAAGAGTGGCACGAGGCGTAGCCGAGTGCGACTCTAGTTTGTTAAGAGTTATTTATATTTTCTCAAGTGAGCCGTGCAGCCCATGGGGAAATAGTTCATAGATTTTTCAGCCAATCAGTGCGCGCGTTATATGTGTCGCCATCTTAAAAACGAACAATTTGAAAAAGACAATGACGAAGATAGAGCGCGCGCAGTGCAGCCCATGGGCAAATAGTTCATAGCTTTCTGGCCAATCAGAGCGCGCGCAAGATTGTAGCTATGTTATAAACTGAAATTTTTACCACAACTTGTAATATTCTCGGTTTCTGATTGGTCGAGAGCCATGGTAAATTTAACAAATAGATTCCATTTTTCCGTGCGTCTGTACTCTAATCGATGCACAGATGACGTCAAAATGTGGTGAGAACAAAAAAGTACGCCGCGAGACGAAGTCGATCGAGTGGCGTGACTGTTGTTCTCACCACATTTTGACGTCTTCTGTGCATCGATTAGAGTACAGACGCACGGAAAAATGGAATCTATCTGTTTTATATAATATTTATCGAAACATTCCAACCAATCAGAGCGCGCGTAAGATTCGATGACGCCATCTATGTGTGTGTACTCTAATCACACATGGTTGTTCGACCAATCAGAGCGCGCGTAATATGCCAATTATTATATAAAGGAGTACATACCATGGATCTGATGGCGTCATCCGTCACGCAAAGCAAAGTCAAACTTTTTGAAGTGTTTTTTTGAAAAAAGCAGACAATATTTTTCATTTCTGATTAAGTAGAATGACTACAAAAATCGAATTTTTAATTGCTTTCGTCAAGAAAATCGATAGTTACTATAAACAAAACAGATTCACAACATTTCCAGAACCAGATGAAAATTTACATAATTTCGAGCGACTTTCATCCACGGAGATGTATGTTGGTGTTGAAACAACTCACAAATATGCCACTTTTACTAGGTACACTTCATTTTTTGCAAACTTTAGGTAAGCAATGATACTACGTTAATGTCAAACCAGTCACCAACATACAAACTATAAAGTTTTGACTGTTTTGTTCTTGACAAAGCCAAACTTACGCCAAATACATTTGACACATTCATATTATGACATAATCTTTGTCTATATTTTCGAAAATTTTAAGCGACTTTAAATGTTTGTATTCTTTTACAAAATCAAATCCGCCACTAAAGTTAGTCGCACAAAATTTTCCTAATAAATATCAATAAATAAAATTTCCTTAAATGCTTTACAAAAACAAATCCGCCACTAAAGTTAGTCGCACAAAATTTTCCTGATAAATATCAATAAATAAAATTTCCTTAAATGCTTTACAAAAACAAATCCGCCACTAAAGTTAGTCGCACAAAATTTTCCTAATAAATACAAAAACTAAATTATCCCATATGCTCTACAAAATCTAAATTATCCCATATGCTCTACAAAATCAAATCCGCCACTAAAGTTAGTCGCACAAAATTTTCCTAATAAATATCAATCCTAATTCCTTTATCCGCCACTCCAAAACAAACAGTAAGTTCACAATGCTCTTCCTGTGTAGAAAAAGTGTGCCGCCTGGGCTACAATAGCTTTGTTCGCATAAGCTTCCGTCTCTCAGGCATGGACTATCCTGGTGATATCAAATAAAATAATAAAAATAATTGTGTTAATGATGACATATCCACAGTGTATCTGTTCATTCATCATGTACTATCTAACCTATCTAATCAATCAAATGTTTAAAAACACCAACTGGCAAGGAGGCAAACCATTTCGGAATTTGATTTGGCCGGAAGAAGAACGAAAGTGGCGCGGCGGGGAATCGAACTCGGGACTACCAGATTACGAGACACACCTTGAACACTGGACCATGCTGCCTCCCTCAAAGAATTAATAATTTGAGAATTAGTGGTAGCTCAACATATATTAACGTTTAGTTTAGCCATGTTATTCATTGCTTACTCAAAGTGACACTCTTTTTCAAGTCGCCATAAAAGTTTTATAACATGATTTCATTACATAACCTAACATTTCCGGAGTTTTCGATCAAGTCAACTTCACACATACCTAGGGGAGAGTACATAACGTGGCCCCCGGGGCTGTGGACCCCCGATCTGGACCTGGTCCATGGACCCCTGTTCGTGGACCCCCCTCCATAATAATCATAATTTTCTAAAAACTCATATTCATGATAAAAATTCCATAAAGAATTTGGACCTACCTGCCTTTTAATATTGCTTCCTTCAACCATTCCCGAACCGCTACGTTTCTCGTTGTTGTTGTAGATTTTTGTTTTCAGCAAGGTTCCATAGTTTTAAAACACTTGTTATCATGTTAGTTAAAGATAAAATACTTTTCTTATTCAATAGCGAGATCATGATATCAATGCCTTCCACTAAACACTAGCACGATCGATGTTAGACTGATTCCATAAGTCGGTCCCAGTTCGCTCTCTGACGATTTTTTTTTTCGCTCACGGGTCCGACTTATTTGCAAACATACTCAGAAATGATCCGCATCTCGAAAAAACGAGATAGCCAATGAAATCGTTTGTTATGCCATTCAAAACATTTTGACCAATCACATACTATGTCTTATTATACCGATCTGAAACTTCACTTCCGGTAAGACGCCATTTTGTTTTTGAAAATGAATTATCAACTAAACGAAGATAACGTTAAAGCCGTTCCAAAGAAAAGCTATTGAACAAGTTCTAGAGGGGAAAGACGTGTTTGTTTATCTTCCCACAGGATGTGGCAAAACGTTTTGCCTGATCTATTAGATGCAAAGGCCGCCAACGGCAATATTTTTGTATCGCCTTTGACGCCTTGATGAAAGATTAGGAAGTTACTAGATTTCCCGCTGTCTTTGCCGGCTTTACCGGAGAAGGAGAAGACGATTGCACTGTGACAGAAGAGGCCAAATTTGGCAAATACAAGGCTAGTAATGTATGGCGCGCCGATTGTTTCAAAATTCGAAGACAAATACATCAGCAAAAAAACCTTTTTGAAACGAAAAAATATTTTTGATACGAAAAAAACCTTTTTGATACGAAAAATCCTTTTTGATACATAAAAAACCTTTTTGATACATAAAAAACCTTTTTGATACGAAAAAACCTTTTTGATACATAAAAAACCTTTTTGATACATAAAAAACCTTTTTGATACATAAAAAACCTTTTTGATACGAAAAAACCTTTTTGATACGAAAAAAAAAACGTTTTGAAACGAAAAAACCTTTTTGATACATAAAAAACCTTTTTGATACATAAAAAAAATCTTTTTGATACATAAAAAACCTTTTTGATACATAAAAAACCTTTTTGATACATAAAAAACCTTTTTGATACATAAAAAAAATCTTTTTGATACATAAAAAATCTTTTTGATGCAAAAAAAAACTTTTTGATACGAAAAAAACCTTTTTGATACGAAAAAAAAACGTTTTTGATACGAAAAATCCTTTTTGATACATAAAAAACCTTTTTGATACATAAAAAACCTTTTTGATGCAAAAAAATCTTTTTGATACATAAAAAACCTTTTTGATACATAAAAAAAATCTTTTTGATACATAAAAAACCTTTTTGATGCAAAAAAACCCTTTTTGATACGAAAAAAACCTTTTTGATACGAAAAAAAACTTTTTTGATACGAAAAATCCTTTTTGATACATAAAAAACCTTTTTGATACATAAAAAAACTTTTTGATGCATAAAAAACCTTTTTGATACGAAAAAACCTTTTTGATACATAAAAAACCTTTTTGATACATAAAAAACCTTTTTGATACATAAAAAACCTTTTTGATACATAAAAAACCTTTTTGATGCGAAAAAACCTTTTTGATACGAAAAAAAACTTTTTTGATACGAAAAATCCTTTTTGATACATAAAAAACCTTTTTGATACATAAAAAACCTTTTTGATACATAAAAAACCTTTTTGATACGAAAAAACCTTTTTGATACATAAAAAACCTTTTTGATACATAAAAAACCTTTTTGATACATAAAAAACCTTTTTGATACGAAAAAACCTTTTTGATACGAAAAAAAAAAACGTTTTGAAACGAAAAAACCTTTTTGATACATAAAAAACCTTTTTGATGCATAAAAAACCTTTTTGATACGAAAAAACCTTTTTGATACATAAAAAACCTTTTTGATACATAAAAAACCTTTTTGATACAAAAAAACCTTTTTGATACGAAAAAAAAACGTTTTGAAACGAAAAAACCTTTTTGATACATAAATAACCTTTTTGATACATAAAAAAAAAATCTTTTTGATACATAAAAAACCTTTTTGATGCAAAAAAACCTTTTTGATACATAAAAAACCTTTTTGATACATAAAACAAATATTTTTGATACATAAAAAACCTTTTTGATGCAAAAAAAACCCTTTTTGATACGAAAAAAAACTTTTTTGATACGAAAAATCCTTTTTGATACATAAAAAACCTTTTTGATACATAAAAAACCTTTTTGATACATAAAAAACCTTTTTGATACGAAAAAACCTTTTTGATACATAAAAAACCTTTTTGATACATAAAAAACCTTTTTGATACATAAAAAACCTTTTTGATACGAAAAAACCTTTTTGATACGAAAAAAAAAACGTTTTGAAACGAAAAAACCTTTTTGATACATAAAAAACCTTTTTGATACATAAAAAAAATATTTTTGATACATAAAAAACCTTTTTGATGCAAAAAAACCTTTTTGATACGAAAAAAACCTTTTTGATACGAAAAAAAACTTTTTTGATACGAAAAATCCTTTTTGATACATAAAAAACCTTTTTGATACATAAAAAACCTTTTTGATACATAAAAAACCTTCTTGAAGAGTATCAGCATGAGAGCATGCAGTCCTCTTCTCAACTTCACTGCACAAACTTTCGATAGAATCGAGAAAAGCAAACCATGAGCATGCCATGGCCATTGTCAACTTTGCCATGGCCTCTTTGCCATTGGGGAGCCCATTTTGGTGACGTCACAACACAAACGATCGCCTATAGTAACGCGAATGAAAAAGCTGTGTATTTTTAAACTTTTTGCAAGGCTGTTTTCGCTATATCTCTAGGTACTTCAATAAGAGTGAACTTTTTTGTTTCTGTCTTTTAGACAAGGCGCAAAACTGGAAAAGTCGATCGCAAAAAGTGCAGAAGGCATTTTGGGGTAGAGGCTGGTAACATAACTATTCTAAACTAATTTTTCATGCTGAATCCGAATATGACTGTTACCAAGACGTATTCTGCAATTTCATAGTGTAAATGACGCATTTTGTGAATTGCTACAGTCATTTCATACTAACGGCTTTTTCATGTACTTCCAAAAGTTCCCAAACTTAAAAACAATTACCATGGCTGGAAAGAGCATATCAAAATCAGTAAAACTGTGAAGTTTGAAGGATATCAGTTGAAAGTCAAGGAGATACGAATTTTCAAAAATCAAAATTTGTTTGTATCTCTTGCATAACTGTAAGTGTTTTCATACAAAATTTCGTTTTTTAAAAATTCGTATCTCCTATGAATAGGAGTAGTCTCTCAAAATTTGGTTTAATTTTGATGTTTGGCTTTTGAGTTATCTTTTCGGTCACGCAATATTTTTCGTCACTCTTCATTGTTTTATTGGCCTAATTTTCGAAAACTCAGGAAAATGGATATTGAAAATATCCTTTATTATTACTGAACCTGAGTAACAACGTACAAAACTGAACAAGAGTAACAACGCAGGAAAGTAACGTGACGTGTCTTGAATTCTTGAAATCTATATCCGTGATTTTGAACATGGCATGCAAAATATGTTGTTTGAAACAAACAATATTGAAACAATCAAACCATTGAAGACGAGAGAATAAGTACACTAAATAGACCATAAAAACTTCTCATAATTCACGTATTCGTTGTTGGATTTCCGCCTGTTTACTAGGAAACCCGATAAAAAGATATTTATGCTTATGCTCATCTTGTCAGTTCATAGTGGAATTCTTATCTTTTGATAAATGGTCACGCTATAGAAGTATTATCACGTTATCGCTATAAATGACTTATGGCACACATATCTGATCAGTGAACGCGCTTTTTGGCTCAAAGGAATAATGTTAACCATGATAACGAAGGTGAAGCATCAGTGAACCAACTTTTACGTGAATTAGGAGAAGTTTTTATGGTCTATTTAGTGTATGTATTCTCTCGTCTTCAATGGTTTGATTGTTTCAATGTTGTTTCAAACAACATATTTTGCATGCCATGTTCAAAATCACGGATATAGATTTCAAGATGGGTTCAATTGGATGACCATTGTTTTGACCTCATCCCTTATGTATACGAAAGGTTTTTATGTATAAAAAGGTTTTGTGTATCAAAACAGTTTTTTATGTATCAAAAGTTTTTTTCGTATCAAAAAGGTTTTTTCGTATCAAAAAGGTTTTTTTCGTATCAAAAAGGTTTTTTATGTATCAAAAAGGCTTTTACGTATCAAAAAGATTTTTATGTATCCAAAAGGTTAGTTTTCGTATTAAAAAGGTTTTTTTATGTTTCAAAAAGTTTTTTATGTATTAAAAAGGTTTTTCGCATCAAAAAGGCTTTTTCGTATCAAAAAGGATTTTTATTTATCAAAAAGGATTCAGTTTTGGTATCAAAAAGGACTTTTATAAATCAAAAAGGTTTTTACGTATCCAAAAAGGTTTTTCGCATCACAAAGGTTTTTTCGTATCAAAATAGTTTTTTATGCTTCAAAAAGGTTTTTTCATGAATCAAAAAGATTTTTTCGTATCAAAAAGTTTTTTTCGTATCAAAAAGGTTTTTCGTATCAAAAAGGTTTTTTATGTATCAAAAAGGCTTGTTCGTATCAAAAAGATTTTTATGTATCCAAAAGGTTAGTTTTCGTATTAAAAATGTTTTTTATGTTTCAAAAAGTCTTCTATTTATCAAAATGTTTTTTATGTATCCGGCAAAAAGTTTTTTTATGTATCAAAAAGTTTTTTTATGTATCAAAAAGTTTTTTTATGTATCAAAAAGATTATTTATGTATCAAAAAGGTTTTTTCGTATCAAAAAGGCTTTTTTGTATCAAAAAGGTTTTTTCGTATCAAAAAGGTTTTTTCGCATCACTAAAGGTTTTTTTCGTATCAAAAAGGTTTTTTATGTATCAAAAAGGCTTTTACGTATCAAAAAGATTTTTATGTATCCAAAAGGTTAGTTTTCGCATTAAAAAGGTTTTTTTATGTTTCAAAAAGTTTTTTATGTATTAAAAAGGTTTTTTGCATCAAAAAGGCTTTTTCGTATCAAAAAGGATTTTTATTTATCAAAAAGGATTCAGTTTTGGTATCAAAAAGGACTTTTATAAATCAAAAAGGTTTATACGTATCCAAAAAGTTTTTTCGCATCACAAAGATTTTTTCGTATCAACTGAATAGTTTTTTATGCTTCAAAAAGGTATTTTCATGAATCAAAAAGATTTTTTCGTATCAAAAAGTTTTTTTCGTATCAAAAAGGTTTTTCGTATCAAAAAGGTTTTTTATGTATCAAAAAGGTTTTTTACGTATCAAAAAGGCTTGTTCGTATCAAAAAGATTTTTATGTATCCAAAAGGTTAGTTTTCGTATTAAAAATGTTTTTTATGTTTCAAAAAGTCTTCTATTTATCAAAATGTTTTTTTATGTATCCGGCAAAAAGTTTTTTTATGTATCAAAAAGTTTTTCTATGTATCAAAAATATTTTTTATGTATCAAAAAGGTTTTTTATGTATCAAAAAGGTTTTTCGTATCAAAAAGGTTTTTTATGTATCAAAAAGGTTTTTTATGTATCAAAAAGGTTTTTTATGTATCAAAAAGGTTTTTTATGTATCAAAAAGGTTTTTTATGTATCAAAAAGGTTTTTTATGTATCAAAAAGTTTTTTTTGGTATCAATTTTCTTTTTTTGCATCAAGAAGGTTTATTTCGTATCAAAAAGATTTTTTCGTATCCAAAAGGGTTTTTTTTCGTATCCAAAAGTTTTTTTTTCGTATCAAAAAGGTTTTCTATGTATCAATAAGGCTTTTACGTATCAAAAAGATTTTTATGTATCAAAAAGGTCAGTTTTCGTATTAAATAGGTTTTTATGTTTCAAAAAGTCTTCTTTTTATCAAGATGTTTTTTTATGTATCAAAAAGTTTCTTTTTCGTATCCAAAAGGTTTTGTCGTATCCAAAGGTTTTTTCGTATCAAAAAAGGTTTTTCGTATCAAAAAGGTTTTTTCGAATCAAAAAATGTTTTTTCGTATCAAAAGGTTATTTGGTATCAAAACGTTTTTTTCGTATCAAAAAGGTTTTTATGTATCAAAAAGTTTTTTTCTATATCAAAAAGATACATTCGGTAATTCATATCAAAAAGGTTTTTTTGCATCAAAAATATTTTTTCGTTTCAAAAAGTTTTTTTTGCTGATGTATTTATCTTCGAATTTTGAAACAATCGGCGCGCCATAGTAATGATTGTAATATTATCTGACAAAGCCCAGTGGTTTTGGTCATGCCCTCGGGAAACAAGTTCTGCAGTTATAAGCCGTTTATCTCTCTGGAATTACATCGAAGGAGTTTAAAAATATTCTAGGGTGTATTGATGTTGATGAGGCTCATTGTGTAACTCAGTGGTAAGCTTATGTTTTAATAAAATTTGAATGTTCCACGATGTGTGTTATCTTTGCCTAGCTGATTCACGCCGTAAAGATTGTAAACTAACTCTTCATTCTCAGTGCCCACAATTCTTCTTTTTTCTTTCTGAGAACTGCAAACGTCCTCAGCTCGATTTAAACAAACTTTATAGGAGTACTTTTATGAGAAAACATCGAGTTGTAGAAATAAAGAAACGCTGAAATGACTTGCGAAAAATTATGGAATTTTACTTCCGGCTCATTAGGTATTCAAGAGCCTCGTTTTGGTTTGTACAGCAACGGCTGATGAATGAGATAAGTCGGACCCGTGAGCGAAAAAAAAAAATCGTCAGAGAGCGAACTGGGACCGACTTATGGAATCAGTCTAGGTCCAAATTCTTTATGGAATTTTTATCATGAATATGAGTTTTTAGAAAATTATGATTATTATGGAGGGGGGTCCACGAACAGGGGTCCATGGACCAGGTCCAGATCGGGGGTCCACAGCCCCGGGGGCCACGTTATGTACTCTCCCCATACCTAGCTGAAATGCCCTACCCAGCTTCAGCCAATCAGAGAACAAGCACCCAGCTTCAGCCAATCAGAGAACAAGCTGATTTCAACTGATGCTGCAGAATTCTTCTCGTTTGATCATTGCTCCTCTGTCCAAGAGATGCTAAGGCGACGACTATGGAGGGACAATTTTTCCATTTATATGTTAGTGGGTTATCTTGGAGCGGGAAGCCAAGTGTAGATAATCTGATAGATCACTTTACTTGTAAGTATTTTCCTGTTTAAATTTAGTGTTTATATGCTTCATATATTTCATGACAGATCCAGCAATCAGTTTTATAACGAAACACCCATGTCCTAAATGTCCTAAATTGATTAGGAAAATTTTGCGTGTGTAAAGTTAATGGCGGATTTTGGTGATTCGAGGCGTTTGGGTTTATTTAGGAAAATTTTGCGCGTGTAAGCTTAGTGGCGGATTTTCGTAATTCTAGGCTCTTGTAATTAATTAGGAAAATTTTGCGCGTGTAAACTTAATGGCGGATTTCCGTAATTCTAATAAAATATATAGTATTATTAGTATTATGAAATTTTTTTGTAAATTATTTAAAATTCTAAATATTATTTCTACAGACTTTTTTTTTCGCTTAAATTTTTTCTAATACAGAAATATATAATTGCATAATATGCCATTGTATATATTCGTAAAACTTTGCAAAATTCTGGCAGCTTTGTCAGACTGCTGACAGGACTCGATCTCCACACAGCTGTCAGATTTCGGTCACGTTTTGGTCATGTCACGAAATGCAGTCACGTTTTAAATTCAAATGCTGTTTTTGTGGTAAAAAACAAATTTACGATGGACAGCCGTGGTATGTACTCTTATTTACCACGATATTACGCCAACACATGGTCAAAATTTGTTATGGACTCACTCGGCTACGCCTCGTGAATCCATAACATTTTGACCATGTGTGACGTAATATCGTGGTAAATAAGAGTACATGCCACGGCTGTCCATCGTAAATTTGTTAAAGACACCACTTTTGCGGCCGTTGCATGATATAAGAGAGCTGATTTCAAGCTACTTTATAGACATGTATCTTGTTCAAGGGATTTTATGCACAAGACAAAGGTCTATTGCATACGATAAGTTCTTTGTATTTGGTTCAGGATCGTTGATGTTCACTGTCCAATTCTAATACTACATGACCATGATGATGACATCATTGCATTCAAATATGGCGAAAAGGTTAGTAATGCATAATATCCCATGTCCTACTTGACAGATATGCCTACTGCGAGTTATTGCAGCCAACATTACTTGTATCACTTGTCTTGCTGAACATCAGTGATGGGGTTGTTGTCGTGGTTGTTTTTAATCTTACCACTAATTTATATAGATGAGGAATTTCAGCAGCCTACTTAGATTTTTAATCACATTTTTTAAACATTTTCACCATTAATTAGTCATTTAGCCAATCAAACCTATTGTTAAAGAAGTGCTTCACACTTAGCGTGCGTCCATCGTGAAACTGATGCTAACTGGAGGTTGCTAAGCATGAAATAAGCGTAAAGAGTTGTTCGAGGCGTAACCATAATATTTACACGCGAAAATATTGCAAAACAGTGCATTTATTTGTCAATCAAATACAAAATTCTCATCACGTTGCACGATTGACAAAGCGCGCGAAAACAACGTGCTGCTTTGCGAATGCTGGCGGTGATAACAACTGCCTTGAGTTCTTTCACGAGCGAGTTTCAAGTCTAAAATATACCAGAAAATGTAGCTATAACAGCTGTTTTAATATCCTGTAAGTCTAATAACATCCGAGCAATAGTCTCTCACTTTCTTTTGTCAGGAACCACTAACTCGACTTTATATTATAATTTTGAACAATATCGATTTGAAATGTTACATCTTGTATTATTAGCTATACCAGCATGCCAAGCGCTATCGTCCAGATGCCTTTCCTGTACAACTGGTTGAATTTAAAGGACATGGACATAATTGGATTTGTGACTCAAACAATTTGCCTGGTGTCTTAAGGTAACATGTCTACCCAACATGGATACATTATCCAATGACAAAGCAGCTTTTGAAGGGACTACAAATTGATTTACATGCAAGTCAAACGGTTCACGTAACTTTGCATGGTTTACGTTTCAAAGTACTGATGTACCAATCTACAGCCGTTGTGACAACTATCATTTTGAATGGCTTCTGGAGAAATACCAAGTTATGTTAGCATTTTCTTTCATTTTAGTTACTACGATGTTTTCCTCGGCAGGGGTGTAGTGAAGCCTGAGTAAGGGGGGGGGGGGGGGGAATTTTCTCGAGACCCTTTCAAGAGCTTCCATTGCAATCAATGGAAAGGTTAAATTTCAAGGTTACGTTTCCTGCCGAAATATGTTAATTTGCCCAGGAATATATAACGATTTCGGACAAAAGCACGTGGAAATTTGTCCAGCATTGAAGAAGAAGAAGAAGAAGAAGAAAAAATAACTTCGCAGGGCCGTAGCTGGACTGAAATGCCTACGACTTGGGGGGGGGGGGGGGGTTGGGGGCATGCTTCCCCGAAATATTTTGAAGCTCAGACCCTCGGAAATGCGATTTCTAACGTTTTGAAAGGCATTTGCGACATATTTATTGTATTAAAGTTATGACAATTTTGCACATTGTCTCCCCCCGTCTCCCTCGCTACGCTACTGTTCCTCGGAATATAAGCGTATTGTATTGTTTTGTTTCAGGACATTCATGGAAGGCAAGCAAGGAAGTGTTTGATAAGAATTTTTAGTTACTTGTAAAATTCGTTCGTGATCTCTCGTGATGCATGTGTATTCTTGGGTTGCATGTGACGTCACGGAAGCCATCTTGGATGAACTTCAACAAAAGATTTGTCATTAGCGTCACTTGTTTGTTCATCCAACATGGCTACTGCTCTATTATCTTTTGAATTCCCAAAGAAATGGATGAAACCCAGCAATTACAGGAAATGCCGGCTCTCAAGGGAAGGGAAGGGGACGAGAGGGGAGGGAAATGGGAGGGGGACTGGGGAGGAGAAGAGGGAAATGAGAGGCTCTGATTTCCCTAACCTTCTCCTCCCTAGTCCCCCCTCTTCTCCCCTTTCCCCTCCTTCCCCTCCCCTTCCCTTGCGAGCCAGCAACGCAGGCTATTAATTGCTGCAAATCATTGTGCTTCATTTTAACCATTTTCGTAGTATTGATAGGTAACTTTGTATTCTGCGCATGATTCAGAAATCACAGAATTTCGACTTTGCATTGTGAACATTTGCTTTCAGAGTATGTGTAAATACGCTACAACATGACTAATTTTTTGAAACTGTGGAGCGATAGATAGTGATATTGTTAAATCTCGCCCCAGTCCTCTTTCGGAAAAGCGTTTTGAGCCCAAGAGACCATAATACTAAGAGAGCCAAACTCAGTATTGATGTCTGTGCGATGTTCGTGGCGGCTAAGGTTATTTTTAGTAATTTCGCTATCGCGCACGCAAGACTGTTAAGGTGTTTATCAGTAGTATTTTGGTGATCGATTTTGACAAAACTTCCAATTTTATTTTTGAAAATTGGTCAACTTACATTTGTCTGAACAAAATGATTTTCACACAAGATACTAAAGAGGGATTGAAGATTTGATTGATGCCAATTTTTTTTCCATGACGCGTTGCTATGGCAACGAAAAACAAAGATCATTGAATTCAGTTTTCCTAAAATATCTCCCGTTTTCCATGAGCTCTAGAAAAATGGCTATATAGGTGCCAATTTTTTTCTATGACGCGTTGCTATGGCAACGAAAAACAAAGATCATTGAATTCAGTTTTCCTAAAATATCTCCCGTTTTTGATGAGCTCTAGAAAAATGGCTATATAGGTGTTAAACTTCACTTTCTTACACAGTTAACCAACTCAAAATCAGAAAGTTTTATCAGAGGGATTTTGAATAAATCCCGAAAAACTTAAAAAACTATTAAATTTGGTGACTCGAAATTAAAGGATGAGAAAAAATTCCAACTTTCGCAAAATAACTTTTAATTGATGTCAAAAGTTGCCAAAAGTCTTTGTTTATTGGTCCTGTGAGCGTCTTTGATGTAAGTTGTTCCTTTGAAGAGATAAAAGCGCTAAAAAAGTGGAAACTGGTCGACCATTCAAACGAAAGCACAGTTGACGAGAAAAATTCTATCTCTTCAAAGGAACAACTTACATCAAAGCCGCTCACAGGACCAATAAGCAAAGACTTTTGGCAACTTTTGACATCAATTAAAAGGTATTTTGCGAAAGTTGGAATTTTTCCTCGTCCTTTAATTTCGAGTCACCAAATTTAATAGTTTTGATAAGTCTTTCGGGATTTATTCAAAATCCCTCTGATAAAACTTTCTGATTTTGAGTTGGTTAACTGTGCAAGAAAGTGAAGTTTAACACCTATACAGCCATTTTTCTAGAGCTCATGGAAAACGGGAGATATTTTAGGAAAACTGAATTCAATGATCTTTGTTTTTCGTTGCCATAGCAACGCGTCATGGAAAAAAATTGGCATCAATCAAATCTTCAATCCCTCCTTAGTATCTTGTGTGAAAATCATTTTGATCAGACAAATGTAAGTTGACCAATTTTCAAAAATAAAATTGGAAGTTTTGTCAAAATCGATCACCAAAATACTACTGGTAAACACCTTAAACACCGAAAGCAAACGGTCCCGTCCGCGCGAACGTCAAAAATCAAATTATATTATGATTGTAACTATATAAATGAAAAAGAAAGGCTAAAAGCATTTAACAATCATAAGAAGTAAGGCAAATATTGCCTTCTCTTTTGCAATTCCTGTGTACCCGATTATTTATAAAAGAAAATATCTAAAAAGTATATAATATGCAACGCCCAAGTAGTTAGTTCAGCGATATGGATAAAAATTGAAACCAGTGATATATTTATATATGATTGTGCATTATTTTACTTTTTATCTTTATAAACCTGTTATTGATTGCCAAAGGATAAACAAAATTCACTTAGTACATACTAGTGGGGTAGTGCTATTTTGTCCATATAGTTACCAATAGTAATGCTTATAGGATATCGATAGACTTGTTTTGGATATATTTATTGACAAAATACGTTCTTGAACGAGGACTGCTCTTAGCAAATCAGCATTGAGAATTTTTTCGTGTATATCATTAATGAATAAATATCCACTTACATATTTATACATACGATGATTTTTTTATCTTTCCTACAAACTAGAATTTTCCCATTCTCTACTTGCACACTAACCATTATGCCCTCTGTTTTTTGGGGGTAGGTATTGTAATTCAAATCAATCAAATTGTAATTCAAATCAAACAAATTGTAATTCAAATCAAACAAATTTGAATTACAATAACTACCCCCCAAAAACAGAAGGCATTTTGGTTATGTGCAAGTAGAGAATGCGTCAGGAGGGGGGTCCATTATTTGGTATTGTGCTATCAAAGCTACGTGGGGATACGCGTCGCGTGACACAAAGGAGCGGCTGCATAGGAGGATAGGTGTCTAGATGTTCGGTTCTGTTGGTCGGTAGATTATTATCAATATGTGATGAAATGGACAGAAGCACCTTATCTGCGTTTGTCTATTTTAAAGCAACTTTCTCATAATTCTTGCAGTACTCGCTGACTTTTGGGTAATCAACAGCTAGCCCATCATTCATTTGGATAATCTCGCAAGTAAACCACTGATTTCGCTGACTGACGTTCAAATCCATGTTGATGGCTGTGCATTCCCTCATTCGTGAACAAATGACGGTACATTCAAACATGGTCTGTGTGCGAGTAGTTTGTAGTATTTGAATCCCGCTATATCGGCATCCTCGAAGATTCACAGTGAAATACGCGTTTTCTTCAAGAACGAATTGACATGCCTCGCTGTTGTAGCATCGCCTTGATTCTTTCCCAGCAAGGTCGCTTGGAAGACAACTTTGTAAGGCGCAGACTTTTGAGCGAGTTTGTGTTCCTGGACCACAGGAAGTTGAACACTCTCCCCAAGAAGACCAAATGGCTTAAACAGAAATAGTAACCCTTCATCATTAAATTTATTAATTTATTAAAACCGTGCAATTAACAATGCAATTGCATTATATGGTTAAAATGTTTAATTCGTAGCTTAATCTTGTTAATGTTCAACTTTGTGGTTTAGATGATGGTTCATATTACCTCTAGATAGATCGCACTCCACGTGTAGCTATCATTTTTCTACAATCCTGGACATAAATGTTAAGAAAAAAATGGCATTACTATGTCCAATTGAAATTGAAGGCTCTCACACCACGATACTGTAAAGTTGCTGCCCCCCTACCATCCGGGACAATGTTGCAGGAAGACTCCAGCATCTGGGCCCTCGGACGTACAACATTGTGCAGGGTGGGGGGAGGGGAGATTTTGGTACCCAATGTAGGGTGACATACGCATTTCTTTCAAAACCACAAAATTCTTAACCCTTTTTGTCCAAGATTGTAGTGTGTGGGGCGTTCACAGTCGATTTTCCCGCCCACCCTAGCTCCCTTATATTGGAGTGGGCCGAAGTTTATTTAGGTCAGCCGGACGAGGTCCCGATGTTCCTTTTCCTCGGTTTTAATATTAGTGCTGGGCTAATAAACTTCCTTTCCCAATGAAGAATACGTACTTCTTGTGTTTGATTATATTGCGTAAATTATAACCATAACCATGCATATTGGCAAATATTAATAAGAAAACGTAGTTGAACTTGTTCTATTCTGATAATTATATCATTTCAGAAGTATAGTAGAAACTTTAGTGAATTTCGGCTCATAGCCCTTTCGCATGCACTTTTATTGGAACTACACTCGTTTCCTGCATTTTTTTGTGTACCTATGGCTTGCTTTAATATTTTTGATATATGAACAACATTTGGACAGTACAAGAGTTGTCGTGCTGCCTTGCTTTTAAAATTATTTAGTCGAAACTGACAAGAAATTGTTATTTTTGGGGTTAAAAAATTGCGCCTCGAATATTTCAAAATCCGTTTATACGAATTTCTCCAAAATTCATATGCTGCTAGCCAAAGTCCTAAATATTAACGTCTTGTGTGTCGTTTTAAAAGTTTAGGTCAAAAAACGCGTAAAATTGCTTGGAATCTAAAACGGTGACGTCATCGTTTCGTCGCTATATCAGGGTAGTAACGAGGTATATAGTTTTTGCAGTGATCCCGATCCCAGGGCTTAAAATCTGATCCTTGATCCCCAAAATAAGGGCAATTTTGATCCCTGATCCCGTGCCCAAAAATAATGCTGATCCCTGATCCCATATACCTCGTTACTACCCTGCTATATGGTAACCCCGATGTAAACAAAACACATACCATTAAAATCTTCAGTCTTTATGTAGTAAGTGGACGAAAGTTCATAACTGTGGGTGCTTTCATGTAAGAACTATAGCCGTTTCAATTTGACCGGTCGTGCACTAAAGAAATTGTAGGAAGCCTCCTTAAACGGCCAAGAGGATCACGTGACCTGCTTTTTTGCATCTGACATCGTTTCAACGAGTGCAAAGCTCAAAATTTAAGTATCAAACGCCGTCGCCAGTCACGAAAAAAAGAAGTAAATGTAATCATCTGTCTACTGATCGTTTACACCTTTCTGGAAATAAGTGAGTTGCATTGCTCTGACATGTGTCACGTGACCAAATCAAATCCCAAGACAGCCAAAACGACCTTCATTGACAGCTGCTATCATTTTCTTTGACTCTAGATGCCAAGTGATTGCTTCTATTTACATGCTCGTACATAGATTAGAAATACCATGGCGTAGACTCCACTTTCGCATTAAAAATAAAAACTTATCAAGAATACACAAAAACCCAAAAAAATGAACAACTTCGCCCTTATAATACGCTATACTATAACATGTATGCAGTGATCAAACCAATTTGACGTTAATCTCTGAACAATGTCAAAGTGAGGATTTGTTATACAACCTACCTGATGAAAAACCTGTCGATTCCTGAAGCAGACATAATGAAAACACGAGAAAAACACTAGTTAGAGATCTATTTTCCTTAGATCCACATCTGATCATTTTCACCTTATCTTCATTCGGTAGAATTATACATCAACTCAAGTACAACACATTAATCAAGGCTTTGTGAGAGTGACGGCATACTTAAAATGGATGAAAATTTAGTTGGCTAGAAAATTGAATTAACATTGACTTCATATTGAAACAAAACCTTTAGCTGTGATGATAATGAAAAACCTTATTATTTTTAGTACCAAGAGGGTGTCAAGCAATCAACAGTACAAAGGACTAGACGGAAGCAAATAATTCAACTATAATTAACACTTTTGGAGGTACGATTTATATAGCACTATATAATCCTCGAGTATTAATGAAGGCAAACTTTTCTTGATTATTGGGCAGAATTCCTTCTTATTAAAGTGAGACTCAGGAAATCCAAAAGCTTCATGAACACGTACTCCTTATATATATATAAAATTAATTAATTTCAACTGAATGACGTTATTGTCAAGGCATAAGTATTATTTCCCTTTTTCAGTTCCCATTCAATTTTTGTATTCGTTCCAGGTCTTGCTAAAGCAACTAGATGGGTATCGTTACCCACTGATCATGTAAAAGCCCGAGATCTGAATTAGTTTTCCCAGAAGATCACGTGATTTGCGATACATTCCTAAAAGAAACTGTCCTAAATACAACTCGCAATTTATTTTACTTGCGAGAGAACTGATTTGAAATGTAAGTTACGAGTTTTGAATTAGAATTGTGCTTTTTCGTATTTTATTTCGATCATTATCAGATGTCTTTTTTTTCCTCATTTTTCTCTCTCTGTTTTTTTTAAGAGTAGGATTGAAAAGCTGTGAAAATCTAATTTAAATAATTGTTTAAGTAGTTTGATTTTCGCCTTTAGTTGTCCTTTATAACAACGACGTTTAATCATTCATAAAGTTATTGACACACGGCAACAAACATACTTCAATAATTTTCCCTCAACTGACGAACTGACGTCCAATCATATGTTCTCGGTCCGGGTGTTTTTTTCGTTTTCTTTTAATCATTACTAGAGGTGGTAATCACAATATTATATCGTATATCAAGGACTGGATTCACTAATACAGGCTGGTGCACACCTTGTCGACAAGATGTAGTGATAGGTTGTGATACTGTATAGTGTTGTCAGCATTATACTTACTATTATCGACTGTCATCACAGTGCAGAGTAGAGCAGCAGTTATGATATTGAACAACGAATACTTTATGCGCGACATACTTCCAACACATTTAATAGCTAATTATGAATGAATATCAGTTTAGTCAGCTCTGTTTGCCTACTGTAAAGACACACATGCTGTAGTCAGATCCGTATTTGTTCTTCAACACATCTTTGCTTGAAGATAACGAGAGCATTGACGTGAACTATAATGAAACTATCACCGTCTGTAAAGAACACGCAGTTCTGTGTTTGCTTTATTTTTGTTCTTTAACAAGGTAAGAGCTTTCAGTTGTCGTCGCTGTTATCACTTGAGGCCATTTCTAAGCCATGGTTTCTAAGGAGTACGAGTCAATATTTCTAGCTGGTCAGCGGTCCCGGGAAGCAGTCTGAGGTTGGTACTTCATTCACCATCAATATAATCCATTGAAATTCTAGGCACATGTATATACAAAAACACACATGATTCCCCTGTATTCCCATGTATTCCCATGTATTCCCATGTATTCCCATGTATTCCCCTGTATTCCCCTGTATTCCCCTGTATTCCCCTGTATTCCCCTGTATTCCCCTGTATTCCCCTGTATTCCCCTGTATTCCCGTGTATTCCCGTGTATTCCCCTGTATTCCCCTGTATTCCCCTGTATTCCCATGTATTCCCCTGTATTCCCATGTATTCCCCTGTATTCCCCTGTATTCCCGTGTATTCCCCTGTATTCCCGTGTATTCCCCTGTATTCCCCTGTATTCCCCTGTATTCCCATGTATACATTCCCATGTATACATGGGAATACAGGGGAATACAGGGGAATACAGGGGAATACACGGGAATACAGGGGAATACAGGGGAATACAGGGGAATACATGGGAATACAGGGGAATACATGGGAATACAGGGGAATACAGGGGAATACAGGGGAATACACGGGAATACAGGGGAATACAGGGGAATACATGGGAATACAGGGGAATACAGGGGAATACAGGGGAATACACGGGAATACAGGGGAATACAGGGGAATACAGGGGAATACAGGGGAATACATGGGAATACAGGGGAATACATGGGAATACAGGGGAATACAGGGGAATACAGGGGAATACACGGGAATACAGGGGAATACAGGGGAATACAGGGGAATACATGGGAATACAGGGGAATACAGGGGAATACAGGGGAATACAGGGGAATACAGGGGAATACACGGGAATACAGGGGAATACAGGGGAATACATGGGAATACAGGGGAATACAGGGGAATACACGGGAATACACGGGAATACAGGGGAATACAGGGGAATACAGGGGAATGCAGGGGAATACATGGGAATACAGGGGAATACATGGGAATACAGGGGAATACAGGGGAATACACGGGAATACACGGGAATACAGGGGAATACAGGGGAATACATGGGAATACAGGGGAATACAGGGGAATACAGGGGAATACACGGGAATACAGGGGAATACAGGGGAATACAGGGGAATACATGGGAATACAGGGGAATACAGGGGAATACACGGGAATACAGGGGAATACAGGGGAATACAGGGGAATACAGGGGAATACACGGGAATACAGGGGAATACAGGGGAATACAGGGGAATACAGGGGAATACAGGGGAATACAGGGGAATACACGGGAATACAGGGGAATACAGGGGAATACATGGGAATACCAGGGGAATACATGGGAATACATGGGAATACAGGGGAATACATGGGAATACAGGGGAATACATGGGAATACATGAGAATACAGGGGAATACAGGGGAATACAGTGGAATAGACGGGAATACAGGGGAATACAGGGGAATACAGGGGAATACATGGGAATACATGGGAATACATGGGAATACAGGGGAATACAGGGGAATACACGGGAATACAGGGGAATACATGGGAATACAGGGGAATACATGGGAATACATGGGAATACATGGGAATACAGGGGAATACAGGGGAATACAGGAGAATACAGGGGAATACAGGGGAATACAGGGGAATACACGGGAATACAGGGGAATACAGGGGAATACAGGGGAATACAGGGGAATACATGGGAATACAGGGGAATACAGGGGAATACATGGGAATACAGGGGAATACAGGGGAATACACGGGAATACACGGGAATACAGGGGAATACACGGGAATACACGGGAATACAGGGGAATACAGGGGAATACAGGGGAATACATGGGAATACAGGGGAATACAGGGGAATACACGGGAATACAGGGGAATACAGGGGAATACAGGGGAATACATGGGAATACAGGGGCATACAGGGGAATACAGGGGAATACAGGGGAATACAGGGGAATACAGTGGAATAGACGGGAATACAGGGGAATACAGGGGAATACATGGGAATACATGGGAATACATGGGAATACAGGGGAATACAGGGGAATACATGGGAATACAGGGGAATAAAGGGGAATGCAGGGGAATACAGGGGAATACATGGGAATACAGGGGAATACAGGGGAATACACGGGAATACAGGGGAATACATGGGAATACATGGGAATACAGGGGAATACAGGGGAATACATGGGAATACAGGGGAATACAGGGGAATACAGGGGAATACAGGGGAATACAGGGGAATACAGGGGAATACAGGGGAATACACGGGAATACAGGGGAATACAGGGGAATACACGGGAATACAGGGGAATACATGGGAATACAGGGGAGTACATGGGCCGGAATACATGGGAATACAGGGGAATACACGGGAATACAGGGGAATACACGGGAATACACGGGAATACAGGGGAATACAGGGGAATACACGGGAATACAGGGGAATACATGGGAATACATGGGAATACAGGGGAATACATGGGAATACAGGGGAATACATGGGAATACAGGGGAATACAGGGGAATACAGGGGAATACAGGGGAATACACGGGAATACAGGGGAATACAGGGGAATACAGGGGAATACAGGGGAATACAGGGGAATACATGGGAATACAGGGGAATACAGGGGAATACAGGGGAATACATGGGAATACATGGGAATACATGGGAATACATGGGAATACATGGGAATACAGGGGAATCATGTGTGTTTTTGTATATACATGTGCCTAGAATTTCAATGGATTATATTGATGGTGAATGAAGTACTTACCCAGTCTGAATGGTCGTGATCGGAGTAAAGATTTTGAGACTGACCATATATTTAGTTCCATAACTTACTTTGTAGCCAAAATCATACGAGTGATTACAAAATTGCACGACACGAAGTCTAATTACGACTTAATTATATCCATTTTGAAATCCTATTTCAATCAAATAAGATAGTCAAAATTTGTAAGTTAAGTCTTTCATGCTGTAAAAAGCTACATTTTCCTTAAATGTGAAAAAGTTCAAGTAAAAAAAATCCCACAGCTTAACAACATTCAAATAGCTTGCTTGATTCTCTTATTTGATTGGCTGAAAAAAAGAATGCGATTCAAGTAGGAAAAAGATGTGATCTAGGCATTAATCGCACTGTTTTTAACCAATCAGATTGCAGGATTTGTAAGTGATTTTAAAATGGATATAATTATATTAGATATGATAATGGTATGTGATTATATCCTACATAATCAAGAGATTGGGTTGTACGTCTGTACTGGGAAATGACAATGGCTTCAGCATTGTGTCACATATATTGGTTTAGCTGCGTGACAGTTTGCAATGGATGTTCAGTATCTTAAATGAGTTATAGAGTAGCCATCACTGCAGGGGAAAGATAACAAGCCACTTGCATTACTGTGTGATATGTGTACATAGATCTACCAGGATGCTGCAGTTGACCACGACTTTCTTTTCTAAATAATTAGTGACAATTGTTGATGATGCACCCTTATGGGAAACTTCCGATCTTAATTTACCCGGAATTAACGAACCTCGATCAAGGAGTTTTCGTAACTCCGTCACGTCGTTCCGATGCTGATCTGTGATTATCAAATTTACAGTGAGAAGGTTCATTATCATTCGTTACTCGAGGTTATTGTTAGTGGTGTAGCATTGTTAGTTATGCATTATGCTATCTGGTGTCTTCATCTTCTTTGCTCTTTGGCAAATATCTCACAATATGAGGATTCTATTGCTAGGACAGCTTCTGACAGCTAGTAGGGGCTTTTTCCATCATTAATAGGACATCACAAGAATTGGAGCAAGCTTCTCTTTCGAATCAAGTGTCAATCGTATTCCTGAAGAGGCTCATTGTAATCACAGCCATTTGTTCTCCTAAAACTGTCAACAGCAGTTTTGGAGGTTTCTGAATTGATTTGACAACTGCCTCGTTCTTCTTGTGCAAGATTTTCAGACGCGACGCAGAAGTTGAATGATTTGCAGTCATTGGTTCTTAGACACCAAAAGGCACAACCCATCTTTGTGCTATTTTTAAGTGTCCAAATGACTTGGTCGAATAACGCCATATTGCTTCGCATTACAAAATAAAGCGATCGACTGTTGTCTGGCGATGCCGACGACGGTAGTAACAAAGTGGGAGACGATGCTGACGTAGTTGATAATGACGTCATTAGCAATGGTGAGAGTGACAAGGGCAAAGCCGAAGGGGAAGATGATAATGCTGGCGAAACTGACGACAGTGATGTCGTTAGCAGTGGTGTTGATGGTGATAAGGATGGCGATGCTGAGAACGAAAGTAATAATGATGGTGATGATTGTGATGATGATGATGTTAATTGTGATGACAAAGATGGTAATGACTCAAATGCCGACGATCGTGGTACATTCCAATATGATGGTAGCGATATTAGTAATGATGGCGTCGGAGATGATATGTCCAACGGTGGTACCAATGAAAGTGATAATGATAATGATGAAGATGATAATGGAACTACTGAAGGTAAGAACACAGTTGATGACATAGTCTTCAAATGCCGAGTATTTCTAACTGCGCTCCAAGAGGAACTACTGTAGCTTGGTGTTGGCAAAACCTTTACTGTAGTAGTTATTTGACATTTCGTTATTTTGCACACTCTGATCTCAGACCCTTTGAATTTGTCGCTTGATGGATCACATGATCGCCATTTTGGTCCAGCGCAAAAGTGTCTCTTTTGTTTACCGCTGCCACATGTAGCTGAACAAGGCCCCCAAGAACTCCACCGACCTCCTGTAAACAAAAATGAAAACAAACCACGATCAATGTTGACCTACAATTTCAACAGTTTCGTCGATTTAGTACCTCATGCATGCAGTCTCCGATCACAGAGCTAGGCTTAATCAGTTAGTCTGCCATGATCGCAATCATTGAAACTAGCCATTCAGTCAGAGTGACTATTCTTTGTTATAAGGCTATAAACGTTAAATCACTAAAACCTGACTCTTTGTACGTATTTTGTATACATCACCATAGAAAGAAGTTGCCCCTGCATTAAATTTGGGCTGTTTCTGTTGTTAAGGTTTTGAGAAATAATGCAACTATCAACGGCTTCACCAAGGGCCGGAGTGAACCCCGGGTCAACCACGGGGAAATGTGGGGAAATACAAATAGAATGGCTGCCAACATTCTAGGGTCGGGGAAATGCTTGACTTCGTCTTAAAGTTGAGAAATTGGGGTGGTGATTTCATAAATAATTATGCGGAGGATTGTAGGTTATGCAAAATGCATTTGTGACTAACCATGGGACTTTGAAAGGAACAACTGCCCCGCCCTTGGAGGAAATATCACGCGATTTCTGCAGCATTTTTACAATCTCCCTAGTCAGCCCGGGGGTCATCCCATTGGGGAAGCCACTGATGGGTGCATAACACGTGTTTGGCTTGATCCATTGAAGTAAATTTTGTTTTATAAACATTTTTATCAGAATAAGCGATCGCGAATTAGATGCGGTTGTGGCATGAGTTTGACTCTTGTTATTTAAGCCGCCATGCTGGTACATACATTTCTTACGAAAATGTCGGCATATTTCATCGCTCGCATCTTTGATGTGAAAATTCATTTTAGTTCAAAACCTGGCAATATTACAGAATTTTGGCACGCATGTCCAATACACACGAATCGAGTCGATTATTCGTAACTGGTGGTTTGCGATTCGTAACAGATCGTGAACCTCATTGATATGCAGAGATTGTGAATCTTATTTATATGCACTGTGAATCTTATTTATATGCACAAATTGTGCATATTTATATATCATCTTTAGAATAAAATTAAATATTTTCTTTAGAACAAGAAAGCAATGAATTGCCGCTTATGTGTGGTCTTCCTGTGGTTCTTATCTCATTTTGCACACTAGTACTGCTTTGGTCTCCTTGCAGAGCGTCACATCCGGACTTTTCCTTCGTTAAATTTCCGGCTGCACGCAGGCTATCCTCCTCTGGTCTCCTTGTGGTTATTGCAGTCAGGGACTGGGGTTGTGATTCGTACGATTCGTGTCGATTCAATCGATAATGAGATGCACGGATCGTAAAGACCATCCACAATTCGTGCGAATCGACAGTAATCGTGAATAGTCTTTACGATCCGTGCATTATCGATTCGTCTATTCGTAAACATGATAGCATGTATAAGAGCTTATATATTTGAGTTTTTATTTTGAAATTGAAAGCTTTAGCAACCGATTAATTTATGAGGATCGCAGACGAAAGATGCACGATTCGTCAATGACATTCTGAGGGGGTGGGACAGGAAGCCCAACTGCATGGACTAACCATTTACACGAATCGATAATGAGATGCACGATTCGTAAACCCTTCTTACGAATCGTATTTTGTTTGTTTGCTTGTTTTGCTTTCAGTTATTGTGGGTTTTTTTCAAATAATAATAAAGATTATGAGTTCTATATGTGTTTGTGCTGTACATAAAAGTATCGAGAATTGCGGGTTTAGGCCTTTCGGGGGGTCATGTGACCTCATGTCCTAAAACCGCTATTATTGATACTTTTATGGCAACATGTACAGCACAAACCCATATATAACTCATGGCCTTTATCATTATTTGAACAAAATCACAAAAAAATCAACGCTAAGATTGAGAATCTAGCAGAGAAATTTGAGCTTTGTTGATTTTAACTTTTCCCATTTCGGGCAATTTTTTTCTTTTGAGCAACTTCTGTTTTTCCTTGTACATTTCCAATTAAAAAGCATTGAGGAGGCGGTGTATTAAGTTCGAAAATTGCATGATTTCTTTCGCTTTATGGATCATTATACAGTTTGTAAACACTAGCTATGCAGTATTAAACTAATTGGGTTCAGAAGTGGGTTAGGGCCTGTGGAGCATTGGTCTGCTTGTGGCGATTAAGGTGGTCAGCGGTTACTTTAATCGTCAAAAGACGGCTCACTAAATCAACAGCAGTAATGCCATTAGTATCATCAATATTTGTTAGTTGAAGTAATATGTTCAGCTGGTCAGTGTGTTTGCTTGCGTTAATGTTGTTCACGGCTATTAGTATCTCAAGAGAATCTTAAAAACACCACGCCATAGTTACAATGGGTAATTTATTACTCTTTTTTGTTCGAAGGACTAGACTTTGAATGTAGAATAAGTTCTTGAACACTGAATGATCTATCGATGGAAAACGTGCAAAACTCGGGCGTTTCAAATCAGTTTATTATAAGGTCTTGTATTTTTTGGTTTCAATTGTTTTTGCTATGATTTCACAAAAAAATTATAGATTTAATTCACATATACCAGTGTTGCATAGCTAGGCCAAAGTCACGATAAGATCATGTGATATAATATGGTAACAACATATAACTATTATTGTCATGATAGCCGTAGATTATGTGCATGAAGCCAGTAACCGATAAATCTAATATATGCATGATATTGCGTCTTTCCAATGATCCGCAACTTTCAATTTTTCATATTCTATCACTGACGATCTGGGCTCAGTACGTACAGTTGTTCGCCAAGCAGGTTATCCTTACCCAGGCTTAAATCTAGAGAAAACAATTGACGTCAACACCGGGTAATTCGCGCTAACCCCTTTCCTGCGAACAACTGAAATCACAGCCGAAATCACACTGAAAAATTCGCTAAATTGAAAGCGTCTAACGGCCGCTACGTGACATATCCGCACAATGTGGTGGGAAACAACACGTACTACAAATACAGTAAAGTGATCAGTTACAGTACTAAGGAAACACACTCGACGGAGACTAAAGTTTTAAATTGTTCAGTTGTACAAAGGAAATCGTACCGCAGCCGATCCATTCGCACTCAGTTTTAACAGAGTGAATAACTCTGGTTTTAATGCTGAACAGAGTCGCGCTACTGACAGAACTCCGCCTGCACTCAGTTGACTCTAAACACCTATTTATAAAATACGACTTTCGAGGATCGAGCCAGTCAGTCTGCATCTGACCAGTCTGAGACCGACTAACAAATTGCAGCTTTGCTAACATATAAGGTCGTGTAGTGTATAGTTTTTGAAGTAATATTGGGAATATTAGTTACAAGTACTGAGTTCCAATTCTGTTAGAATAAATTGATTGTGCTCTTTCGTGTTTCATTCTCATAAGTTCACTCTCAGATTCAGGTTTTCCAACGTCAACGATTTTTGAAATACCAAATAAATGTATTAGGAGATTTTTCTTTACTGAATAATTGGAAGCATAAAGTACTGTTTGCGAAGGTTTTCGTGAATTTGCAGCGACAAACAGATTTCTCGATCAACAACAAATGACTTTTTGATCACCACAAACCAGCATTACTTTAAAGCAAATGCACAAGAGATCACCGACTCACCTGAAACCGATGTGAGGCAAACCAAAATTAGAGTCGTGTGGAAAAAGACCAGTACGGCCTTCATTGCGGTTCAATCAGCTCGAACTCATATCCACATAGCAACCAACAGAGCATATAATATTAGTCTTATGCTCTGTTTGTTGCTATGTGGATATAACTTTTGATTACTTGAAATGACGTAATTGATTGGCTTCTACTACTAATGGTACAATATAACACCATAAAGTAAAAACTATCAATTGTCCATTGTTCCTTACCCCAAGTGTTGCATCTTCTCAATGGCGTTTCAAAGTAATGTTTGTCATTGTTAGCTAATGTATAAAGTTGATTGATTGCTTTACTCAGTGTAGGGTATATTGCTAGTTCTATTTAAATATTGCTCTTTCTGACTGTGCGTATGATAGACAATCACTCAGTCACTGGAGGCCAAGTTGACACATGTACAATTAAACATTGTGTATTTTAGGATGACACTATAATTTATAATGGCGTTACTCACCTGGTTACTGATAATTTCCATCAATTTTTATTGGTCAGCTACCAGGGAACGTTTCACGACTGAACCCCGGGAAACACCGCCTAAGAGAAAGAAAGGAAAGGAAAAGTGAGAAAGAAGAAAAAATGGACACTCTGAGTGGAAGCCAAGGTTGTTTATGGCTATCAAACTATTAAGCAAGTGTTACATAACCAATTATCAGGTTAATTGTTTGTTGGAGATTCCACTCTAGTTAACCTACAGAATTCGTCAAATTTGCTTAGGCATTATACGTCACGTAGGCCTTTTTACACGAACAGATTTCGTACAACAAAATTGCCCTCTAACGACAATAAATTCATTTCGCTCGTGTTAATGAGAAAATGTGACAAAATTTCACATGACAAAAGTCACATGCATGTCATGAAATTTGCCGGCATGTGTAGAAGGACTTTTACTGATAGATTTGTATTGCCGACCTTGACGTTGCTAGCTTCCATCGAAATATTTGCATATTTTAAATGGGCTTGCGGTATCAAGAATAGTTTTCACCGTCAATAGAACTGTTTAAATTTTCTGAAACAATAATTTAATTCATCTGATTGCCTCATAACCTATAAGAAGAGTGATCTTAACTCGGCGTGAAAAAAAAAGATGACTACTGATGATGGTTGATGGCTGGTAAATCCGCAAAGATGGGCTTCCTGTGGCTACAACGAATAAACCGGATCATGTTATATTTATTCCTAGGATTTCGAAGCTAAAATGACCAGCTATCTACAGATAGCGGAAGTACTAAGGCAGAGGACAATAAAAAACTTAAATGCTTTCACTTTATGTGTATATAGTAGTTATACAATGGTTTCGAGTGGAATACCGTAAATTATTATTCAATTTTCATACACTGTACAAATTCTGATTTTCTGATTGGTCAGTTTGTACCACGTGACGCGTTGTTATGACGTGAGAACACGTCATCATGCAATAACTTTATGCAATAAATATATCAGGGTAGTAACGAGGTATATATTTTTTTCAGTAAATTATATCCCGATCCCAGGGCTAAAATTGTAATCCTTGACCCCAAAAATAAGGACAATTTTGACCCCTGATCCCGTCTTAAAAAAGTGATTCCGTTTTCGAAATTCTAAAGACAGTGATCCCGATCCCAAGGCTAAAAATCTGATCCCTGAACCAAAAGAATAACGCTGATGTGATCCCTGAGCCCCAAAATAACACTGATCCCTGATCTCATATATAGAAGATATTACATGGGCGCTCGGAGATACTAATTTTATCTTCGAGTGTTCAATTGAACAGTGATATCTTCACATGTGAAAGATATGATATCTTGACATGTGATTGATATCAAGTTTTCGACACTGGAGAAAACCTGGTATCTCATCGATATCTATATAATAATAGGATTTATTCATGGTCACTACTTGACTACTTTCGAAGATAAGCTCTTGTCGCTCATGGTTGTGATGTAAATTCTGACAAAATGCGAGCGTTTTTGTTTATTTATTCTTCTTTTTCTCGAAACGACTCCGCGAACCAAAACACGGTACAACAGAAAACAACACAACACTAAACAATTAATATGTACAGTACACAACACGACACAACAACACAATCACACAACACAGCACGCACAGCACAACACGATACAATACAATACAATACAATGCAATACAATACAATACAATACAACACAACACGATACAATACAATACAATACAATACAATACAATACGATACGATACGATACGATACGATACGATACGATACGATACGATACGATACGATTCGATACGATGCGATGCGATGCGATGCAATGCAATGCAATGCAATACATAGTAAATATGGTGCTGGACGTCACCCAGCCATGTGGGATGTTGGTTCACACAGCTCGAAATACTACGAGCATGCATAGTAGTAGGGGTCTGATTGGGTCATCAATGCTTTTTTGAAGTCGAAAATTTTCCCTGCACAACTCCGCTGCGGCAAAAGTTTTCAAAACATTCGTAGAGACATGATAGACAGACAGACAATAGTGGTCTGCAAGTTGTAGGCTTGGTTTATACAAAGCGATTCATGTTTCATACATGGCGTGAGCCAGCACGCTCAAGTTGCATAGGACAGTTGTAGGCAAAAGTCGTGCCGTCCAAATCGGGTAGGTCCTTCATATATGGTACATTATAATGGGTCCTATTGTATATAACGAAATACTATTATTACCATTATTATTGTTATATACAATAGGACCCATTATAATGTACCATATATGAAGGACCTACCATAAATGGTGAAATCCCCGCAATGTCAACTGCACTGCGATAACTGGCGCATGAACTGACATGCGCAATACGTTTTTCTGCCCTGAACCCTTATTCATTGCCAGGCAACCGAGGCATACAAATTCTGGTGCTGCTGTCCATCGTACGATGAGCTAATTTTGTTTTATTATCAAACTTCTGGTACAAAAAGTATGGGATCGCACTGTTGATTTTGAAGTTGTTTTAAGAGGGTTTTTGTTGGTTTGTGGTTGTTTTGCATCTGGTAGAGCAAGGAGTAGCGTAATACTCAAATTCTAGAACATGCGTCAAATCCTACCCCTTATACATTACCTCCAGCATGAATAACGTACCCCTTCGGATGGGAGCCTGCCCGCCATGGTGGTGCACAGCCACAATACATCAACATGGCTTGCTATATGTACTCCCACTAAAGATTGACCCAAGAAGAATGTAATCTTTGCACCTTTGCAACAAAAACTCGTTCAGAGTCAGTTTTGCTTGTCCTTCCACATGTAGACATTTTGTGAAACGGACTAGAATGTTTTCGACGATGAAAATATACAATCCACTTCTAACTTTAATTGGTGTGAAATTGTTTAATTGTGTGATTGGTTCAAAACGAATTACACTACAGAAGTCAATACCAAACCATGGTTAAACAAACCACCAAAGTTGTGATCTCATCTACATTACAATAAATAGACGGGTTCAATAACGCAATCTAGCTAATCAGTGCGACAATCTAAACACCCGTCCCTCCAGCAGCCGCATAAGACGAGAGAAATCTAGCAGCCTGTCTTGTTTCTAGTAGCAACCTAACTTCTTTTAGCCAATCATAGGCAAGCTTACGTGACTCGCCCTTTAACTGATTAACAAATCGTGCAGCTAGTTCCAAGTCCCCTTTACGCACATAGTACTCAGCTCGGGCAAGAAGTCCATAAGTGTCAACTGTTTCTAAGTCGATTATTTCGCCGTCAACACGTGGATCAAATTGATCAAAGATAAAGAAAGACTGGATGTACGATAAGAAATAAGTCCATGGACCGTTGTTATCATCACCAACCATTGCAACTCTCCTACAACTTCTCTTTACTTCAGCGAAACGAGCTGCAAGGTTTTTCTCGCTATAAATGCCTCTTTCTAAGGCTTCTTGCGGTACAGCTCCAACGACTTGGGTTATAACTGGATCATCAGGAGCAGCATTAGTAATAGCAGTGACTTGTAAATAAAGTGGTTTTAACACTCTAGTGCCAGTATCAATGGCTGATTGAAGAGCTTGGCATGCTAACCACAGCTCGTGGGATTTCTTGTTGGACCTTTCAACGTCTGCACGATTATCAACAGCAGTTTCAATACCACGTAGTCGTGAGAGTGAAGTGTGGAGTTTGTCACTGTAAACTTCTTTTTCTTGGGTTATCTTGTCGTTTAATTCTGTCTCATACCTACAGCAAACAATAATTGTAAATATCAAATTGTTTAGGGTGATAATAGGCTTTTTTTTCTCATAACGACCACTGACGTGCCATGACAACAATCTTGCTCTTGTATGAGGTGAAATATTGCTGTTATTTTAGGGTACGCAGGGTACGCAAATGTGTAACAGCTTTGCTTTGAAGCGAGGCTAATATTAACCATTCTTCGCTCTATCTATTACTTGTTACTTGTACTTCGCTCTATCTGTTACTTGTTTTTCAATTGAAGCGAGCATAGAGATCGTTTAGGACATAAGCTTTAATTATCACATTTATCAGTTTACATATTGATTAGGATTGACGGGTATATATCAGACAACTAGAATATTATTATATGAGCTTTAAACATTTTAGTACATTTCATATTTTTTTAGAATTTGTATATATAATATATATATATACCTACGTTTATTTACTTATTTATAGATTATTTATTTATTTTATATTTGTATATTTATGTTTCTCTTCTTGATACGAAAGTGTTGAAGAGTAATAAAGTAGAAGTAGAAGTTGTCGTAAGGATATACATACACCTATTTCAATAAACGTTGTCGGCAAAAGCCTACGCGACTCACCCGAAAGGGAATATGGATAGAAACAGGAGAAATTATTAGAGCTATAAAACCACATTAATATTCACACCATAATTCAACTTCAGCTTGCCATGAGCTAATACATCAAAGAGCTTCATTTGCTGATGCTAAAATCAAGACTACAATGCGAAAAAAAGAGTAAAATTTTGCAACTACCCATACTCCTTTTCGGTCTAGTCGCGTAGGCTTGAGACCTCTCATACGACAACCTATTTTAAATAGGTGTATACAGCAAGGTACCAAACATCACTGGGTTCACCTCGCCACTGTTAGTGAACAAACTCTACAGTATGCACTAGAGCCAAAACTGTTTGTGGTTGCACTCAGTGTCATTTACGGCATACCAGAAAATATGAGGGGTTTTGAACCTGTTCCAATGCACTATTAATACTACTAATAACTTCTACAAGATAAATCAACCCGTCTCAACCCAGGGGTTTTGAACCTGCTATATCAAAGATTAATTAATAATTGATATCTTACACGCGCTCTGATTGGTCGAGAGCCGTCTGTGATCACAGTACACACGCATAAATGACGTCATGGAACCTTACGTGCGCTCTGACTGGTTGAAATTTTTTGAAAAAATATTATATAGAACAAATAGATTCCACTTTCAGTCTTTAATAGATTAGATGCACAGAAGACATCAAAATGTGGTGAGAACAACAGTCGTGCCACTCGACTTCGTATCGAGACGCACTTTCTTTGTTCTCAGCACATTTTGACGTCACCTGTGCATCTATTAGAGTACAGACGCACGCAACAATGGAATCTATTTGTTAAATAAAACCACCCCAGCACGTAGCAGGTACATGTATAGTATTGGAGAACACAAAGGTTCCGTACAATATCCAATTGATCTACACACTAAAGCCTGTTGATAGTTTTGTGACGCATTAACATGCAGGGGGAGGGGGGGAAATCAAAATGTTACATGAGATACCTTTGTTTTAGTTCACTAGCTTGGACATTTAACACTTCTGTTAGATGATCGCTATAAGCAGCTGCTTGTCTACGTAACTGTTGTCGTAGAGCTGTCTCGTGCTCTGATGCTAATTCAGATTCCTAAGAAATGATCGGAGGAAAAAATATCAAACAAATGAGTAAATCAAACGTAACAGCATTGGATGGATGGGGGAACAAACAAACGAGTATATAGCTATTTCAATTAACGTTGTCGCTGAAAAAAGCCTAAAGGCTAAAGGCTTTCAACTATATTTTGTTTGCTAACAAACTTCGCTGTAGGCTATCTAAGAAATTAAGGAATATGTGTCCAAGTTGTAGAATTTGCAAGCATACAGTGAGTTTCTTATTGTAATAATGTCAAGGTGAAAGAAAATTTCATGATTCCGCTCGCAAAGCTTTAGGCTTTAGGCTTTTTTCAGCGACAACGTTAATTGAATTAGCTATATAACAAATGATAATTTGATCATTAAAACATAAAAACAAACAAACAAGTTCAGCCTGTGAAAAAACTAACAAATTACCTCGTCAGAAGTGCACTGATACAAGCGAACACCAAAAGTAAAACAAAACAAACAAACAAACAAACAAACAAACAAAAATCCCATCTTAATGAGGGTCTATGCAAGAAAGCATATTGTAGCAGACAAGCAAGCTAAGATACCTTTTTCTTTATTGTTATCTCAAATTCTGCTTGCAGTTTCTCCAATTCTTGTTTCATTTTAATGTCAGCAAGTTTGTTATCTTCTTCACGCTGGACTCTTAAAACCTGCTCAAGTCGTTTTTGTTCTTCCTCTCTGTGACTTGCAAGCTCTTGCTTTAGATGTTCAATCCTCTTGCGAGCATAAGCTAACAAAACAGCCTCTGACCTAAGATTAGACATTATAAGCAAAGTATGATGTAACCTGTGTTGCAAACCCCGGTTCTGTGACATAACTGGGGTTTATTTTGTCTGCAATGCAGTCTATGCAACCATGTAGACATGGGTGATGTAGACCTATAAAACTTTGCTTGTGATTACTCTTGAAATTTAAAGTGGCCAACATGTATGCCGCACACACACTACTGAAGCAATCCAATTAATTTCCTCTTTACTGTTTAGTTAATCAAACAATTAGAATTCGTTTCACTGACAGAAGTTACATGTAACAGCAAGTGATAACATGACGAGTATGCATGAGCCTGCTGGACGGAAGTGGCCTCAATTTATGTTTTAACCTGGCATAATAGGGCTACCTCTCTCTCATAAACAGAGTCATAATAATTATAGTCTCCCC
Organism: Telmatactis stephensoni; assembly: GCA_029948255.1. Classification (NCBI taxonomy): domain Eukaryota; kingdom Metazoa; phylum Cnidaria; class Anthozoa; order Actiniaria; family Isophelliidae; genus Telmatactis; species Telmatactis stephensoni. The sequence continues at coordinate 499,272 of JALIZF010001877.1, read as the reverse complement.
AAAGTTTTTTGGAGCAATACATTCGAGAGCAGAAGTATGAACAGCTAGAAATTATCCTTTCAAAATTATCCATTTTCCAAGACAATAGAAGTTGCACAGATGTTATCACTTGCTGCTGTTACATGTAAGATATAATTAGCAAGTGAGCTCTTTCAGTCCTGTGCAACTAAAGGTTAAAATGTCCTAAAAGAGAAATGTTTTTAGTATTTGCTTAGAACTGTACAAGTGAATTATGAGGTCACAGTAGCTTGGATCACACTATAATAATATTGAAGGGCATCTGATGAAAATGACCTAAATGACTTTTCTAATGATTTTAACTCCTGACCAATGGTCTGGATTAGTACCAGTTGCCTTGCTTTCTAAGCCAATAATTAAAAAAAAAATACTTAGGTCAATTTCATTGGTATCCCTTCAATTTGTAATTATTTTCTTACTTGATATCTTCAGTTTTTGCTCCTTTCTTGCTTTTATCTTTGGTTTCTTTCAATGCTCCAGGCAGAATCTCTGCAAGTTCCTTTTTCAGCACATTTTTACTCTCATCAAGAAACTTTTTGTGTTCACAAAGCACTATGTCCTCTGACTGAGCTTTTTGTAGTTCAGCTGCAGCATTCAGTACTTCATAGCTGACACGTGCTGCCTCCTTGGATGCCTTGATTCCTGCTTCATGGGCTCCTGATGCTTCAGCTTCCTTGATGACAGCATAGACCTTCTCTACTTCCTGGTTGACTTTGATTTGACAGGCTTTGGCTTCATTTATAGCATCTTCTGCTTCCTAGCGGCAAACAATTGTATGTTTATTTAATATTACCGGGGGTTTCATTAAGGGCATTGTACTGGGCAAATATAATTGATCAGCTGTGGAGATGACTGGTGGTGGGTATGGCCCAACATTTGGTAATAAATACCTCTATTTCTTGCCCTGGATTCACAGCCACATGCCCCCAAATATTCAAAATCTTAATGCACCCCCTGTATTATGTTACATGAATTTCTCACATGGACATTAAAGTCAAAAACCACTCAAGTCATTTGAAAACACTCCAATAACGTCCACAAAAATCACCTGCCTCTTGCTTGTGCTTCTTAGGCATTTTAGGCATCTATGTTTTCAAATGCCTGTTTTTTATTATTAAATGTGGCTAAATGCAATTTAGGCAAAGTTAAAATCGAGGCTTCCTGGCCAGCGGTCTTCATGATGCAGGGGCGCCCCTAAGGAATTCAGGGTCACGTGGAGCTCATTGCAATAGATCATTCGCGGATCTAAGCATTGCTTTGCTGTGTTCCCACCCTCCCTCCTCTTGGGTAAGTAAAAGATAGGTAAGTACAAATAATTCCACTGATCATATCAGTGTGACAGGTGCTAGGAGGTGGACCGAGGTTGTGTTGCCATGGTTACCTCCTTGCTGTGGGCGGGCTGCGCGCTCCCGCCACAGTTTGGAAGCACCTACCTCCAAGCTCATCTCAGCCGATGAGTTTAAGAGGAGATTTTCTTCAAATTTGAGCAGTGAATGACAAATACTCCCGAGTTGAAGAATAGCTGTTGTACAAAACCAAAATCATTTCTGTCAGAAAGTTTAAGTACAAGTTTGTAAGTTAAAGTACTTTTGGCTGATAAAAGTTGAATAAAATTGTTAATCCAAAGCAAAAATTTGGATTGAAAATGAGATTTAGGCCTTCATTTGATCATTTGCTATTAATATGTAAATTCATTATATTTAGCTTGAAAAAGCTTAATTCAAACACAACTTCAAGAAAAAGTCTTTCTACAATTTAAAAATCCGTTTTAAACAGGTATTTTATCTTGGTACATCAGTTTTTAACCGGTAGAAAAATGATTTGAGTGTTAATCCAGAATGAAAATTTGGATTAAAACTCGCACGAAGGTCTAGTTTTTGGCACTTCTCGCCATTATTGCTCAATATTGAAAAAAATCTCCTCTTACATACCAAACCATGGTGCGCCATTAGGACAGAAAATACAAATAAACAAGACAGTACATTGTTTATTGTCAAAGTAAAGACCTACCTTTTGAGTTTTAATGACTGTTTTACTTAGTTCTTTGATGTTTCCCTGGTTGTCCATCTCTAAAGCACTCTTTAAATGTTTGATGTGGTTTAACAACAATTCAGTTGCCTGTTCCTGTGCAACTACTGCTTGTTGTCCAGCTTGCTTTAAGAATACTAATGCTTCAACCACTAAAACCTCCATAGCAGTTTGGTCTACCATACTTTCTAGTTCCTTTTCAGTAAGACTGGTGTCAATTGGTTTGGACTGAATCACTTCTTCCTTGGAGTGGGGCCGGGCAGATTCTGAAAAATATTTAATAATATATTAACAACTAGCATTTCTTTGTGTGTGTGTGTCATTATATAAAATAAACTACTTGCTTCATTCAAGTTTAGTGTTCATAATAATATTACTGTTTATTTATGAAGTGTTCAATGTCTTCTAGCACCTGCGCACCAATTGGGCTACACTGTACTCACACACACACTACCACTACATTCTAATATTCTATGCATACAACTCTCAGTCTTTTAGTGATGGAGGAAAACTGGAGGACCATAGAAAAACCCTTAAACAAGGGAGAAAACTAACAAAACTCAAGTCACATGTGATGCACCATCCAGAAGTCCAACCTACATGTAGGCCGACCACAGAGGATAGCAGATGGGCACTCTCACTGCTCGGCCACCCTTGCTTGTTGCTCACTGCAGCTGTTTTAATATCATTTTCTCAATCTCAAACATCACAACTTTTTGATGCATAAGTCAGATGGAAATATGAAGGTTTAATAACACACATAAAATAATATAAAATCTGTGTATTCTTTTGTTCTCAATGAACATCCTCAGAATCTCATTTTACATCATTCTGTTGAAATTATCAGCAGCATACAAATGGATTTTAATAACAAACCTGTAATTGATGGTTCATCAACCTCTTTGATAGTGGTTTTAGATCTAGCAATATCCTGATCAACAGCAGAGACTGTTGGCTGGTCTACAGCAGAAACAAAACCAGCAACAGACCCCTTTGCTGCTCCCCCTCCCCCTGGGGGTTTTGGTGGACCTTTAGCTGAGGGTGGGGCCTCCTTCTTGCCTTGTTTGACTTCATCTTCTACTGTAGTTGCTATGTCTAAGTCAACTGATGACACTGCCACTTGGTCTAATGAAGACACTGAAGCTACCTTTTGCTGCAGAGAAAAGGTTTACAACAAATAAGTTGACACTAGCACACTAACACAACTTACAGCTGCTTAAACACGGGTACTTTCCATCACAGAATATTTACCTCAAGCTGGTGAAAATATATTATCAGCTAACTGCAAATTTTTACAGCAGTTTTCTTATGGGTGTGTAGGTAATAGTGAACAATCTGTGCCATATGGTAAGTAGTTGGTAACTCCATTGTCGACCACTTACCAGTACCTTACTATAATTTTACCGTTACCTTACTGTTACCCTACTGTGACCTTAACATGACCTTAACATGACTTTACCATGACCTATCTGATCAGAGACAATTCAATACTCTAAGGTAAATTAGAAATCCAAATGGATCCAAACTACTTGTTCTACTACTACAAGTTGAAGTTTGTCTTGAATTTTTAGAGTGCAATTGACAGATCGATAGAGGTACACTTCACAATGATCAACTGTCAAAACTAGTAAGCTCACATTAAAACATCAAAAAATCATAGAAGTTGGAAAACCATTTAAATTTCATAGAAACTAGACGCACACGTGCATTCACTCGTGTCCAGGTGAAAGGGAGCAGAATAGCGGCTTAAAAAAGGGATTGACAGCATTTGTCTTACGATTGTCTAGAGAGCTAAGTCTCACTATTTGCCATGCATTAATATTATAGGGTATTTTTCTTCTATTATGATGAAATTTTTAATTTTTAATTTATAAATATTAATTATATAATTCAACCTAAGGGCTGCGAGGAAATTTTTAACTTGTGGATTGCAAATCCACGAGTTATAGTGAGGGCTTGAATATGCAAATGAGTTACTCACTCACTCACTCACTCACTCACAAATTGGGTGGGTGGGGTGAGGGGGGGGGGGGGGGGCAGAGAGGGAATGGATAATTTCTGGAACTACACAATATGACTAAATTAGAGTTACAACTTCTCACATTAGTGAGATCATGCCTCTTGGATGTTAGACGGGAAAATGCTGATAGTTAATTTTTTATTCCTTCCACATTTTGTATTGTACTGCTTTGCTTGGAAAGTTTTCATTGATTCTCCGTTAAGCTGTCCAATTCTCGGACATGAAAACCTTTCTGAATGGACTTTGTACGTGCTGTCGTCAAGCAACGAAAACATTTTGAGTATGAACTGCTGCCTGAAACTACTCTATGTAATTCAAGCAATGTTCAAGCTAATGTTTCATCTGTTTCTATTTGACCCCAACTATCATTTACATCAGACTGTTACCTGGCTATACAGTGCCGATTGTTCACTATTACTGAGTATGAAATGAACCACATTTAAATATCTTGCTGCCACCATCTCATCATTAGCCGATTTCTGAGATACACTTCACTTACCACATACAAAGGAATCAAGACGAGGCTATGTGTACAAAGCTCAGTCATTCATAACAAGACAAACATTTTAGCATGTAGCCTCATTCTAATAATTATTCCTTTGTATGTGGCAGATGATCTCCAAACTAGACTTATTGCATTCACTAGTAGCATGAGCTGAATTTCAGAGTTCTAAAAGTAGGTCATATCCATAGAGTTTCTGATAGGATGCACAGTCTCAGGTGACTGAAAGTAAAGTATGGTATGGTATAAATGGTGCATGGTAGAGAGTCCAAGAGTTTCCTGATGTTTGTGTTAGAGCACAGCACTGAATGTACTTTCACAATACCTTAGAATCAGACTTCTTCTCATTTTCTTTAGCTTTATCATTAGCTTTTGTATCAATAATTGGTTTCAGCTCCACATTTCTTGGTTTAAGAAGACTTTTTTCCTCATCAGCTTGACCATTATTGTTATTATTACTTGTAGCTGGTCCAAGTGCCAAGTTAAAGGTTTCAATAATTGGCAAACTCTGGTTCACAAACTTGCGGAAGTCGGCATTGTAGGTATACAGTAAGGCTCCGCCCACCAATCCACCGCCTGTTAAAAGAGCTATTGTACCACCAATCTTTAAACCCGATGAACTAGAAAAAAACATGCATAATGCTTACTTTACAACAACACTGTTACCATCTTGAAATATGGGATATCAATTCATGCTATGGTCACAACAAGTAAAGCACAAGATGTCCCTGTAAAATGTTCATAAGTGATCTCTGATCTTAATATTGTCTTATTGCACTATTATGTACAAACTAGTTGATATCACTGAAGCAGAACAGTGCAAATAACAATAGCAAGGTATCTAGTGGTCTTTGTCTTTCTTTGTGTAGTTTATGCCTGAGTGAAGTTTTAGTTATTATGTAGTTCCAGAAATTATCCATACCCCCCCCCCCCCCATGGAGGGATTTTTTTTCAGACCCCCCCTACCCCCAGAAATTCTAGTTTTGGGGTTGTTTAGAAATCCCCCCTACCCCCTGGAATTTCCACTTTGATGTAACATGTGTACCCCCCACCTCTAGGAAATTCCAATGATATTATCTCCTCGGTTTGACTTTCGTTCATTTTTACGTTGCTTTCAGTGGGTTTAGGCTCCATTTCCAGCCGCGAAGGGTTCCGGTTTTAACCGGCCTCAATCAAATGCATTTCTGCACATTACTGAAGTTTAAATTTTGAAAATCGGACAAAAACGAGCAGAGTTTTCGAAAGTCAAAGTGATCTATAAATTTTGGCGCGTTTGCCCAATTCAAAATGATGGACAGTCAGCAGTCATTCCGGTCAGCGGTCATTCCCATAAATCAAAATGGCAACTTTTCTGAACATGAAGGCATCAAAAGACTCATCTAAGCCGAAAGAAAGTGCAAAATTATGGCTCAAGAGATGATCAAAGATGCTGAGTGATCAATATTGTTCGATATGCGAGGCTTGGTTATGGCATTTGGAGTATTTCTGAAAAAATTACATTTGGAAAATGTGTTGAACGTAAACACTCTTCTTCTGGAAATTTAGGCGATTTAGACCCCTCTACCCCTCGGAAATTATTTATCCCTCCTTGGGGGGGGGGGGGGGGGTATGGATAATTTCTGGAACTACACATTGGATAACAAAATAGTTGATAGCTAAATTCTATTATGCGCTAAATAGTTAGTAGTTGTTCATGGATATATAGCGTGTGCACTCTAAACTCTAAAAAGTCATCCCTATGACAGAAAAGATAAATAAGTCTTAAAGCCAGCTCAGTCACGTTTTGAGTTTAATATACTGAAGCAAGATTTGCTGCTCCGCCAACAAGCTAACATTTGAACTCATGGAAGTATCGTAGATCCGTAAATTTCAAGTGAAGAGGCTTAAATTTTACCTTGATTGAGACTCACGTGAAACTGCTATAACAGTGACTGAAGTTAAAGTTACTAAACATCCCTGACTCATGAAAATACTGCATGTTTTGCTCAATCAGAAAGCCTGTAACTTTCAAAACATATTGCCAATGATGTTTTCATGCTTGCCTCGTTTTCATGTCAGATTCTCTATGACGAGGATAGACTGTTAGATAGAAAACCTAAACCTAGACTCATGCTGGCCTAAAGGCCTGGACACAAGTAATAATTATGATTGCATAAATCCCTCGACAAATGTCAACCAATCACAAGCCTTCATAGAATTATAACTAGTGTCCAGGGTCATACAGTAATGGCAAAGAACGCCTTGTTGATTTTGTATGGGAAAGAAATGGTTTTAGAATTATTTTATAGCTGAAAAAGTGACAAAATCTAATAGAACTAGCCAGTTTACAAGGTAACTTTATTTTCAAAGATATATTCTATAAATTTTATGACTTTTTATGGACATTTTCGAAAAATAGTTTGGAAAAAGACAAATAGAGCAGAAAACGATATACAGTGTGATTTGGTGCAATTCAGGCCAACAGTGCAGAATTGCACCCTTACACTCTATGGTTACACTCTAGATGCTCTGGTTGTACTATCTGGTTACAAAATGGTAGCAGATGTTAATTCTAATCCTGTCAATGTCAAGCCCCAGGGGAGGGAGGGGTGGACATACCCAGGGGGATAATTTTGACATTTGATGTCAAAGTTAAATCCCCCAACACCAGGTACCTTCTATATTGCTACCAGCACATTTCTTTATTTAAGATGGCGACCATGTCTCCATCCAAGGGAGAAGAGTGTAAGTCAAATATCCCCTGGGTATGCCCCCCCCCCCCCCCCCCCCACTGGGGTTAACATTGACAGGTGCATAACTCTGCCATAAATATTATGGTCCAAATAGCAAAGTGGCAAAGTGAACATACTTTTTCTGTGGTGTTGTAGATGAAAATTTCCTTGAAACATGACGATAGCTTTGTCCACACAAGGATGCCTGAATATAATCATGTACATAGTCAAACTATGAAGTACAAAGAAGTATTAAAGTCCACATAACAACAGCTATGCATAACTTAACGTGTAACTTATATATCTGCTGTTGATCGCAATTTCATCAGATTTTTGACGATGTCACTTGTGCAGAAGTTAAAAGAAGAGCAACATAACCTACCTTAGTAGAAGCTAAAGGCTTAGAGACTGGTTTTAGCAGAGAAATCTGCTTGGTTCTGACTGCACGATACATGGTGCACCATTTGCCAAGATGGCGGAGCAAAGACTTTAGTGCCCACTCCCCTTCGTGCTTCGTGGATGTCATAAACATTTTACTAAGTAGGGAGGGGAGGATTTATTTGTTCAGAGAAAGAAATGACAGCGCAGCGACCCTAACAATTTTTCTACTAGATTACTTACATAGAATTGTTCTTTAAAATTTGTATTTTGGTGTGTTTTTCTGTTTTAACATATAAAAATGTACTTGTGTACTTTGATTTTGAAAATATGTACTGTCCCCTACCCGGCTGGGTATTGTATTGGCCTTTTTAGTTCGTTCTGATTGGTTGAATCAAGGAAGTGGCGGGAAAGACCATATCTTTCCATGTGACATTGTTTTTATGTCATAGATTTGTCAGTCTTTCACACTTTTTACCTGTTCGAAGCTTAAATTTTTGCAGAAATGAAAGGGCAAAGCAAGATCAGTTCATTTTTCAGCTCACCAGTCGCGAAAAGATCTGCAGATGACGCCGAAGTGCACGAGAACTCGCCACCAAAGAAAGTTACTAAACAAGACACTCCATTAGAATCGAGTTCACCCGAGCAAAAATCCAGCTTATCACCTGAGCAAAGGTCTAGAATTGAAGAAAAACGAAAGGAGGCACAGGTAAAACTGCTATCGAGGAAAGGACCTCAGAATTTTGGATTGTCGTGGAAGAAAGCGTTGTCACCAGAGTTCGACAAAGACTATTATCAGAAGGTAGCTAGTCGTTTTGCATAGAGTTGCATAGCATGGCTGATTTGCGGAGTGTCAAGAATTTCTCGTTCGATTTGATATTTTCAGCTGACAAAGTTTGTAGCAGAGGAACGAAGTAAAAAGACTATCTACCCACCAGGTAAAACGTTGAATAGTTTGACTGTCAGAATATGGGGAGTCTCTAGGTTGTGAACTGCTAAAAGCTTTGAATCAGGTTATCACGAGATTTTATAGCAAACTATCTAAGCTTAATGAAAGGGAAGCATTGCATATTTTGTGGACGTTAAAGGAGGGAAGGTGCTTGTTTCTTTCTTTCTGTCTGTCAGCTGTCTTCCTTTTATACCTGCCTCAATGTACAGATAGAATATTACAATCTTGACTTGGTTTAATATAATGATGCATTATTAATGCTGACATAAATGAATTATTTAATTGATTCATTGCCAATTGTTGCATTTACGATTGTGTTTTACCTCAGAGAAGGATGTTTTCTCATGGACTCTACACAGTGATATCAATGAGGTTAAAGTGGTCATTATAGGACAAGATCCCTACCATGGACCAAGACAAGCTCATGGTATGAAATATTGGTCATGTGTTGCCTGTGGCTACATTAAGCCACACCATTGAAAATACAGCCAATCAGAAAGCAGGAAAGTCACTGTATATTCAGTGACACTAGTGAAAAACGTCTGCACATGCTCGTAGTCACGTCTTTGTGCTTTTGTAACTTATGCAAATTTCGCTTTTACGCTTGCCTTCAACAACGGTTTTCACAAAATGTCAAAACTTAAGATCAATTCTTGAAACTTAGGGCCAGTATTAACATAATGTCTTCATAAATACAATATCTTTGTCTCACAAAAGTATACAAGAGAAATTTTATGTATACACCGAGAACACGAGCATTTCATTTCAGGCTAAAACTCAAACATTTCTTAAGAAAACATCGTAATATGCACGCATGTGCAGACGCTTTTCACTAGTGTCATATTCAGTGGCATTCAACTTTCTCTTCCCATGAGTCATTGCAGTAATTGGCAATATTTTCTACTGTGGGATTTTGATCATTTTCAATGCAGTATTGTAGTTTTCAAACCCCCTATATGCCCCCTCTTATGTAAAATGTTAAGAGAGACAGTATTAAGTGCAAATGCTCCCTAGAATATAGGTGAAGAACCATTGCAGGCATGTTGCTGTGAAACGATTATCTATGCATATTAGCTGCATGCTAGCAAAGGAAGCAGGGTTGGCCAGTCAAAATGATGCTTTATGTTTCATTCATACAGGACTATGTTTTAGTGTCCAGCCAGGTGTGGGAATACCACCAAGGTCTGTATAAATAATGTAAATATCCTACCAAAGGAAACTCTTTTAAGGATTTTGGTATCTCAGTTACATTTACCTCTTATAAGAGTCTATAGGGGAGGTTTTGTCCAAAAAGAGGTCCCTTTTTCTTGTTGGAGGTATAAAAGGGAGTTATAAAAAAGTGGGCATAATTTTTATGAAAAAATGGGATTTGTGCAGCCATTTCAAGATAAATTGTTGTACATAAACTGTTTGATCAGGGAAAATTGTTCCATCTTGAGAATTTTTGTATTTTGAAAGATATTTTAAAGTTCAGGATTTGAAAATTTGTTAAGCACACTTTGTATTTTGGGTTCAAATGAACAAGTTGTTTGAGATGATAATGTGAAATAGAGTCAGATATCAAAGTCAAGCCCTAGATCATAGTTCAATTAATTATAATTGCTAATGTTTGTAAAATGCTTAAGATTGCTCTTTCCTTTTTCAATGCTCTAAGCCACAGAGTAAGCAATTAAATTTTATAATGTTGCTTCAGTGTAACTGTCATTAAATCTTATCAATATTGAAAATGATAAGTTAACTTTGATTGGCTCACAAAAGCCATGGGAAAGAAAATGTTCTGCTCAAGTGGGTAGACGTTATGTTGGGTGTTGCATGAGGACCATAAGAACTTCTGCATGTGAGGCTAAGTGTACTCTAGATATTACTTTTTGTAATACAGTTGTGATAATAATTATTCACATCTTAGATATACAATATGTACATTTTCCTTTGGTACATAACACCAAATGGGACCATTAGTTGGATAATAACACCAAGTATCCCATTCAAAGTTGCTGTATGTTGCATTCTCTGCATTATTGCTCACAATTGTTTTGATACATTCAGTTTAGTGAACATTTACAAGGAATTGGCCAATGATGTTGAAGGCTTCAAATCACCAGGGCATGGCTACTTAGTTGGTTGGGCTAAACAAGGTGAGCATTGTATATTGATTTAATGACATTGGTCAGCTTGGGGGAGGGAGGTACCTCTGTGATTGATTGCCCAAAAGGGGGTACCTATGAATTAAGGTTTCCTTTTTAACACTGAAGGTATATAAAAGGTCAAGATTTTACAAAATGAAGTATAGTGTAGACTCAGGCTAGAGTTAATTTCATGCGTTGGGTCAGACAGTTTTAACCTTGGGTCCTCCATCTCAGCTTAGTGCAAAATAAGAATTAAATGATCTGTATTTTTCATTTCACTAATAATCCTAGGAGTTTTACTTTTGAATGCATGTCTTACTGTTGTTGCTTCACAAGCCAACTCCCACAAGGACAAGGTACTGTACTGCCACACCATTTTACTACAATTTAATTATTACACAGGTGAAATTTACCATATTAAGAGCCTTGATTCACAATCCATGTAGATTTTGATCTTGAAATCATTCTCAGATAATTGATATATTCTATGATTCATGTTTCCTTTATCTACAGGGATGGGAGAAGTTTACAGATGCTGTCATCCGATGGATAAATAGTAATTTGAAGGGAGTGGTGTTTATGCTGTGGGGATCATATGCACAGAAGAAATGTAGCTTCATTGATAAGGTGAACATTCATTCATTTCATTTATTCTTCCTTTTCATTTCATAATTCCTTTCATTTGTTTCATTCATTGTTGATTAACAGAATAAGCATTGCATCCTCAAGGCTGTTCACCCCTCACCACTATCAGCTCATAGAGGATTCATGGGATGTAAGCACTTTAGCAAAGCTAATGAGTACTTACAACAACACAGGAAGAAACCGATCAAATGGGAATATCTACCAACCAATGAATAATCAATGACAAAGAGATAAAAGTTCCATGTAATACCTATGTGCATGTATATATATTACATTATAATTTTAACTAGATATCCTTATTAAATAGATGTAATGAGCTAAGTTTGGAATAAAATGTTTATATTTTCAGCTTGTTGTGGAAGTAGGATGTAGTCATACTGGGGGCCATGGCCACCCAAATCCACCCTTGTTTAGTGCAAGGTGTAAAGTTAAAAAAAGTGGATCACAATGCATAGTAATGATTTTTTATGATACAACAGCTTGCCTCAGAAATCTAATATTTCATCCGAATTTTCAAATGTTCTGCCAAAACAAATTAGAATGTATTTTATTGGACAAGAGCCACAGGCTGTTGCATGCAACATTAACCAAAGAGAGATGTTAATAGGATGCATTTGTTAAGCAAAACCCTGCTGAAGTGAAATTCTAGGTTTACAATGTACTTTTACATACAATTGTTGCAAGGGTGGATAAGATGCAATTGATGTTAAGAGAAAAAAATTAAAAAAAGTGTTTACCATTAAGATGGGCATTTATTCAATTTTCAAGGGTAGAGGATGGGGCACTTATTCACTGTTAGAAAATAGATCCAAGAACTGGATAAAGGAAAGGGTAAAATAGACTGAGTGACATGCGCCATTCAAGAAGTACTATACCACTGATTTTGCAACAATGCCGTATTCATACAGATTTATGATCTGACATTCAGGAAGGACTTAAAAAGCATTAGAGAGGAAGCTTAATGGAAGGAAGGCTGTTTTTTGAATCATCATAGATTCATACAATCTTTTTCAGAGGAGATGGAACAAATTAAAGTCAGAGTTCACAGAATATCAAAAACTGCAGTAACGAAAAGAGATTTTCTCAGAGACAATAATTTTCATGCAAACTCCTCTAACATTTATTCAGAAACAAAGAGTTTGGCTACAGAGGAACCATGGTACACTGATACAAATGTAAGCACAGAAAACAAACCTTGAGGATGGGAAACCTGTGAGTTAAGTAAGATTTTCCTGAAGCCTGCAAATTTTGGCCCACAACCTGCACGTTAGTCAAACTCTCTAAGGCCTAGTCCAGACACCACTGTAACAAATTAACTGTTGCCATCCAAATCAATTTGGAATTGCTGGCTTGATTTAGAGTGGCCAATGCATAGCAGAGTAGAGTCAGCTACAGTTCATGTCAATGATATGGCTCAAACTATAGCTAGACTTGAGAATGGCACATGGAAGGTACAGTGTCCAGGGCTGTCAACCCCCAAGGCTTTCGTATCTGGAGATCAACATTTTTTCCTTGGAATTGGGTCGATTCACGCTCGGTGGGAGGGGTCCGGGGTTGATTTTTCGTACCTCAGTTGGAGGGGGAGAGGGGGGAAATGTTTCAAGAAGACGATATTTCAGTTAAAATGGTCGCGATTTTAAGATTGGAGCGATTATCCTGGAGATTTGAGCCTCTAATCTTGAGACCGGGAGATACGGTCCAAAATCTTGAGACTCCCGGCTTAGCCGGGAGAGTTGACAGCCCTGAGTGTCTGAAGTGGACCTACATGTAAGCTGTCAATTTTGGTTATTGTAGGATTTTTATGTGCCCAAATTATGTACCTTAGGCCCAGTTCAGATGTCAAACTTTTGCCACACCACATTTAACATCAAAGATGGCCATCTAATTATGCAGGCCATCTAATTTATTATCCATTGTTTTCAATGCATTCGATGTGGCAAAAGTTCGACGTTTGAACTGGCTGGGCCTAACCTACAAACTATTTGGATTTAAACGAGAACTAATCAATAGATTGATACTAATAAGCATAATCTAGAATCTGAAATGTCACAACTGACATGTTAAATTTATGTATTTTTAATACAAAAATAATTTTGATTAAGTTGTACATTTTTAAAATGTTGAATGTTAGTTTGTATAATATTAGTACAATGGTACTAGAAACACATTATTTTAAGGGTGTAATGACATATATAATTGCTGTGCAACAGTTGCTATGCAAAATAGGGTCTTGTTTTGACCAGCAAAATTGAATACTGTAGGTGCATGCATGCATGTTTTTGGTGGAAATCATTTTATTCTCAGTTTCTATGATCTTTGGCAGTTTTTGTCAAAACTTAGTGTTTCATCAGTATTTACATGTACTATTTCATTATTTTACAGCCTTTTCTCCAAAGCCAAGCATGGGATTTACGAAAAATCAAGAAATACGGAAGATATTTGCATTATTCGCTCAATTTCGACATTCAAAAAATCATATTCAATTTATTTGAAGACCATTCTTAAAATGCATGCTTGGCATTATGCACCTTGATCTCAAGATTTATTTAATGTATTTCAAGTTCACTAAATATAATTGGTAAAGAAAATTATGGCTTAATTTTCTATAGCTAAGATGTCATATGATGACATCACTCAGTGACGAAGACAAACTATAACATGTAAAAGTAATTTGACAATTTAGAAGCATTTTAGAGCATTTTCAAATTTCCCTAGCAACAGGCAATTTTTGTACGTCAGTACACCCTTAAATCAGAATTTAAATGCATATGTACACTGATTAGACAAAACAGTGATATACTATGACTGTGGTCGATTGGTTTACAAATGTTGTTTGAATCTATAATCTGCATATAGTGATCTACTATATAACCTATCTATTAATTAATGTTATCAACAAAAATCAGTCTGTACATTGGGAGGGGGAAATAGAGTACAAACACTAAAAGCATGAAATAGTTTGCACTATTTAGTACTAAATAGCACTAATTAAACAAAAGAAAACAATAGAATTAGCATAAAATAGCACTATTCAGTGCTATCAATGTTGCATGGTTTTTAATTAGTGTTTGTACTCTATCATTGACAATCTATATTGTAAATGTCTTGTCAATTTATATTTTATATATACAAGTCTATCAAACAATTCTATTCTTTAACATAACTATGAAATAGCTTTTGTAGGAGTAGTTAAACTTTTAGTCAATAAATAAGACATTAAGTAGTTAGCAAGTTATTGATATACAGTCAGTAAAAGTTTTAAGTACCAGTAAGCAGTATTATATTAGGTGGTTAGTAAGGTGCCAGCAAGTGGTTGATAAGGTGTCAATAAATGGTTTGTAAGGTGTCAATAAAATAACAAATAAAATAATGGTTTGTAAGGTGTCAGTAACTGATTGGTAAAGGTGTCAGTGGTTGGTAAGGTGACAATAAATGGTTTGTAAGGTATCAGTAACTGATTGGTAAGGTGTCGGTAAGTGGTTGGTAAGGTGTCAGCAAGTGGTTGATAAAGTTTCAATAAATGGTTCATAAGGTATGTCAGAAGTAGTTGATAAGGTGTCAGTAACTGATTGGTAAGGTGTCAATAAATGGTTGGTAAGGTGTCAGTAAGTGGTTGATAATGTGTCATTAAGTGGTTGGTAAGGTGTCAGTAAGTAGTTGGCAAGGTGTCAGTAAGTGGTTGGTAAAGTGTCAGTAAGTAGTTGGCAAGGTGTCAGTGGTTGGTAAGGTGTCATTAAGTGGTTGGCAAGGTGTCAGTAATGGCTGAAAACTAGCAACTGTAGGCTAGCAAGTACTTTTTAATTATTGCTGTTTAATCTTGTGACTTGTATAGCCAATTTTCTTTAGTTCAGACTGCCATCTTTCATGTCATATCTACCTAGCCTGCGTCACATCCAGACTTTTCCTCGGTTAAGTCTGTCTGCGAAATAACGAACAAAACCGTGCTCTGAGACCCCCAGCAAATAGCACGATTATAGATAACAGACGCTGATTGGCTGGTGCTTTTTTAAATTCTAACGAGACTCGTGATTGGCTCACTTAGTGTTTGTTGTGTCAATGTTTTGACAGCTTGATGGACACCAGTTATTAACAAACTTTATTACTAGCATGACCCAGGGTCAATCTACCCTAGGTATCAGAGGCCCGAGAGGGGTTGGGGAGGAGAAAGAGAGGGGGAGGGGGCCCCCTCCCAATCCCTCTTGGGCCTCTGGTACCCAGGGTAGGGTCAATCTTGAAGATCTTGTAATTTCTCTTTTAGAGAATGTTTTCTGAACTAACATGACTAAGGCTATTATTTAGCAAAATGTTCGATATTTGGAATGTTTTGATTTGAAAGTTTCTTTTTATAGCTAGCAATTCGATGTATCTAACTGGTAGGTTGTTTTTATTGAAAATCTGTCTGTGTTTTTATAATCACAGTAAATCTAATGGAAGTGTTGTCATGGCGAAGACACACCAGTGATTAGAGAGCCAATCATGAGTCTCGTTAAAATATAAAAGAGGCCCAGCCAATCAGCATCTGTTATCTATACTCGTGCTATTTGCTGGGGGTCTCAGAACATGGTTTTGTTCGTTATTTCGCAGACGGACTTAACAGAGGAAAAGTCCGGATGTGACGCAGGCTATATCTACCCAATTCATGATTGGTTGAATTTGTATGAGAACTCGGTTTAAGGTGTCTCGATCGAAATTCCGAGCGCATCGAGGCACTTCGATAAAACGCTTCCAAAATCTTCCTTTCGTCTTCGATTGCAATAAAAATTTTTGCTTATTGTACGTCATTTATTGAGCATCACGAACACACTAAAACTATATGGAAATGATACGCGAATGAGACACAAAATAGCAAACACTACACACCACTATTTTCATAAAATTGCAATTTACGCAAAATTGAGCGCTAAGATTTTAACCGCATTCACAGAATCATGAAACGCTAACCTAATCTAGCTGGTGGATCAGTAGGAAAAAAATTGTAGGACAGGATTCTGAGATAATTACGATGTTTGAAATTGTACCTCTTGAACTGACTCGGAAGTTTGGACTCTTCTTGCGTTATCCAGTTTAGCTTTAACGCCGCCACAATACACGGACAGAATGATCAATGTTTCTTCTAACTACCTGCCAAGTGAAATTGTCTTTGGTTAGATAGAAGAAAAGTTGTAATCGGCCATATAAGTGAAGGTTTATACTCCAAAATATCCACAAATTGCAAAATTCACGTTTTTCGAAATTACAGAAAATTTAACCGTGCAATTCGAGCGAAACCTCTCAATAAAGAAGTTCCGTCCTTAATACAAGTTCCTACCTGCATTTTGAGTGTTAGACTTATTTCATTGCTGCAAAATAAAATTTTAAAGTAAGGCACCTTCACGTTGCTGCCGCTCGAATCGTTTGTTGTTATCGGATTGCCACTATGCAAATTGCTAGCCTCTAAGGATTCACACTTTTGACAGGGGGGCGCTAACATGCATACTTTGTTAATTTATACACCGCAACTTCATTCATTCTCGTCAAAAACCCCCAAATATCTCCGAATATGACGCAAGTTCTCTTTTCATTTTTCTTTGAAAAAAGAATGAAAATAAAAGCTGAAGTTGCGGTGTATAAAGTCTATAAATTAACAAAGTATGCATGTTAGCGCCCCCTGTCAAAAGTGTGAATTCCTTAGAGGCTAGTAATTTGCATAGTGGCAATCCGATAACAACAAACGATTCGAGCGGCAGCGACGTGAAGGTGCCTTACTTTAAAATTTTATTTTGCAGCAATGAAATAAGTCTAACACCCAAAATGCAGGTAGGATCTTGTATTAAGGACGGAACTTCTTTATTGAGAGGTTTCGCTCGAATTGCACGGTTAAATTTTCTGTAATTTCGAAAAACGTGAATTTTGCAATTTGTGGATATTTTGGAGTATAAACCTTCACTTATACGGCCGATTACAACTTTTCTTCTATCTAACCAAAGACAATTTCACTTGGCAGGTAGTTAGAAGAAACATTGATCATTCTGTCCGTGTATTGTAGCGGCGTTAAAGCTAAACTGGATAACGCAAGAAGAGTCCAAACTTCCGAGTCAGTTCAAGAGGTACAATTTCAAACATCGTAATTATCTCAGAATCCTGTCCTACAATTTTTTTCCTACTGATCCACCAGCTAGATTAGGTTAGCGTTTCATGATTCTGTGAATGCGGTTAAAATCTTAGCGCTCAATTTTGCGTAAATTGCAATTTTATGAAAATAGTGGTGTGTAGTGTTTGCTATTTTGTGTCTCATTCGCGTATCATTTCCATATATTTTTAGTGTGTTCGTGATTCTCAATAAATGACGTACAATAAGCAAAAATTTTTATTGCAATCGAAGACGAAAGAAAGATTTTGGAAGCGTTTTATCGAAGTGCCTCGATGTGCTCGGAATTTCGATCGAGACACCTTAAGCAAAAATAATTCAAAATTTTCAAAATACATTCAGCAATGAAGCACTTGCTAGTAGTTGCTGCGAGTAAAAATATACTTGCTGGCTTGCTGCATGTGCTTTCAGCAAAGTGTGCATAATGGAGCTAGTGAGGTGTCAGAAACTGGTTGGTAAGGTGCCAGTAACTGGCTGGGAATGCCGGTCATTTCGATCCAAAGTCATCTCGATCCAGGTCAATTCGATCCACAATCGGTCAATTCGATCCATATGGCAGGTCAATTCGATCCACAGTTAATAACCATGTATTTTTAAGTAATTTGAAGTATTCTATTCTAGAAAACCACCTAAGAAGTTTGTAGGAGTTATAAAGGATTGATTTTTTTCTTTTGACGAGCGAACGATTACCGTTAGTTGTTGACATTACGGTCGGACATTACGAACGCCCGCCACAAGCCAAACTGTTTAGTTCTTGGCTTATTTTTCTTATCATACTTGATCTACTTGCTTTTTTAAAAACATTATTTCTATAATCAAGAAGTTACTTAACTCTAAAGACATAAAAGCCTAGTAATCGTCGTGGACGAGAATGTTGTAGACTTCACACCTTGTTTACATCTTTTGCATGATAGAAGCGGACCGATCTTTTAGTTGAGTATCTAGTTGATTCATAGATAGTTTGGAAGTTCCACATTTATATTGAATACAATAATCATATATTTAAGTATTAGAAAGAGAATTTCATATTGAAAAGCCATTCTAAGTTTTTTGATGTCCGAAAAATAAAATCAAAAGTAGTCTAACGAACGTGATGCCGTTAAACCAGTATAACGAAGCCGTCTCTAGCTCCACCCAAACAAATTCGAAGCCTAAAATATTGACACATTGTTTACAACTCGAACGATGTTTGCTTTCTTGTTGAGAATTTCAGCTTGGATTACAAAGTAAAATTACAACAAGAGATAACCCTCATTTGCTATAGTTATCTTGTATGCAAGCGATTCCGATAATCACCAAATGACTGAAAAGACATTTTTGACACACCCAACAAGATGTTGATTTCACCATGAAAGTATTCGAACAAAACCTGGCAAAACGTTAGTGTTGCTTCAAGTTGAAAGTAAATGTCGATTTTTCAGATCAATATTCAAAGTATTTTGAAAGAAATGAAGAAGTTTACGAAGGAGTTTGTTAGATAACCATATTCCAGAGTGATACATGTTAACCACTTCAGATCAGAAGCAGACGAGACAATTAGTTGTAGATTTCAAAACTGATAAGCGTCTTATATGTAACCTGGCTTAAATGTGATTTTCTGTTTAACTTCCATTCAAAGCTTAGAAATTCAAAGGTCTTGAGTTCAGGAATACTTTGGTTAGAATTGTGTACGTCAAAATAATAAACTTGACTTTAAAGTTTTACCATGTTTCACGAGGTACCTCGACTTTAGTTGACAAATTCGAACGTAATTTGAGATTATTCGCGCTAAATGAAAAGTCCTTGTAGGCGATACTGAATCAAGATTTTCGAATAAAAGTTTAATTTATTTTGATATATGAAATTTATCAACAGTCAGAGTTTCTTAAGTTGCACTACGAATCACATAGATACTTTGACTTTGGCACATTGGTATCGTAAACAAAACTTCGGCGTCTTTCTTGTCGGCTTTGAGTTTTACTGGTTTTGGTGGTCTTGCTTTGATTAATTACTTGATTTGGAAACAACAGACTTTCAGATTTTGTCTTAATTCTTTCAAGTTTTAGATCATTGTAAAGGACAGTTTAAAAAGCGAACTTCAGTAACATGAAGTTTCAAATCATCTAAAAGGTGTCCGCTTCTACCCCGATAGGTGTAAACAAGGTGTGAAATCGGTTTCGTGAAATCTACATTGTTTAATAGCGAAAACCTCTCATCCACGATCGTGTTTAAAAACTTGATTAAGTTTTGTTACTTTTAAAGTTAACTAAGCTGTTGATTGTAGAAAGACGGAATGTTTTAAAAATGGCAATGTTTAGTGGTAACAAGTGTGTTTGAAGTTTATACTACATCCATCAGTCATTGTTTCGCCTTGAAGTTCGTGTTACTCAACTCACGTCAACTCGTCGAGTTGGTTTGTGTGGATTGACTTCGAAAAAAGATTTCTGTAATAGTGTTGGTCCGTTCCTTAGAAAAATTCGACAGTAGAAAAAAAATCAAGTACATATAGTATTTTACGAGAAAAAAGAACTGAATTTGGCTTAAAAGCGTACGTTCGTAATGTCCGTAATGACAACAATTGTAACCGCTTCGTCAAAAGTAAATTCACTCCTATAAACTCTTAGAAACTTCTTAAGTGCTTATCTAAACTAAAACACAATGAAAACACTTACACTTACTTACAGATACTTGATTACTATGTTCAATATACATGTGGATCGAATTGACCTGCCATATGGATCGAATTGGTTAAGTATGATCAGTCTTGTGTCAGTTGATCAGTTTCAAAATTAATGCCCTCCCACTTCATGATGAACTATCATACAATAGTTTTATACAATAAATTTTTGCTTAAAATTGTCAGTATTTATTTTTTAATTAATGATTAATAATAATATTTTTGACCATCAATTTAGCCACTGCACACATGACAGTGAATGATACCGGGTGATAGTTGGGATTAAACTTTCACCAACATGTATTATCTTCTAACACCTACCAATGACCCTGTGTATAACTAGAGCAGTTTTTGTATGACTGTCATAGGCTAGCATGGTTATACAGCAGACATTGCAAATGTTTTTATAAACATCACAGCACTAATGCAGTCACGGCAAGGCAGAATAAGTTTCCTACTCATATGAAAACTGTTCCATTAACATGTGAGTCTGTACCACATTTGCTGTATTATATTGATTAGGGAATGCAAGAACATCTTATATGGAACCATGTGATGATAATCCCTTGCCAATGGGCCACAGCCTTTCAGCCATGCTGTATAACTTTGGTATGTATAATTCCAAGAGGAACAATTCATATGCTCGACTTATAAATTGCATTGCTTTGTGATTCAAGGTGAATAAGCAGGAGGAGGGATGTCAGACATTGAGTCTGCATTATGCATTGAGTACATCAGTTCAAGAGATAGTTCATCGTCTGTTGAAGTCCGCTGTCTGTGTCTTCTTTGACAACACAGCAATCCAAAGGCAGTAGCCAAAACTGACGAAGCACCAGCAGCTGTTATCAGGTAAAAACTTACCTCAAACCTAACTTTTATTGTTGTTTTGTTACCAAGGTTCTGTGCCACATCACTGGTTTCTAGTTCACGAGTTACCCAATAAACAAGGCCATTTGTTGTCACACAAAATACAACTGAAAAGAGGCATTGAAAATGTGTTCAAAATGTAATATAGACATTGAAATGTAGACTGTGGCTGCAAATTGTGAATCTTTGACAAGAACATACAACTCAGTGGTAAAAACCAGGTTATCATTTTGTGTTTTCATAAACTTTTTTCACTGCTAAGATAAATGTCCAGCAAAACAGTGTCAGGGTTTTTTGATGTGTTGCATTTTGAAGATTTTTGTTTTGGTTACAATTCTTTCTTTTTAATTTATTATAATATTATTTTACATAACTTTAACCACTTCCACTGGTCAGGAGTACATACATACATACATACATACTTTTATTTGATGAAGCAGGTTATATATAATTTATGAGGCAGCCATAGGCTGATGTGGACCTGCTATCTAAATTAAATCGCTAAACATCATAAAATAATATTAAATTAATAATATTAATATCAAATTATTATTAGTGACATGGCCCTCACCACAGAGCAAGGCTGCATCAACAGTGAGGCCTTTCTCATTTCAAAAACTTGGTCAAAATTCATCATAAAACACAATGCACCCCCTCCCTCCCCCACCCCCGCACAAAAAAAAACAAAAAAACAAAAAACAAAACAACAACAACAACAAAAAAAAAACAAATACACTTTTGCTGGACATTTATCTGAGAATCTAACAGCAAAAAAAAGTTTTTGAAAATAATTAATTGCTTTACAAGTACTTAATTCTCACCAAAAGACCTATGGTTTTGTTTTTAAATCTCAAAAAAAAATTATCCAGAAAACCCATTTAAAGTAAATTCAAATGTGTCATCATCTTTTACGAAGACCTTCAAGCAAGAGCGTCTTGTCCAGTTTACCTGTCAATATATTTGCCACAGAATTGTTCTTGATACACTTTAATGTTTTGTTCAAAGTTCCACACAGATCCAGTAGACATGAAAACATACTAGCAACAATACTAATACAGCATAACCCAACAGTAACTCTCAGAATGATCACCATTGACTTTGTATAACAATATTCTTCTGCAATGTAAACAATTAAGCATGTTTAGGTAGGCGACAAGCTTAGACTAATTGTGTTTACAAGGGATTTCATCTGAGGGTGACAACATCTTGAGGCAAGATTTTGTTTACATTTGTAACACATTAGATAACACATACTGCTACAATGACATGAAGCTGTGATCATCTTGGGATGAAATGAATATTTTAGCTCTGTCAGTGTTCTCTTCAAGGCACATATTGTGCTTACATAAATTTAGGCTGCACAATATTTTCATCCCAGGATGAATTTCTCCTAGGGTGCAGGAGAGTGGGGTAAAATCAGCCCCAAGCAAGAACACAAAAATCATGCAAACAACAAGAAGGCCATAATAACTGGACAGACTGATGTGAAATTGGCCCCAAGATGTATCCTGAAAAAAAGTCCCAGTATAAACACATCTTTAGGCAGCTAATGACGACTACATTAAACTCCTGTTGTAAGAAAAACACACTGGACAATTATGGTCCACATTGACATTCCATTCAACTCCAGATAATAATATTGAAAGTAGAGTCAAGTTTCATTTTACACACATGCCATATTATAGCTAACTTATTTCTAAAATTAGCCCATTTTAAAGCAACAAGAGGCAAGCCAAGAGACTGGTACAAAACCAGCATTAATTTTGGGCTTTTCTTTGTGCTTGTTTGTACAGGTAATAATGATAGTCAGGCAACAGTTGATGATTGACTGAGTGTGACATACAAACAAGTATATATACACAACAATGTGTAGTTCCAAAAAATATCCATACCCCCACCAAGGAGGGAATTTGTAAATGGACCCCCCTATCCTCCAGAACTTCCATTTTTCTTCCATACAAACTCTGTAATTTTGTTTTTCTGAACCCCTCCCTCTCCTCCGGAATTTCCAATTCCCTCCACGGTGGGGTATGGATATTTTCTGGAACTACACAATGTGTATCATGAAGACCTATTATAAATGTGGCAAATTTGATATGTAAACTCCTTTTCCTGATAAATCAAACACATGTATCTTATAATTTGTCACACTAGCACGATACGGTAAGTGTATGGTTGCTGGGTCTTATCTATCAACATGCAGGCACCATCTTGTTGGAATTTGTCATCAACTGAATCACAATGCAATGCAATAAGCCAGTTCGGAGTTTAACCCTTTCGCTACTGGGGATTTTTGAGGTTTTTACGCGATTTTGAGGTCATAATCGATTTGTGTATTTTTTCGCCTGCTTACTGGAGTAACCATAGAAACTTCTGCTGTTTTGTACTATTGAGGGCTCAAGTTAACCGGTTGAAACCAGTTTGAAGCGGTAGCGTTTTTGGTCGAGTAATGGTGGTGTTTGAAAGTCCAGAAAACTTGGATTTCTGTGAATTTTCGAGCCTTTTTTCACCTTTGGTTCCTACTGGCTGGGCATCATTAAGCCTGGAAGTAGCAGAGAGCTTACTTGCCGTAAGAATTCGTCAAGGTGTAACACTTCGTAGGCATTTTGGCTCGTAGCTTTGACTGGGTGAATTTTGAGTGGTGCCAAGACGAAGTGTGCTTTGAAGCTCGTCCAAGGGCAATTTCTCGGACCTGCCATGGCATTTTTTGGGAGTTGTGACGATTAAGGAACACAGCAAGCGCGAAATTTGGGCAGAATTCCGAGGGGGCTCAAGACTTTACTAAAAACTCTAAAAGATGGAGGGAAGGGCTGTGGCTGTTGCGTAGGAGCTGAATTACCCAGAATGCATTTAGGTCGTAAAAGTCCAAAAACACGTGCTTGCAAAATGGCCACAATGAATCAGCCGCAGCTGTGTCCGTGAAAGGAAAAGAAAGCCAAAAAGTCCATGAGAACACAAGACTAGGACTGAATTTGGTTGTTAATGCCGTTTCGTGTGCAGGAAAGGATAATTTGTTGAGAAAAATTGAGGTCCAAAATGTGTGATTTTCAAGGATGAAAATTGAGCCCAAAATGGTGATTTTTTCCTTTCCTTGCCTTGAAATGACGAATTTCTGCAGAAATCGCCAGTTGTTTCACAATGTTTGGTTTTCAAAACTTGACTCATTTACTAGAGTTTACTTTCGTACCAAAGTTGAGTTTGAGTTGTCCTTTTTTAGGAAGAAGTAATTTTTTAGACAAGTAGAATTTTTACGGCCGGTTTCGGGCGCTGTAGGAGCAAAAGGGTTAAGAATCGTTTCTAATGCGCATGCGATTTTATCCCGAATGTCTCACCTTCTTTTGTTTGATTAAAAACAAAAGAAGTTTTAAACAAAAGAAGGTGAGAAGTTCGGGATAAAATCACATGCGCACTGAAAACGATTCTTAAACTCCGAACTAGCTTATTGAGACGAAGAAATAATCACTTTCGTTCAATTTAGCATGACAATTATAATTATAATAATAATTTATTTATAAGGCACAAAATTCATATGAATATGCTCTAATGTGCCTATAGATATAATGACTTTAACAATAACTTTGCAACAACAAGTTAATCTATTTCACATAAACATCCTTAGTTTGTCAGCGTGCATACAGTAACATCATCTTTCAAGTTGTGTCATGCTAGCTTGCTAATGCACCTGTTAATGTTAAGCCCTAGGGGAGGGGGAGCTGGGCATACCCAAGGGGATTTGACATTTTTGTTGGTGTCAAAGTCAAATCCTCCAACCCTGAGTTGCCTTATGGATGTCCAATTCTATAATAATGCTACCAGTACATTTCTTTATTCTCTTGGTCAATTTAAGATGGCAGTTATGCTATTCATTCCTCACCCAAGGGAGAGGAGTTTATGTCAAATCCCCTGGGTATGCCATATAAAATCCACCTGGACCTATTATCTGCTTGAGCGCACATGTACATGTCTGGTAGTCATTACCATTTCAAAGGCAGATAATGACAGTCATCAGCTGTTAGAAACCCAGCAATTTAAAGCAACTTTTCATAGCAAAACAGCTTTTCTTCAATATTTGTACAATTTACAGATTAGAATCTATATATAAGCTTACTAGAATCTAGTAACATCAGACTCTATGCAGCAAACACAAGCCAACAAGGAAGCTTGATCAGGCAGTTAATTTTTTTTAAAAACATCATTACATCTCAAGAAAATCAACGCCCTAGTCTTCTAAACGGCTAGTGATTTTAGCTTAAATATCCTGTATATAGCTATTAAAATAATTACATCACTTTCATCGTCATAAAAGCACCCTGCAGTGAAGTGAAGTCGAAAGACTGACGTTTATGGTAATTCAAGAAAGTAAACACTCACCTAAACTTCGCCAAGATTTGTAAGCAATAACTTTATATAATCCAATATAATAACCATCACACCTTCCACCAACAATTTTCATCCATTTAGGTTCTGCTTCAGCAATAGCAATTAAAACAGCAGAGGCCAGGGCAAAAAACGCGGAAACTACATTTCGCTGGTACTCTGGTTTCGGTCGTCGTGAATGACGACTTCGTCGAGAATTTCGACGTCTTGTAAAGCCACTGTAGTCGTCCAAAAATAACGGATTTCCTGGTAGCATATTAAAGAACAACGTAGCTACCTTATTTTGTAGAGAAATACTACATTAAACTTCCAGGAAGATTAGTAATTGGAAAGGTTTGCTTGAGAACTCCGTGACATGCCCACAACTGCATAACATCACGTGATCAAACATTACTACAGGAAGCCCGTCATTTGATACTAGGAGAGAGCATATCTGAAAGCCGAGAAAGTGAAACTCGATATGCTAGCTTCCAGTTGCTCTGATGGAAGATAAGTGAGCAATGAACTCAATGCAATGAGCTCTTTAAAAAGATGTAGTCGACACAGGAAGTCCCATTATATTAGGAAGCTTGTCAGAACTCTCAGTTTTGTTTTACTGCGGTTTTCGATATTCTGCTAACTCTGACTTTCAAACGCCAACCACTATAAATTTGCGTTTTTGTCGTTTTTGCTTATGTCAATCAAAATAAAAAAATCACTAATACGAAGAACTAATTAGTAAAAAAATGATACTATAGCTAATATATATCGTCTAAAGATCGCATTTGGTGATTTTGTGGGATTTTAAGAGCTTTTAGCATTAATTTTTTTGATGTTTTGTTTTGGTGGGCGGACTGGCGAATAACCTAATCGCAGAATATCAAAAACTGCAGTAGCTCGTAGTATAGATTGCAAACCGCAAGTTATTGCCGACAATATGCGGGACAGATATGCAAATATTTAATATAACATTATTATAAATTACTTCAGCATCTAATTGATCGTGATTTTCCATGCTAGGCTCTTGGCACGGGAAAGTACAAGGAAAACATTCGAAATAACTGCCGTAACCGTGCCGTCGCCGTGACAGTTTTACGGTGCCGTTTTCACAGTCATACGAAATCCACTCTAATATGGACTTCCTGTGGAGACCACAGGAAACCCAAGACACAATTTTTATTCGATCGTCTAAAAGTCTTTTTAAGGTGGTAAATATGGATAAATTGCATGTCATTTAAAAAATTATAACACAAATTGTACTATTCATGCATCCCTAAACCTTCCATAGTGAAATACTTTATAGATTGTCTCACACAAATTTATAAACAAAGGTGTGAAATTTCACAGCTAAAGTGCCAAAATGCAACAGGCAACCCAAGCCATGAAATGTGAACACTTTACAATATCTCGCGACACATTTGCATTTTAAGAATAAAAACGTACATACAGCTTATTTGGTTGAAAAGTAATATTTCTATCGCAGCCCAAAGCTAGAAACATTTTTTCAAGGGGCATAACAGACTTTGAAGTTCTCCATTATTTGCTCAGTAACGAAACATCATTTTGCTTTGGGCTGCGATAGAAATGCTCTTTTACATCTAAATTGTTACTATGCTAAGTTTCATTAACATACATAAAATTTAAGTCATCTTTTGTGGCATAATATCGCTCTAAGGTACGTTCCATGATCGAAGAATCAATCAGAAACTATTTTTATTCGCGAAGTTTGTCCGCCATTTTGTTTTCTGTACTACAAAATCGATGCACGGTCGTCATGGACCAAAAATCAATCGATAAAGGTACGATAAGACGTCGAGAAATCCGAAAAAAGACCGATTTTGATCGACTTCCTCCGATTTCCTCAAATAGACGCCAAACAAATGACGTAGTGCATAGCAACGGATGTACTCATGCGCAGTTCTGTTGTGTAACACGAAGCCGGTTTTATCAAGTCCAAACAAATCAACCAAATGCGTGTTCAAAAATATGAAGTAATCTCTATGGAATAAAAGAGAATGCCTTTTACCAGTAAAAGGCAGTCTTTAAATCTTCATGATTTACGTGGAAGTGGTTCTGGTTCTCGGCTGTCGTTGTCTAATGAGGAGCTCTCCAAACATGGATGGAAAGCTGAAACATACGGCAAAGGTTTCAGATGGGTCAACGAAGACAAAGGAAAGACCATTTATTCTTCAAAAGATCTACTCGCGTATATTGAAAATGAAGATGCTAAGCAGCTTTCTGATGATTCGGACGTTGATTATAGACCCTCAGCTAGTAGCGATGAGTGTTTCAGCTCACCAGAAAAGTCACGATTTCCCCTGCCTTCATACAGTGCCTCAAAACGGTGAGTAAAGGCTAATAGGTTATTAAAAAATCTCAGCGATGAGGTTCCTTTAGTCACATCCGAGATAAACGAAGCTTTGTTGTTAAATTTCTGGTAAATCAAAAAAGTTTTCGCTGTAAGGTTTGCATTTGACAAGATGCATTCATCACCAAGCAAAATGACAACAGAACTGATATATTTTGAATTTATTTGCAATCTGTTTTGTTACAGTACCAAAATGAGACAAAACATAAAGACTCCTATCCAGCTCCCAATGTCGTACCACATTGGAATGACTTCTCAACTGGAAGAGTTTGTTGATCAGATCAACCTGACACATTCTTGTAATGTGGAACAGGGATGCGAAGGTATGATAAAAATTGTATGCATTAGTATTTTTCTTCACTAGCAAGTCTAGCTCAAACGTAAACCATGCGTGAAAAAATATAGACATTCATATAAGATACAGATGAATAAGTAAACTTGCAAACATGAATGTGGAAATGAAATAGGCAATCAAACACAATTTTATTTTGTAATACATGTATGAAACTTGTGCAAGCAAGTCAAACACAAGAACAGAAAAAAAAGCTGCTCTTGTGTTTTATACTGATTTCATAAGTCATAGTTTGGCTTGTTTGTACTACACAAATGTCAGTGAACCAGCAATTTTCATAGTTTTATTCATTCTCTGTGCAACAAAACTATGCTACTGAATAAGTTTTGAGGTGAAATTGCAAACACTCAGATAGGAATGCCCTCCCTAAGGTTTTCAAATAGTGAGTTTTTGACGTTAGTCAATAATTTATTATTGTTTGGGTTCTGTAAAAATATTGTGATAATTTTTTATTGGAGAAAAAACAATACTCTACGCTTACGACCTTTGATCTAAAAAGGAGTAACTGAAAAATCCTTCACTTGATTCTTGGTCTGAATCCAAAGGCTGGGATTAAGTTTGATTCCTTTATTGCTACATGTATTTTTCTACTATGTATTTTTCTATATGTATTTTCATGTATATAAATTGAACTGTATCAACAGTTTTACAATAAAAATGGCCTTATTCTTATACATGTGCTTGAGTCACTAGTGAAAAGCAGTTTTGATATATTTTTCTTGAATAATAGTGGACCTACTTACTACTAGTAGCAGCTATTCTTGGAATTTGCAAACTATTTGCATGATCATACACAAAGTGCTAATTATAGCTGTGCTTTTCTATATAGGAAAACTATTACCAATCAAAGTAGAAGATAAAGGGTTAGGAGGTGCAACCAGAGTGTGGTTTGCCTGTTCTGGATGTGGTAATGAGCTACACTATGCAAGTAGTCAAGTGGCCTTGACTCACCGTAAACGGAACTGTGTCTCCTTGGCCACAGCACTGTGCTTCTTGGTATATGGCCAAGGCTATCATACATACCACAAGGTTCTTAGAATTGGACTTGGAATTAATGTTCTGGCAAGCAACAATTTTTATCGGATCATTGAAATATCATACCCACATGTGAAGACCATACTAGATGAAATGTGCAATAGAGCTAAAAACCACATGAAAGCCAAAGATGAAGATCAAATTGGTAGTTGGCAAAGGGCAGTAACAACGTCTGATGGCTGTTGGTTAATACGAGGTTTCCATAGTCAGTGCTGCACTTTTGTCATCCTTGATTTCTTGACTGGTGGTATTCTGTACTATGGCCACCTTTGCATGAGAGGAACCAACAGAATTTCAGACACTGATTTATGGGATGGAACATCAAAGGCAGCAGAGGGGCATTTGGCCTATTTGCTCTTCAAGCAAGCTAAAGAAGAAGACATGAATGTAGAACTGAATTGGCAAGACCAGGACTCTACTGCTGAACTTTCCTTTAGAAGTGTATTTCCTGATGGAGAGCTCAACAGAGTCATGTTATGTGGTGGACACGTGGGACGGTCTCATGGAAATAATCTAAAAGAGTATAAAGCTAAGAAAGTGGTAGATAAGGGCTTCATTGACAAGCACAAGAAAAAGCATCCAGAAATCGAACATTCCAAATGTTCATGTGAGGGGAAAAAGCATTCAAAAGCATGTGGCTGCTTGTCTGATAACTTCATAGCAGCAGCTAAGAGAAATCATTTCTCAGCTCTTAAGCAAAGTGGTAATAACCCTGAAGAATATGCAAGACGCATGAAAGTTTTGGGCCGTTACCATTGTCGTGATATCCATACCTGGATAAATGAAGATGGGGAAGAAGAAGAGTGTGAATTTCATCCATTGGTTGTGTGTTCTTGTGGAAAGTGTGTGAAAAAGAGTGGAACACAGAATCGTGAAAGAGAGACTGAAGAAAATTGTGAAGAAAACAATGGAAGTGGGAGTGATGACTGTAGGAGTAGTGAAAGTGGAAAAAGTGAAGATGAAAAGAATGATGATGTCAATGAAAGCAGTGATGATGAGTTGATTGAAAAAAGTGAGAAAGAGCATGCTGGTGATGTTGACAGTAGTAGTGAAGATGGTGATGCTGAGAGTAATAGTAGTGATGATGATAGTGTTGATGGTAGTGAAGGTGATAGCCATGATGAAGGGGATGACAGTGATGAAGAGATTCAACTCAAGTGCCCTGGTAAACTATATTCCACCAGACAAGTTTTAAGCTGTGATCTTCATGCACTGCTGTATAGAATTGAATGTGACCGAGTTGCTGTGAAAGCGAAAGATATCGTCCACGAAGAAATGGGTCGAGGACATTCCAGCTTGCCTGAAAGTAAATTTAATGTTCTAACAAGGTTTCGAACAAAGAATATAAACCTCCACCAGCTGCACTATGAGTTTATTACTAATGTTGGCTTGTGTCAGAGCAACATGACATTCATGTATAAATTTGCTGGACCAAGTTATCACTGGATGAGGGAACTGTATACCTTATTACACTTACCTATTCCTGATGGATTAGAAGAGATATGGACGATGGAGAACCAGAAGAGAATGAGAGCTTTGACCAAGAAGCAGACTAATCAAGCGAAGTCAGAAAGAGCTAAGCAAAAACAGAAGCGTTTGCAAGAAAGTAAACAAAGGTAAGAAATCTAATAAATAGACCACTCAGTTGTACAGTTAGTATCAAAGGGCTGTCAATCTTTTTGTATATTTTTCCTGATATACTTGTTTCCAATAGCCTGTTTTATTCCTTTTGCTACAATACTACACAAAATACTGTTATCAATTACATACAAAATTATCATTTATTTATTGTAAAGTCTAACACATAATTGTACATCAGTGAGTTTCATTGATGTCAATGAAACATTACACTATGAACAACTTATGGGTAAACTTACCTGATTAACTTTTGCAAACACATATTTGAGTTGTTCCCGGAAAGAAAATAAAAAATATCTTTATTTACCTTAGAGAAAATTGAGGTTACAGTTGATGTAAATTAGGACGAATCTTTATGAGATATACAACACTCGTCATGGTTGTGATTTTCATTGTGTTGGCCTTCTGAATTATTAATTAGTATTTTAATACAATTTACAAGGCAGTTACTGTACAAATAGCTTTGTAAAATAGTACATTGCACCTTTTTGATATTAGCTGTACTACATGAATACTTCACATTATCAAATATAAACTATTATTATTCACTTTGTAATTACAGTTTGATGTCTCGAACTGTCACCAAAAGGATGTGACATAAATAATAGAGTACAAACACTGCAGTGTGAAATAGTTTGTACTATTTAGTACTAAATAACACTAAATATAGATAGAGTTAGCACAAAATAACAGTATTTAGTGCTATTTATGTTGCATACTTTTTGTGTTTGTACTCTACTTAATTATATGCATACAAAAATTTAAGCATTCTGATTGGCTGAGAGCACCTCCATTTATTTTAAATTGGTTGAAAGTGTGTATATTTTGAAATTTTGAGTGCATAAAGTGAAATTGATTGTGATTGGTTGGCTGTAGCACTTGAATGGTTTTCCACCATCACCAGCAACAACTGAAATATTTGTATGCACATAATATTAATAAATAATCTCATGATTTTTTGTGCAATTTAGAATAAATCAGTTTACAAAGTTTTTGTAAACACTGAAAACTGAAAACTAATTTATTCTAAACTGCACTCAAAATCATGTGATAAACTATAAAAATTGTGAAAAATCATGCTAATTATATTGTTTCTATTGTTTTTAAATTAGTGCTATTTTGATACAAAATAGAGTAAAGCTTTGCATCCTTTTAGATTTTGTACTCTATCTGCCCTTGTATGCTTAAGCAACTGGTTCTCTAAGCAAGTCTTAAACAAAAATACAAAATATTACATGCATTGAAAAATATAATACTTATTTTGATGGAGTGATTGTTTGGAACATAGACAACTACTAAATTGACAGAGACATAGAGAAAAATGTTTATTCTCCAAAGTTTTTCTACTAATGGAAATTGATATATTTTCACAAGTGTTTATTTTTTCTTCAGGAGGAAGTTTGTCAAACGACAAAAAATTTTACACACTTATGGAGAGAATGATGGAGATGATGACCTTGATGAAGATGAAGTACTAGCTGAAGTACAGAAAAGACTAAAGAAGAAGACTAAGTCAGCTAAGCAAAGTGATGCTCATCCCATCAAACCTCCTAAAGGGGCCAGAGTCAGTGTTGGCCAGAGTTTGTGTAAGTGTGGGAGCTCTGAGCACAAGCGCATTTCTCACAGTTCCTGTCCTTTAAACAAGAAGAATCAATCTAAAAATTAGTATTTTGAAATTTGGATATTGTGTTTGCAATAGATATTTCCTGAATTCACATAACTGACCACAAAACAATGGGTTCAAGTTGAGAATGGAGTGGATGAATCTATGCATTCATTGTCAGTCATGCAAATTGGGGAATGGTCTATTGTGGCCAAAATGTTCTTTAGTTCACCTGTGAAGTGCTGCCATTTTCATCAACGTAGTTTATAAGCATGTAGCTAGAATTTTACTAGGGGCTCACAAAGTTGTTACGTGTAGCCTTCCATGAATCCATAAACTTACAATTTCGGTATTTCAAGAAATGGTTATCTGTCAGAATGGTAATCATTATTATATATGTCCAAATTTTATTTACAAAGTGAATACACAATTCACTAATGCTAGCTTTGTTTAGGCACTGTCTACTTTACATTAGAAAACATTGTATTTGGCATTATCAAAATCAGATTCAATAATTCTGAAATGCTATATCTTTCTAAAAAATATTGAGGGGCCATATCCTATTCATTGAGAGTTGGGTAGACATGTAATATATGTGGTAGAAGCACAGTATTGGGTAGAGATAATCCACCTACCAAACAGGTAAACTGATGTACATAACAGTTTTGCACAGTCTAAACAAATGCATGTCAACTGTAAATAAATTTTCCATTCAAACAATGTTATAGATTTGTGACTCATACTGTTAGTCTACTTTATCTGATAGTCTACTTTAGTTCTTGTCACACAGTGCTATGTCAGACTTTATCATTATCAACTTGTGACCAGAAACTAAACACAGCTGCATGGGAGACCTTCTACTGCAAAAAGCTGTTTTTTGATGGGAGCAGGTAAAGGAGTAAAATAGCACCTTCCCTTATGTACTTTTTGATTTCCACTTGTTTTCCAATTTTTAAGTTTAGGTACATGGTCAGCTTTTGAAAATTTTATCAGATTGGCCTTTTGCATCTAAAAGTCACATGGCACTAAATTGGTCATACTGGAATGCAAAAGAATGTAAACAGCCACCTAAACAAACAACCTTAGTC
This sequence comes from Telmatactis stephensoni, assembly GCA_029948255.1. NCBI lineage: Eukaryota > Metazoa > Cnidaria > Anthozoa > Actiniaria > Isophelliidae > Telmatactis > Telmatactis stephensoni. Next base: position 465,805 of record JALIZF010001877.1, on the reverse strand, counting down.
ATACAAGCTTGGCTTGACTTGGCTAGATGTCCCAGTGTAACAAATTTTGTACCATGAGTTCATGAGCCTATTGTATTCAAAGAGTGCTCCTCCAGTATTACAATGGTGGCTGGGTATTCTGATGTTATTCTGGTTACCCAATTTTAACAAATACAAGGAGAAAACAAAAATACCTGAAGGATAAATGGTGCAAATGAAAGAACAAAGGAATTGCTAACAACAGTATTTTTATTAAAAAGTTTGAACATCTCTGAGCAACAAGTAAGTTCTCATCTAAATGTTTTCCCTTAGAGGTACTTTAGCAAACCTTGGCACTATTAGTTCTAAGCTGTGCTCTACTTGTCTGTAAAAGAGCAAATGTATTCATTGTACACTTGATCCATAACAGACCTACAATACAACATTGTAGTCTCAATAGGGTCTGTCATATGTATTCATTGTAGTCTCAGTAGAGTCTGTTATGAATCGAGTGTATTAGCAGACAAATTATAGCTTTAGTGCACAGTTTTCTTGAAACAACTATCAACACTATGCCCACTAGTACTCACATGATAAAGTTTCTAAAATCAGTTTGAACATTCTATCAGCATTTTTTTACAATGACCATGTAGTTTTTTAAAAATGGATTCCAAATTTTACAGTCAAATACAAAATATGAGTATGTCCAATAAAGACTTATTCAAGAATAAAAAATATATTCAATTAAAAACTGAGAAATATATAAATGCATAAGCTTAACTAGATCTCAACCACAGGAAATTGGGTAGAGATTAATTTTTCTTTGTCTTCTTGGCTGTCTTTTTTTTCTTTCCTGCAACAGGCCATTTTGCCAAGGACAGGTCCTCAAGTGTAACACTGTAAACCTAGGGAGGAATTTTTAACATTTGAAAAACATCTCCTAGCACAGCAGTTGTGTTTTATGAACAAACAAAATAATTTTGTGATACTCACTTTTGGTCCAGTCGGATCAGTATAATCCCTCAGGTCTCCAGGAATAATTGCCCTAAGGACCTCTTTCAATTCTTTAGGGTAAACGTACGTTGGCTGGGTCACATTGCCTTTTACAACTTCCTTGCCAATATGGCCAGGTCCGAACTAAACAGAAGTAGACAAAGGACTGGTTTAGTAAGATTCACACAAGGAAAAGGATAATGCTGACATGTAATAATGATTCACTGAGTACATGACCTTGATTGCATGTATTAGTCGAGTTTGAGTTATGTCCGATCTTTGAAGAGTATTACTAAAAGCAAGAAGAAACATACCCACATAATTCCCCACAGCCGACGATAAATTCTATTTCGCATGGCGTCTGGAGTTTCGTCCTCGCCAATGCGGTAGCTCTCCAACATTTTGATTAGGTCTTCAGGGACAGTTAGCCTAAAAGAAAGCTGTCGTTATTACAAAGAAAACAGAACTATAAATCATTAAATTTGTAAAGCTCTAAAATACTTACTCTCTACGCTGGAATTCGTTTCTAAAAACGAGGAAAGCATTCTCTCTTGACGCCATGTTACAAGTCTTCAGATCCGGCAGCAAAAGGAACGCAATAAAAAGGCGCGAAGTTTTCACGTGCAAGGTCATGGCTTTAAGGTCCTCCTATTGGTTATTTTTATCACATGATTCTTCAAAAACAACAAGGTTTCGTGTTACTTCGTGTTACTTGTAAACCAACTGCGCATGCGAGTAGTAATCCGATAGTCAAAGATATCAAGTAAAACGTCTCTGATTTCAATATGGCGACCCAAAATGGCTACCTTAGATACGATAAATCGATTAATTTTTCTGCTTATCCTTCACTCAAAATGCATTGAAAAGTGCCTGAAATTTGTTGTTGGTCTATCTAATGTCTAGTGAGGTTAGCAAAATGACATGCAATTTATCCATATTTACTACCTTAATGTTATTATTGTTACTGTTGTTGCTGTTATTGCTGTTGTTGCTGCAGCTGATGTTTTGCTTTGCAATAATATTTAGTTTTCATTTCTTTTCATCAAACGGGACAAGATTTCATGGCGTGACCCAAGTTCCTTGCGTGACAAAACGTGACGTACCATGACGTAAGTACGACAACGGCATTTTTGCCACGTAACCTGGCAGTAACTTCTAAATTTAGAACTCGACTTGTACGAAATAGGCTGATAGAAATATACGATTATTTCTGCATTTCAAGCACAAAAATCATGAAATTATTTGCCTTGTGTATCTTTCATAAAGATGGCGTCAAAGCTAAACTTCTCGTTTCGGCCTACGAGCTACAGTCATTTGGTTATTTTCAACGGTCAAGGTAGGGTAATGGATGTTTCACCATATTTGTCTCAGATGTTTAATGATCTCTTTTCTACTTTGTTGACATTATTACCATCTTTTGACTACCAAACAGTTTAATTTGATCTATATGTATATTAGTATTGCATCTGTTATCTTTAATTACGAAATCAAATTAAGCATACAGCATAAACATTATTTTGATCTATCATTACAGAATGTGTTATTGTATGGGTCCCTGTTTTGTAATCTTATGGATTGAAAAATGTTAATGCCATATTGTTATACTTATACAAATTCGCACTGTGAAACATGGAAAATGTTCCTTAGAAATTACAGTTTACGCAATTATAACCAGTCAGTTTGTAAGTGTTGAAAAGGCTGGTCAGCCAGTTTTTCATTGTTTTCTTTCTGACATCTTAGAGTATCAGCAATATATGTTGTGGGGTAAGGTTTAGGATTAGTACAAGCAATAGACCAGGGTGACATTGAACAAAGTCTTCTACTATTCCTAAACCTGCCCCCAAAGTACTAAATTTTCATACCACTATAACCACAACATATTTATCTATTATATACCCTTGTCGATATGCACGCTCTGATTGGCTGAAAGCTGTGTTTTATCAGAGAACATTGAACTTTTTCCCTTGAATATTTACTTCAAAATATATAATAAAACAAATAGAACAGCTTTTTCCGTGCTCTTTTCCGTAATATAGCACTTAGGCACCATTCAAACGAGAACGCAAGTCGATGCAAGTTTTGATTTGAAACTTGCGGCCTTGTTTGAACACAGCTCCATGCAAGTTGATGGAAAATTTTCAAAAACTTTGAAGGAAAAAGACAGCGAGAAAATCAGATAAATTTGTTTTTGTTTGAATCATTTGTAGGAGAGGAAATGCATGTGCACAAGTTCAGATAAAAAAATAAGAAAATCAACATGAAGTTTAGCATGGTGACTGTTCAAACAAGCCAAAACTTGCATTAGCTTGTGATCAAATTTGAGCATGTTCAAACTGCTCGCAATTCGATGCAAGTAGATGCAAGTTGATGCAAGTTGGTGTTCAAATAAAGATGCAAGCCTGTGCAAGTCAAAACTTGCATCGACTTGCGTTCTCGTTTGAACAGAGCCTTAGGAAGTGTCGAGAGCTGCTGCACTCAAGAAGTGTGAAGAGCAACTCACCTACAGCTTGTGCTTTCCATACACTTCTTTCGTGCTCACTTCCTGCTTGCTGTAATACTGAACAGAGCACAGAAAAAACTGTTCTATTTGTTAATTGATCTACATTGACAATTATTATGATTGACCTGTAATATATCATTAATAATTAATAATAATATTATTATTTGTTACAGTGTTAAGGAGTTCATGCAATTTACAAGTCAAATTCTTGTTGAGAGAACAAGAACAAATGAGCGTGCTAGAGTAAAAGAACAAGGTACATGTACTTACCCTATACATGTCATGAATGGGTAGTAGTATCTAGAGTAGTCAGGATCGGGACATGAGAGAATAACGGAAGAGAAATCCTTGATCCACAGTCCTTAGATATAATAATATCCTATTAGCTCTTTCAACATGGCTCATCATCTTCCCGACAGGCTGAGGTGGCTTACAAAGAAGATCTGGTAAACTGTAAATTTGACCAAAATTTTGAGACTGACTTTTTGCAGGGACCATTTTGACACCCTAACACTCATGCCTAAAAATGCTGACTATACGTCTAGTATCTAGTAGTTCTACATGTATACTGGTATCTAGTGTAATCTACCATCCCAGTGTATAGTTACATATTGTACATCAACTAGTGCGTGTTGATCTACATGTAGTATGTACTTCATAATTTGCTATTTTTTATAGAATACCTGTGTCATGTGTATGTCAGACAAGATTCTCTTGGGGCATGTGTGATATCAGATTATGAATATCCACAAAGAGTAGCTTTTACACTTCTTAACAAGGTATGTATACTGTAAAGCCATGCAATACCAGACCCTTAACAGAATTTTTTATCATACATGTATGATTAACATGTACTAAGTATTCGTTAAATAATATAATTGTAATTAGAACCTTAATTTGGTGATATGAAAAAAAGAAATGAAATTAATATTCAACAAGTTATTTATCTGATGAGAAGATTCTTTTGATTCATGAGATAGATGTCTGTTTTTTCACTACAGATATTTAATCTGAGCTTTTGGGTTCCAGACCCATCATCAGGGAAAGACGTTACAAATGTTGCAAGAAGATTCTTGTTTAACAATTTGACTTAGCCTCCTCCGCAGGCAACCTTTTGGGCTTCCTGTGCGAAATTTTGAGAAGAGAAAAGACTGGGGACGAAAAGGGGGAGGGTTCCAGGCCACTACGTGTCTTTAACACAGGAGGCCCAGCGAAAAAGCGAACAGTTGCCTGCGGAGGAGGCTAAATTTGACTATACAGTTCAATGATAATTTAAATTTTATATGATAATGATAATTATTTCACTATGATTATGATAATTCATAATTATAATGTTTTTGTGACAATGTTTTGATGCTTTTTGTTATGTAATTATTAATTCTCTTTCATTTCTAGAAAATTAGGTATGACTGGTAATTATACATACAGTATTAAGACAATGGGAACTAAAGATCAAAATGGTTAACACTTTCAAACCAAATATATTTTCAAACCACAATGTAGTCTTCTCATGCTTAAATGTAAAAATTATTCTCCATCATCTGCTGCATCAATTGTAGCAATTGTGTGTAAGCTACAAGAGTGTTGTAATTAGAATTAGAGGTAATTGCCAATAAATTATCTGTGAGCAGACTTCTAATCATGATTTGTATTGGAATCACAGGTACTTGAAGAGTTTTCAAATGTAGTCTCACCTACACAAAGAATTTCTGCTGCTCCAGAGTAAGTTTTCTTGCAAACGTGGCACGATGTACCATATACGTGTACTGAAGAAATAGAAAACTCACATGCATGCTGTATGCAGATTTAGAGCACACAGGGATTGATCAGAACATGAAATAAGTGTTAAGAGAAGCATTTATAAGCCATAGCCGAGTGCTTCTCAATGTTTCTTGAGTGTTCTGATCAATCTCCAAGTACTTTAAATCTGCACACAGCATAGTGGGCAAGTTTTCTATTTCATTTATGAAATACAATTGTATTGTTTTTGAGCAAATTCAATGTTCATTTTCACTGACAAAAAAATTGAAAAGTGTGCATTCATGCTGTGTGCATATTTAGAGGTTTGCAGTATACACGTCCTTCGGCCACAAATCCTGACAAAGCTGGCCACAACAAAAGCCATAACTTTAATTCAATTTCTGGAAAACAATAGTCAGTGAAAAACTACTGCTGCAGAGATTAAGCCACTTATGTCACTATAATGTATATGGCCACTTCATTGCTACATTTTTAAGTTCAGATCACATTATCATAATTGAAACTACTTGGCAAATGGAAGAGAAAAAGAGCATTATTTTATGGTCCATGTAGAACTACATTTTATGTAAATGCTTTTAATTAACTTTCTTTTAATATTTAACAAATAGAACAATGAACATACAGTTTGAGGTTTCTTGCAGTTACAATAATTAAAAATAATATATTTTTCTTTTAAACTTATCTATTGAAATTATAGTTTTGGAATTTCTTTCTTTCAGCTCTGTTGATTTCCCTTCTTGTGCAGAAAATCTTCAAAAATATCAGGTGTGTTAGCTATGGATTAAACCTGTTTGCCAATCATTGAGAAATGTACACTTAGTTACATCTCACTCCCTCCCTCTATTATTTCAATCTCTGTTTAAAGGGTATTTAAAGCTACAGCATCTTTGAAGCTACAAAGATTAGTTGAAACATAAGTGCAAGTGTGCAATTGGCCTATGAAAAGTACTTATGTTTCAACTAATCTTTGTAGCTTCAAAGATGCTGTAGCTTTAAATACCCTTTAAACAGAGATTGAAATAATAGAGGGAGGGGGTTAGGTAGGATCGCTTAATACCATTAGTATGCTCAACTTTGAGAGATACTGATAAACTGTACTAGAGGATAGTATAATCTTGGAACATATTTACAAAGGGCTCTCAATGCGCTTACAAAAGAACAGTACAATGAAAAACAACAAAAATGACAGAGTCTATTGTTAATAGCTATTGTTGAGTCTGGACTAATGAATGAGGATAAAGTTATTGCAGTATGTTTTATCAAATGAAAGTGCCATTTTATTTATATCTCATTTTATTTGTAATTCTGCAGAATCCAAGGGAAGCAGATGCCATGACAAAAGTACAAGCAGAACTTGATGAAACTAAAGTAGTTCTAGTAAGTTAGTGGTTTTTTTAATTATTATTATTATTATGTTTGTGCCATTAATTCTTTTCTTTATTTGTGGTATATTTAGCAAGAAAATAATTAAGTTTTGTTGTTGCATTGTTTTGTTGTTTTATTAAGTTTTTGACAATTATTTCAGATATTGATTGATTACTTTGTTTGCTTATTAAATGCACTAAAAAATACACTTTCTGCTTTTCACAGCATAACACAATTGAAAATGTTTTAGACAGAGGGGAAAAACTAGATGATTTAGTAGAGAAATCAGAAGGGCTTAGCATGCAATCAAAAGCATTTTATAAAACAGTAAGTATTACAGTCAGTATACATATGGCCTTCTTTACTTAATTTATAAAGATGGGTGGTCCAATATGTATATATCTACATGGGCTTTGTAGGTTTGTAAAAGTAAGAGTTCAACACTTTTAGGCACTGACTGACTGACTGACTGACTGACTGACGGACGGACGGACGGACGAACGAACGGACGGACTGACGAACGAACGGACGGACTGACTGACGGACGGACGGACGGACGGACGGACTGATGGATTGATTGATTGATTGATTGATTGATTGATTGATTGATTGATTGGTTGATTGATTGATTGATTGATTTCTAGGCAAAGAAAACCAACTCCTGTTGTTGTATACAGTGATGTCAATTACAATGGATGCTCGACAAACTTTTATCAACAAGTGCTTGCCTGTATATCCTTGGCATCTCTTGCAGTGCTTTCAGTCAGGATTATATTCATGAGAAAAATTAATTTGTGTCATGCAAAACCATCACAGAGTGCTACTAATGACATTATTTTCAGTGGAGGACAGAGAACTCATTATGGAACATGATAATTTAGTTATTAAGTTGATGGCTATTATATTTCATACAAATGTAGACTGATCAGTTGGCCCTTTGGGCTACCTGTGGAGAGCAACCTACCAAAACTATGACTTATATGGGATTATGCAGTCTTATGCAAATTATGTATATATAGTTCTTCTTTTTTTTTTTCTTGTTGTCATCTGTGTTGAAATGTTGCAGTCTGTCTCACTCTTGCCACAAGGAACCCAAATGAAAGTTTTATAAGTTTTAATTTTGGTCAAAAACGAAAACTGTTCCAAGTGCTTTGGTGTCTCGCCCACAAGCAATGTTGTTCTTGTTCTTTTAACAAAGAACTCATCCAAGGCCCCGTCCACACGAAGGCAATTTCGAATGTTTTTATAGACATCACGGCACTGACACGGTCACGCCACGGCGCGGTCCGTTTCACACTCATGTACGATCATCTAATCTCTACAGCAAGTTTATTGTGCACGTCTGGACAGTATATAGCTAATTGCACAAACATTGACCCTTTCAAAGCATAGAAGCTGACACCGAAAGGAATACTAGATAATTTGTTTATTAGATGGTTTTAAAGAAGCGCGTGGACGTGGACGTTTCAAACAGTGACCGAGATAAATTTGTGGTATTATGTATTATGTAGCGAATATTTACAGATAGAAAGCATATGAATATCCATATATTACTAGTGTACCCAGGAGTCATTTCGGTCTCAGCTTCTAGGTTCGATGATTTTGAAAGGGTCAATGTTTGTGCAAATAGCTATATATATAGGATTTAAAAGTGAACTCGGGCGAGTCATTAAGAATTAGAGAATCGAATGTGAGATTATATTGTATTAAAGTAAAGCCCTACCCAATTGCTGGTAGTTAATAAAGACCCTGCATTATTTGTGTGAGTAAAGTTTCCTCGAGTGGCAGCTGAAAAAAATATCCAATATCATGGACCCAAAAGAACTACGGGACAAAAGAAAAGTTGATTGTCTTTAACAGTGTTCTAATACAAATAGATGTTTGTGGGTTTGTGTTAAGCAATGGTCCTTATAAAAACTAGTACTTTCTATTGGTCTGCGACAGATCGCTTTCACCACATCAGAATTTTGAGATTTTCCTACTATTAGTGCAGGAATATCGTGCACAAAAAAGGCAGAGTTGTTCAGTTTTTTGCTACAAGCATGAAAATTGGCATGATGATAGAAGGCAACATGCTGACTAATATCTGATGTAGTGCCATGCCCAAAAATCAATACTTCCAGTTTTACACATGTGGAATAAAATTTTCACTTAAAATTAAATACAATTGTTGCATCATCTAATTGTTTCATGAAATGTGATAATTCTTTACAAGTACTGTTCCTTCTACCTAACTGACTATAGTGCCCCACCCTATTCCTCGTACTTCCAGTTTTATGTTAATGACTTTAATTAAATTCAAAATTACTGAAAATAGTCGTTTTCTACAATGCTATCACTAATAACTAATCCTATTTGGTCTAATGATGTATGCCCTTTTCATTTCACATGCACTGCCACACCCTAAACTACTGCCAGTATAGATACATAGGAATACCTCGAGTCTCTCAAATATCAAAATTATTCACCTTGTTTTAAAGTCAAAGAGATAGAATAATAGACAGATATGATTGAAACAACGCAATTTGAACAACATGCATGCAACCATGGCAACGCCTTTTCAAAAGTACTTCCAGTAATAGTACATTGTAATTGATTAATATTGGGGTTACTGGGATTTATTAATTTTGGATTTGATGGAAAATCTAATATTTTTAATTTAAAGTAAGAATCTTTGACAAGGGAGAGGGCTATTGCAGTTCACTCGTAGCAATCACTAAATTTTATTCTTTCAATAACTTCCCAAACGAATTAATTCCATTTGCAATCGCCTCCACAATCACACATGGCTGTGCACACTAGCTGCAATTTTGCACATTTTTATCTTGCTGATATTTACATCTGGTCAGGTGGCTACACATATCCAAAATCTCTTGCTTAGTTTTTCCACAATTGCGTCAATTCCGTCAATCTTTTCGGTCCGCCTTTGTCTACTGCCAAGTCAGGCGCAGAGGGCGGTAGCTGCAACGACTGACCCAGCTTGATAAGCGGTTCTGTTAACGTGTTTTTGATAGAGTGCCGTAGATGGGATGCTGCCCCATTGACTTGGCTTTTTTGAAAACATTTCCATATACCCAAACCTTATTCCAGATCATCAATTCCAAAGTACTGTTACTGGAAGTACTTTTGAAAAGGCGTTGCCATGGTTGCATGTTGTTCAAATTTATTGCGTTATTTCAATCATATCTGTCTATTTGAGAGACTTTTGGTATTCCTATGTATCTATACTGGCAGTACTAAGTTTAGGGTGTGGCAGTGCATGTGATATGAAAAGGGCATACATCATTAGATCAAATAGGACTAGTTATTAGTGATAGCATTGTAGAAAACGACTATTTTCAGTAATTTTGAATTTAACATAAAACTGGAAGTACGAGGAATAGGGTGGGGCACTATAGTCATTTAGGTGGAAGGAACAGTACTTGTAAAGATCGGATTTATCACATTTTATGAAACAACTAGTTAATGCAACAATTGTATTTAATTTTAAGTGAAAATTAATTCCACATGTGTAAAACTGGAAGTATTGATTTTTGGGCATGGCGCTCCATCAGAAATTAGTCAGCATGTTGCCTTCTATCATCATACCAATTTTCATGCTTGTAGCAAAAAAACTGAACAATTCTGCACCATATTCCTGCACTATATGCACTATGCTCACAGTCTACCATGCATGTTCAGTATGTGTTTTTGTAAAGCGCCTAGAGCAGATTTTGGATAGGCGCTATATAAATGATCATTATTATTATTATTATTATTATATGGAGAACATGTTTTTGAAGGAATATTTTTAGAAACTTGCATTGCATTGCATTGCATTGCATTGCATTGCATTGTATTGTACAGTGGTGTCTATATACCAAAAACTTCTCAGCCCTTTACGCGCGGACCTGAGTGGTGAGAGCGCCGGCCTTTCACCGCTATGGTCCGAGACCGAGACGAACTCAAAAACACCAATATCTTGGAGCTATAATATCGTTGACCTTAAAGCATGCAGGCTCTGAAATTCGGTCTGAGATTGTTTGTGTTTACATGCATGAGAGCGGGACGAACTCAAACCGGGACGAAAACCATCACAGGCTTACCGATCCTCAACGTTTGTGAATCGGGTTAGTTCCCGTTTAGTGAGTTTGGGATCCCTGTATTGTACTCAACGCTTTGTACGGGATTTTTCCTCTGAAAGGCTTTCCTTTTCTAATCTATTCTTCGAAAGTTTGTTCAGAATAAAGATTAATAGTTACTGAACACTTCTGACTAGTTTATTTGAGGATTTGAGGCGTTTGAGGCAACTGTCTGGAATCCCCACTTAGCCAAAGATATCGATCCATGCTCTGGTAAAAGTTCAACGCATGCAGAGCCTCCAGCTCTCCAGGCTCGCCCTTCGTCAAAAGAGGAATGAAATGCCATACGACGAAATTAAAGATGCAAGCTACTGGGATGGCCAAAACTTTCCATAAGGAGACTATATTTGTCATTATAATATGATTGAGTCGGGTTTCTTTGTTATTCATGGGGCTTTATATCGCTTATATCCCGGTCATTATGAATTCAAGAGTTTTATCTAGGTCTTCCCCGGGATTTATCTAGATACATGATGGCCAAAAGGGCTATGTTTTCCTCCCACTCGGATCAACAAAAATTTGTAGAATGCTCAAGAATGTCTTGTATGCAACGAAACTTGTCATGAAGGTAGTTTGAGTAAATCCACATTTAACAAACTTAATTGCTCACTTGGGACTGTCAGGGTGACGTCATAAATGACGTACAAATTTGGCGCCAAAATTAAGAATTTTGAAATTGATTTTACTAACTATCCGGCCAAAAATTTTCTTTGGTCAAAATGATGCATTCCAGTGAAAACCCCATGTAAATCCGATAATTGGTTCAAAAGTTATTCCTAGCTTTTTAAATATTTCAAATTTGCCGCCAAATAAGCAAAAAAATGTATGGAATTTACCATATGTGGTCAAAATTTAGGGTATTTCTAACTCTAACAATATAATCAGAGTCCGAGATGGAAACAAAGTGGGAACTTGTGTGTCACGTGGAGTATTACCTCATTTCCTTATACATATGCCGTCATATGTATAAGGAAATGACGTAATACTCCACATGACACAAAAGTTTCCAAATTAAAAAATAGACCTCTAAGAGCCCATGTGGTTACCCGAAGACTGCCAATTAAAGACGAAATTCGGATAATATCGGCTGTATCGGAAACGACCGAATAGAATATTTCAATTGTTACGGAAATGAGCCGAAAATGGTTACGGACGTACACACTAGCTCGATAGCATAGTATCTACGACTTCCTAAAGGAAGCTTGTAGATACAAAAACGCCGTTGTAGAAGTCTTTACAGCAAACAATTGAGATACATAGTGAAATAAAAAATTGAATAAACTGGTATATTCGCAGGTATAAATATTTTTGCATGTCGGAGATATATAATATTCATGCATTATAATAGGAGGACAAAGGCAAATACTAATAGCTGCAGACAGAGAAATTGACTAAGTTGATCGCAAATGTCTAGCACTTTTTATGTTTTATTGATTCATCAATACACATACACGCGTGGTCACTAATAATAGCACTACCACAATTACAATATTCAATATTCGTGTCTGGAAAACCAGCCACAGCTTTCGTGCACGATTTTACACAAGGGGCATTCGGAATTGATTGCTTGTCAAATGTCACATTCTTGAAATTTCTGCTGTTATTGCTTAAACCGTCATATAAGTCTTCCGAAATTGATTTTGAGTCCCATTGCCGGAATTGTTTATTCCCCGAAAGAAGTTATATGTCTCTCCAAGAGAAAATTTTCTCTTGCTCACACGCATGAAGCCCATGACATAGTGGGTTACTGGCTTTAAAAGCTACAAATTTGTTTTAATGCATTATTCACTTTGTTTCCATCTGACTTTGATTATATTGTTAGAGTTAGAAATACCCTAGATTTTGACCATATATGATGTTGTCTTGATCATATATGGTAATCTCTATCAATTTGGCGGGAAATTCAAATTTCTTTAATCAGTCATAACTTTTGAACGATTTATCGGATTTACATGGAGTTTTCACTGGAATGCATAATTTTTAACAAAGAACATTTTTAGATAATTAGCAAAAATCAATTTCAAAATTCTTAATTTTGGCGCCAAATTTGTACGTCATTTATGACGTCACATTAGCCACTTTCATACCGTGAAGACTGGGTACGAGTCTTAATATTTATTAATAATATTTATTAACTTATATAGCGCGAATATCAATTGGGATATTTTCATCCGCGCTTAATTACAAAATAAAAATCTATAAAAATAATAATATAATGCATATTTACAATAACGGTATATCACGGTATAATGATATCCCTTGAATTTATAGTTCCCGGGGTTTATCTAGATAACTCCCTTGAATTCATAATTTCGTTCTATACTTCCTTAGGCCTTCTATGTGTGGACACCGAGACTTAGAAATTTTCTTAGAACTATACTAAGTAGTGATTTTTGGTGGGAAAAAAGTCTTTGATAAATGACTAAAATTCGAACGCGAGACCTTCTGCACTTCTATACCCGCTTTTAACCACTATACTACTGAGCTAACTGATGGAATCTTCTCAACAAAAAAATCTATTCTGTGTTATCATGAAGTTCGTTAGTGTTTCTCTGAATAGAATGAAGAACAATTATTTAAGGTATCCTTCTGGGAATTCGGTAACAATGATCTAATTAGTGTTATAACATAGTTACAATCTTACGCGCGCTCTGATTGGCCAGAAAGCTATGAACTATTTTCCCATGGGCTGCACTGCGCGCGCACTATCTTCGTCGTCGTCTTTTTCAAATCGTTCGTTTTTAAGATGGCGACACATATAACACGCGCTCTGATTGGCTGAAAAATCTATGAACTATTTCCCCATGGGCTGCACGGCTCCATTTTTAACGTTCTAGGCTCTGTTATAAATCAATTAGACAACAGAAAGCCAATTGCCCATTGCGTTATAGACGCACTTGAGAAAATAGAAAGAATTCTTAACAAACTAGAGTCGTACTCGGCTATGCCTCGTGCCACTCTTACTTTTGTTAATCGTTCTTCATATTTTCTCTCGTGCGTCTATAACGCCATGGGCGCGCGGCTTTCTGTTACCTAATTGATAAATTGTCTTTTTGAATCGCTTTTTTGTGAACCTTCGTCATTCATATAATAAAGACGCTGTTACGCTGTGCAATTTCTCAGCAACTTTTCTTTGCGAAACAAATTGCTGGAGGATTGCACAGTGTAAAAGGGGTTGTCTCGCATTTTTTTGTTGTTGCGCGTAGCGTTATACACGAAGTAGAAGTCAGGTCTGCTTTTCGCAACCCATTGCAGCAACTTGCAATGCCATTGCACAGTATATCACCGCTCCAGCGACTTTCCTCGCAATTTTTGAGACACGTTTTCTATGAGCGCATGCGCAATTTCTCATTTCGCCATCTTGAATCTCGCTCCCAGCTTGCCTCGGCCAAAAATATTGCACGTTGCTGGGGAAAATTTGGGGAAAAACTGGTTTCGCAAGTCACCTTCAATTTGATGAATATTTAGAATATTCTAAGATTGAGTCAACTAGGTCTAATCACCCCTATATATAAACTTTACATTAAAGGGGCAAAAGTCTTTTAAATAATAATAATAATAATAATAATAATAATAAACTTTATTTAAAGATGGAGCCAATTTAGCCTGGCTAATCTTCCATTGGGCCATCTATACAATAAATTACAATAAAATTACAGTAAGCTTAAATTAAATTACTAGGAACTCTCAAAAACTATCGCGATATATACATTTGTTGGTAGGCAAAATATTTCCAAAATTATGTAAAAATATAAAGATAATGAATATAAAAAACTATAATATAATGGTGATGATTCTTAAAATCATAATTGCCTCAGCAAATGTTTATAAGTTTCAGTCTTAAATGATTCTGGTTTCATGTCCTTTCTAAGTTCAGTGGGTAAGTTATTATACACTTTGGTTCCATTATATCGTAAAGCTTTTCTTGCAATATTCAGCTTGACATTTGGGACCCATAGACAGTTGTTTTTGGTACTTCTTGTGGGACGCTCTGCAACTGTGGACTTGAGTTGGAACATGTCACATATATACTTTGGAGCTTGCTTGTTTAGTGCTTTGTAAACCATGAGGCAGATCCTATAAGTTGCTCTTTGTCTGATTGGTAGGATACCTGCCGTTTTGAATAGTGGAATGGATGATGCTAATTTAGGTTTATCGTAGATTATCCTAAGAGCCATGTTCTGCAGTTTACGGATTCGGTCTATATGACTAGACATACCCCAGACAGTGATACAATAATCCATGTGAGGTTGGAGAAATGTTTTGTAGTAGGTTAGACGACAGTCCATAGGTAAAAATTCCTTTATTCTTCGAAGTAGGTAAATACTTTTACTAAGAGTTTTGGCCACATCATCAATGTGAGATTTCCAGTGAAGATGTTGATCAACAGTTACACCCAGTAATTTCTCTGTATTAGTGTTTATTAACTGGGAGTTATTAAGTATTATCTCAAGCTCAGTGGTGGTGAGTCTAGTTGCTCTTTGATAGGTAGATATCAACATACATTTAGTTTTCTCATGATTGATTACCATCTTGTTATTAGAACACCAGTTTTGGACATTTTGCATGTCTTGAGTCAGTGTAGTGTTTAAATCATCAACTGCCTTTGCACTAGTGTGAATGGTTGAGTCATACTCATTTTTCATTAGAATCGCTCAGGCTTGAAACGACTTGCCAGCAAACGTAGTGGAAGCAGGCAGCTTATCTGCCTTTAAGAATAATCTCAGTAACTATTTTGGCCTAGGTATTTAAACAGATATTACTCGAACAGGAGCCCAGATTTTTCTTTTTTTTTCTTTTCTTTTTTTCTTCTAATTAATTATTCGATTAATTTCGATTTTGTCTATTACATTCATTTATTATTCTTTTGTGCAAATGTATATTTTTTTAGCTAAATCGCTAAATACGTATTGTACGAGAGTTAGTGCAGAGTGCACGCACTGATCACAATACTCTGTAATTAAACGCTGGTGCTAATATGAATGACTTGACCCTAGTTTAGGACACTGTACTCGTTTAGACTAGACCTTACAGTCTTCGTTTAGAATAGACTTTGCAGTCTTCGTTTAGAATAGACTTTGCAGTCTTCTTGACCCTTTTCACACTCACAGACTTCACTCTCACGACTTCACTCTACATCCGACTCTGACTCCTTCCGATAACTACACTCATTTCAAACAAAAGCCCTCTATTTAAAAAAAGAGGTCACGTGGTTGCTGGCACAAGGCTCTCAAGGCAAATATTAATAACTTACAACTGAAAAATCATCAGTAATGGATTTGAGCTTATTCTTACAATGCAGTCATTTTCTCTACTGAGACTGAATAAAATAAATTATGATTTCATTCTCTTCACCAGGTGGTCAATATAAGGTTTTCTAATAGTGAAACAAGCCTTCTCAATAATCAAAGGTATAATACTATTGCATGATAGTCGAGGATTGAAAGCTGCTTGACGATGCATGGTTGTCAAACAAATATCTTGATTTAACGTTCATCTTTCGTATCAAAGCTTCTGAAAATGCTCTCAAAATCCTGGAAGATTCTTTGAAATCAATCTTTGTGCACATTTGCTGAAAGACATGGCTGGTTCAGGCCGTAGTCACCATTTAAACAATAATGGTACGGTTTTTAAAAATTGGTCCGGTTTTTAATTCGTTTTCCTACACGAATTCATGCTTCAAAACTGCAATGACAATGGTTCTAAAGGTAAAAGTTGGTCCGGTTGAAACCTGACTAACCGTACCGGTGGTTACGGCCCTGTGGTTATATCGGAAAACAAAGACGAAACATTGCTACTCACCTCTGAAATGTTTTTTTTTATGAACGATGTCGACCACATGGAAAAAAGAGCCTACACTCCATAAGTTGTGAATACGTTTGATCAGCGGATTGTTCGTACAGTTTGTTGGTAGAAATTATAAACATATTTTACAATAAACCTTAGGTGTTTTTACTCGAAAAGCAGAGTTAAATGGAATGTTGACATTTACTCATTGTAAAATGGAAAAAAAATCCTTTTAAAAGTCGTAAATCGAATACAAAAAAATCGACTAATGCTCGGATTTATTTCGTGTTTCCAGCCATTTTCTCATCGTAATCACTTCGGATTTACAGGTGATGGCATTATGGTTGCTTGGCTACTAAGCCAGCAACCACAAAAACTATCACGTGATTACATCTCATTTACATAATTCACTTTTACAACACGCCTCAAACTCTAAAATAAACTAGGCAGAAGTGTTCATGCAGTAACTAGTACGTACTCTTTATTTCGAACAAACTTTCGAAAAATAGATTAGAAAAGGAAAGCCTTTCAAAGGAAAAATTAAACTCATACTATTCAACTACCAAACAAACGGTTGAATTACAACACAGGGATCCAAACTCACTAAACGGGAACTAACCCGATTCACAAACGTTGAGGATAGTAAGCCTGTGAAAACCATTCGTCTCGGTCCAACAACCGAGGCGAAGCAAGACCGGTCTGAGTTCATTTTCAGACCGGTCTCATGTAAACGCAAGCAAAGAAATGTATGGAAGCCGATATGAACCTAGTCCAGTCCCAGACTCTCTTTCTTGCCGCTCCAGGACTCGCGGAGAAAGAGAGTCCAGTATAACTTGCATGCGCATGTGCAAAATGAGCCAATCAATTGATTAATTAGTATTTTGCGAGCTTGCAATATGCAAATGTCAGTGTTTGGTAGCAGTGGTAGTGATGCGTATCGAAAAATTCACAAATACGTCTTTCACAACTGCCCATCCGTAAATGGCCTGTAACATGCTAAAACTTTGGTAAAAGATTATAGTTGGTTTTTCCAAGTGCATAGCTCTGAATCAACAAATGGCTTTCCGAAATGAGACTGATATCGTGTATACAAAACACTTTCTTCTTCAGCCATCTTGAATCATTAGATGACTTTAGGATTTGTAACCACGCGATCACCACATGAATGTGGTGATCGCGTGGTCACTAAGCTGACATGCGCATGCAAGTTATACTGGACTCTCTTTCTCCGCGAGTCCTGGAGCGGCAAGAAAGAGAGTCTGGGACTGGACTAATATGAACCCAGACAGCTCATACCGGTCTGACTTCGTCCCGATCTCATGTAAATACCTCCTAAAATAAAAGTGAGAAGTCTAAAATAAAAGTGAGCAGTCTAAAATAAAAGTGAGAAGTCTAAAATAAAACTAGTGAGAAGTCTAAAATAAAAGTGAGCAGTCTAAAATAAAAGTGAGTAGTCTAAAATAAAAGTGAGAAGTCTAAAATAAAAGTGAGAAGTCTAAAATAAAAGTGAGTAGTCTAAAATAAAAGTGAGAAGTCTAAAATAAAAGTGAGAAGTCTAAAATAAAAGTGAGAAGTCTAAAATAAAAGTGAGTAGTCTAAAATAAAAGTGAGAAGTCTAAAATAAAAGTGAGAAGTCTAAAATAAAAGTGAGAAGTCTAAAATAAAAGTGAGAAGTCTAAAATAAAAGTGAGAAGTCTAAAATAAAAGTGAGAAGTCTAAAATAAAAGTGAGAAGTCTAAAATGAAAGTGAGAAGTCTAAAATGAAAGTGAGAAGTCTAAAATGAAAGTGAGAAGTCTAAAATAAAAGTGAGAAGTCTAAAATAAAAGTGAGAAGTCTAAAATGAAAGTGAGAAGTCTAAAATAAAAGTGAGAAGTCTAAAATAAAAGTGAGTAGTCTAAAATGAAAGTGAGAAGTCTAAAATAAAAGTGAGAAGTCTAAAATAAAAGTGAGAAGTCTAAAATAAAAGTGAGAAGTCTAAAATAAAAGTGAGTAGTCTAAAATGAAAGTGAGAAGTCTAAAATAAAAGTGAGAAGTCTAAAATAAAAGTGAGAAGTCTAAAATAAAAGTGAGAAGTCTAAAATAAAAGTGAGTAGTCTAAAATAAAAGTGAGTAGTCTAAAATAAAAGTGAGCAGTCTGAAATAAAACTAGTGAGGTCAGTGAGAAGTCTAAAATAAAAGCGAGTAGGATAAAATAAAAGGTTCGAATTCTTACTGGTCCTCACTCTTCTTATCACCGTTCCTGCTTTAGTCCTGTCTGCACTGAAAAGTACTGTATTCATGGCTTTTCAACCTTAACATGTTCTTAGTAAATATTTGCAATGCGAATAGTCTCTTGAGCACAACATTTGTACATTGGCTAAAATATAAGGATTCTTTCTGTCCGCACTTTACTTTTATATCACCGTTTACACTTTAGTCCTGTCTGCACTGAAAAGTACTGTATTCATGGCTTTTCAACCTTAACATGTTCTTTACCAATGAAAGGCCGTGAAAACTAGTAAATATTTGCAATGCGAATAGTCTCTTGAGCACAACATTTGTACATTGGCTAAACTATAAGGATTCTTTCTGTCCGCACTCTCCTTTATATCACCGTTTACACTTTAGTCCTGTCTGCACTGAAAAGGACGGTATTCATGGTATAAAATTTTCATGTGTTACATGTATTCTTTACCAATAAAGGCCTTGAAAACAAGCCGGCAAATATTTGCAATGATATATGCTAGACATGTCTTAAGTAGAAAACCAATCAAATGCAACATAATGGCTTTTTTATTTACAATCAAAGTTGATGAGATGAAAATCTATCAATCACCCCACAAAGTAAGTAATAAATTGCACGCCAAAGTTCAAACTGAATTAATCATAATTTCGAATACGAGAATGGAAATCATGAGGCGTCCCGCAAAGCAACCTAATGACCCGTCTTGTCATTAAACTTAATCTGATGACTTGTAATTAGGCACTTTCGGCATAAGGTAAAGGGCTTTAATAACACTACAAATTACTATCTTTCTGATCAAGATACCCCCTTTTTTCTTTATAACATCGCATTTCCAGTGCGCCGTTTTTTCATTATCGATTTATTTGAAACATGTTAGCTGGGGTTTTGACTCTTTTTGACTGATTTGTAAACAATAAGACGGCTACGCTCTTCCGGAAAAGTCAAGTATTAGCTGGTACTGTATATTTTGGATGGAAGAAGAAGAAGAAAAGAATTAATGATTCGATGACAAATGAAATCTTGCGTCTATTTCTGGACGATTCCCCTGCGCAATTTAAATTCCTGTGTGTCATGCTTTGTTTTCCATATCTTGCACCATGTGTTTTACTCAAAGCAAAGAACATCTGTTCAGCCGGCTAAAACTTTGCTAAGAACAAAGCGTCGTCGAGTCATTTATTGGCATTTATTCACCTAAATTTGTAGTTTAAACATTTCTTTTTTTTAATTTTCTTGATTTTAATTTATTTGACCCGACCAGTCAAACAGAACAGTCTGGAAAGATCGAAATAATTAAAGTCTCGTTGTAGAAGACCGGAAGCAATTATACACACGTTTTTCTTGTCTAAAATTTGTCATCAACTGCAACATTCCTTGAATGCCAGTTTTATTTTTGATTTCATACATTTCTTAATAAGAAAGGCTCAGTGGACCAGTGTGCGCTCAGCTGGACGTCTTTTCTGCTGTCATGTTTGACTGATATAAGCGCTATTTGATAGTCTAAGGATTTCCTTTATCGAAGCCATTCCCAGTGAATTGCGGTGAAGGCTAGGCTTGAAAACCTTAACTTGCTCGCGCGAAATGTTGTGCGCGCGACAAATTTGTTAATTACCAAACTTCAAATCTTCCATTTGTGACGTCACGCGATTGAAGATTACGACTGAGATGCAAATTAAGTCAGGACTATCTTAATGTAAACAGAACGGAACAGGTTACGAGTAAATATGCTCGCTCTGTTAGAATGAAGGTCTTCTTAACACGACATCGCTGTCTAGGAGAAAACCTCTCATAGTACCATGGATATCGTCTTTCGCTCTCCGCCATAGAAAAAAATCCGGGAAGAATTTTATTATTTGAAGCCAGTTATAAATAACCAAAAAAGTTGGTAATGACTTCCAACGAGAAGGAACTCACTCAAGAGATTGTTGAACAGTTTTTGGACAAAAATGAAGAATTTGCCAAGAGCTATTTTGAACGTAAAGCGACATCTTCAATGGTGGATCATTGGATGCTCTCTCGGTCTCATCGTCCTGGATCGCGTGGTGCAATGGAAGTTAACAGGCAAAGCCTCAAATCGAATCGGGCAAAATCTCTTATGGGATCTGTAACCAACATGAAACTCAAAACAATGTTCGGAAAAGGTGACACAGTAAAGAGTTTAAATCAGTCTGAGCTAGAGGGTATGGACGAAAAGGAATTATTTATGGAGCTGATTCGTGATATAGCTAACGAACTGGATATCAACAGGCTTAGCCACAAGATTCTTGTAAACGTCAGTATTTTGACAAAAGCTGATCGCTGCTCGCTATTTCTTGTGCGTGGCAAAAAAGAACACAGGGAGCTTGTATCGAAACTCTTTGATGTTACAGCGAAATCAACCTTAGAGGAATCACTTCGTTCCGAAGAAGATGAAATTTGTGTTCCATTAGGTGTTGGGATAGCAGGAGCTGCTGCACAAACTGGTGAAGCCATTAACATTAAGGACGCTTATTCGGTAAGTTAATATTCAAAAACAGAGTATAAAAAACAGCTGTTAGGAAAAAGGAAACCATGTGCATTCGTTAAAATTTAATAGCACGAAATACGAGACTTTCAGTCATAATGAACTAAATTTAGATACAATTTGAACGTCTTTGTGGAGCGCTTAACCCTTCATCGTCAGTCGACTGACTGAATGCGCACATGCGAAATGTTACGTTCAAAATTCCAGTCCGGGTTTTCCGTAAAGCCCCAAGTGCCCGGTTAATATACGGCGGATTACTTTTGACTGTGTGCTGTTTTAGAAATCGCTTCCTTAAATCGATAGATCACTTAGATTATAACAATATCCGATATTTTTATTCAACCAAAGAACGCAAAAGATCTAAGGATATACAATTCTTTAATACTGTAGCCTAGGCAACAGAGAAATCATTTTCATAATCAATTTTTAGACTATTTATAAATATTCTTCTTACAGAAAGAAACGATTTCTTTATTGATCGTTTCTTCTGTGTCTCGTAGTTACCAAGGCGATTTGGTGCCAAGACATGACACATTCATATAGCTGCAATAAAGTCGTGATGGTTTTGTCATTGTATATTCAAATTTCTCTCGAATATGATGTTAGATAAGCTAGGGATTATATTATACAATACAATGTAGATACCACACTTTGTTTTCTTTGTTGTTTTGGCTATTTTATATAAAATGGGTGCACTTCAATGACGTTTGGTTTATTAAAGATAAAAAGTCACACCGATAAAACTGTGAAATATTTAGGTATACAAAAAATACATTTGAAATATTATTTCATTTAATTTCAGTACAGATGTTTAACTAATTGTTACAGGGCTTAAAATCATACATGTATAGAGTAAATTATAAACATAATAAAGAAAGAGCAGGAAAAAAGGAAAGGGATTAATGTAAAGAATTATATAATCTGGGTACCATTAATTTAGAGACTGGACAACAAAAGGGAAATTAGTTTATACAGGAAAGACATTTTAGATTAAGGAAGAATATTTGGTTTGCTTCCCTGACTAATTATTTAAGCTAGAGGAAAGCACCCAAGAAATCAAAAAAGAAAGGTAAAAAAGAAGGAGAGAAAGGGGAAAGGTAAAAGCTTCCTCAGTGCAAACCAAGCACAATGGGGCCTCTTTCAGCTGGGAATTTTAAAATGACATTCTAGTCAGAAAAAAACCCTTAATGTGCATTAAAGACTCCCAACCTTAGAGCATCTAGATGTCATTGTGGTATAATTAATTATATATGACTAAACTACAATTTATATTTTACACTAGGGCTCAATTTTAAGAAGGCATTTTTCGCAAATTGCGTTTTGAATTTGTTCAGGTCTAAAATCGACAAGTTGATTTGTTGTCATAGCAACAGAATGTCTTAACATTCAAAAACATTAACTTTTGAGTATTTATTTTATTTTATTTATTTTTTCTATTCATCTGTTGTATTTCATTACTCGTGTTTTTATGTTTTTCTTCTAATCTTTTTCCGTGTAAAATTTCAAAGCCGTATACAAGCTAATCTACTTGGGCGGAAATTCGCATATAAACATATTCCGTCGCGCTAAAAATGTCGGCTGCATGAAGAACACTCACAAAAACACCGCATTTCCTTGGACTTGTTTTTGTGATTCTTAGCTATGAGGTTTTGTGCTAATTAATATACTGGTAATTTGAATACCATATTTTCCCTTGTACGGAAGAGAACATGATGTTAATGTTAAAATAAACAAGAATTTCTTCTTCAAAAACTACCAGTAACCAGATAATTACAAACTTATATTCGCGTGTTCAGGAGGTGGTTTGTCTCCAGATGTGGCAATTACTTTTCATTCTTTTATAAACCAAAACAAAAAATACAATGGAAGCATTTATCAGTAGCTGTGTAGATGAAAGAAATGATACGGTTGTCGGTCTTTTGCAAGGGTTTGTCAGGATTTCATTGGTTTCACCGCAAGCTGATGGCAAAGTAGTTTATCAACCAAATATTTGAATCTATAAAAAAAGACCGACTAAAGGAAAAACAAAGAAAGAAAGACAGAATAAATGAAATAACATGTAATTGGAAGAAAGAAAGAAAGAAAGAAAGAAAGAAAGAAAGAAAGAAAGAAAGAAAGAAAGAAAAAGAAAGAAAAAGAAAAAGAAATGAAGGAAGGAAGGAAGGAAAAGAAAAGAATTAAAGAAAGAACGAATAAAAGAAAGAAAGTATGACAGAAAGAATGAAAGAAAGAAAGAAAGAAAGAAAGAGCGAATCAGGTCTTGGAAATGCAAGAATAGAGGCTGTATAAGACCAGTTGTCTATTACGAAACAATTTGCTGCGCTATTTGAAAAGTATATAATAGAAAAAATTTTTGTTAAAACGCAAACAGCAATTCTGTTTTATGACAAACTGACACTGACTGCAGCTAAACATTGATAGCTTTCAAAATTTAAATGTAATAACTTGCTGCATGACAAACACAAGGAATTGGGTAATTTTGACTATTTCAGCTACAATTGTATTTTCATTAAAACGACACACTGCAGCTTTATATTGTTTGGCCGTTCATGTAAGTGTATTGTGTATTCGATCCCATTTCTACTTAAAAGCTTGAATTTCCTGTATTTAAATTTTTTAGGAAATTGATAGAATTGAAGTTTACAATGACAGAACATACAAATAACCCATTTTGAAGCATTCTTCACTTCTCAGTTTACATATGTACAAAGATCCAATTAAGAACTCAAACATCTAAATGGAGAAAGCTCATTTTCCTCAGTAGGAAAACTCTGTTTTTGATATACTCCCAGTTTTACATTGCATATGGTATTCGGAAAAAAGGCTTCTTTCATTCAGAAATCTAGTCGCTAAAAACGCGATCCATTCCCCTTTAAGACTGGGCCATATACAGATTTCAAATTGACATTTCTAAATTGTACCAGTTTAGTGCATTTATGATCGAGGATCTTATGTCAAATCTAGATTCAAAGTTTATATGAGTATTGTCAAGGGTATGCTTTTCTCCTTCGCATCAAGCATTAAGCTTTTTAAAGTCTTATTGTTTTACATAAGAAGTTTTAGATGACAAGAAATACGAATGTCGCTTTTAGGGACAAAAATTCTTAAGAATAGCTTGATTTTTATGATATAAGAGAATTCGAGGCTGCAGACGTCATTTTACTGGTTTTGTCATTGTATAATTGATTTATCTCTTTTTTCTTGACAAATTGTAGGGTTGTTTGATTGTAAAATGACACTGACAGCGAAACAAAAAGGATACAAAAACTGATCTCAGAGAAGCGACTAATAGTCTGCACTAAAAGTCTTGAGTATAAATGAAATGACAATGGCACTGAGTTCGACAATCGTTTCCCTTTATTGTGTCCAAAAATGGACTAGAAAACACGATTGCGTCCATAGCTCTTTCATTTACTTGATGAAGCCAAGAAGAATTTGGAAAAAGCCTCGCTGATATACGCTTTTAGGAACCAAACATTTTGTCACTAATTGTGTCAATCATAACATTTTCACTGAATTTTTCTCCGTGAAAACTGCGTGGGACAGTAAGCAGGATATAATTTTTCTTTTTTAATTTCTACTCTACGTCGAGAAACCCGTCATTTTGATTGTCTTGCTTGATGATGTGATCTGTTACAGAAAGTCGGTATTGTTGACTGTAGTAGTTAATTGCTACATATATGAAGATCTCTGCAACGCCACGCGCGGTATACATTGTCGGTAACGTTTGGCGGAATTTTATTGAGTTGTATTTGTTCCATTTTGCAACATACTTACAGCCTATTATATTAAACTGACCACAAAAATGAAACTTTAAGGACTGCGGAGTACCTTGAAAAGTTGGAGTGGGGCGGGGGTTGGGGGGGGGGGGGAGGGGGAGGATACTAGCATTTGAAAATAATACTTGTAACCTTATTCTGAAAGACGTCTCCTGGTTAGTCCCCCACAACTGAGGGGAGTTGCTTATTCATGTCCGTGAAACGTGCACTTGCCCTACTTAGTAAGATATATTTTAGAGAACGTAATGTCACATGCATGCCTTTAGATCATTATTGAGCGAGGAAATATGTTGCCAGAAACATGCATCCGTGAATTTGTTTTCTGGGTGGCTAAACTGTGATGAAAAATGTTTTATTACACGTGATTTGTGGTGACCAAATATAAACAAACTTCCTTTTTATTTTTTCTTGCTCGCTTTGCTTATAGACAAGGCGCAAAACTGAAAAAGTCGATCGCAAAATGTGCAGAAGGAATTTTGGGGGTAGAGGCTGGTAACATAACTATTCTAAACTAATAGCATATCAAAATCAGTAAAACTGTGAAGTTTGAAGGATATCAGTTGAAAAATCAAGGAGATACGAATTTTCAAAAATCGAAATTTGTTTGTATCTCTTGCATAACTGTAAGTGTTTTCATACAAAATTTCGTTTTTTGAAAATTCGTATCTCCTTGATTTTTCAACTGATATCCTTCAAACTTAGTTCACAGTTTTACTGATTTTGATGCGCTCTTTCCAGCTATGGTCATTGTTTTTAATTTTGGGAACTTTTGGAATTACATGAAAAAGCCGTTAGTAGAAATGACTGTAGCAATTCACAAAATACGTCATTTACACGTATAAGATTGCAGAATACGTCTTGGTAACAGTCATATTCGCATTCAGCATGAAAAATTAGTTTAGAATAGTTATGTTACCAGCCTCTACTCCAAAATGCCTCCAGGTATCTGATTTTTCGA
This sequence comes from Telmatactis stephensoni, assembly GCA_029948255.1. NCBI lineage: Eukaryota > Metazoa > Cnidaria > Anthozoa > Actiniaria > Isophelliidae > Telmatactis > Telmatactis stephensoni. The sequence continues at coordinate 439,858 of JALIZF010001877.1, read as the reverse complement.
AAATGCGCCTTGTCTATTAATTAGCCTTGTTTGGCTGAAAGGGTCAGTAGGAATAGCCAGCGCTAGCTTTTAAATGCCATGTTTTCTTTAGTGGCAAAACCGGGACTGATATATCACTCTTGATCTTGCGCCCGGAAAAACTGAAATGTTTCTGATGATGATGTTTCAAAATGTGTTGCGAGAAACAATTGTATAAATGGGAGAAACATGCATGCACACTAGTGATGTTTCCTCGGTTTAGTTAGGGCCTTAGAGTCTAATTCTCTTCGTCTGTTAATCTATATTTCTTGTGCTGTGTTACCGCCATATACAGCTATTATTTTACTTTACATCTGATCTAGTGTCGTAAGCGTCGGAATCGGAATTGGGATCGCAAGAAGCTTACGATAGTGTAAATCAAAACAACGCAATCAGAAGCGTAAGCCTCGGTTTCAGTACTCGTTTTTATGGTGCTTTTTTCCGGGAGATGAAAATGTCGCGTGAAAACAACGAAGACCACCTAGTACTTCTAGTGGTCCTATTGCTCGTTATTTTACGACGCCGGCGACAAAAGATTCAAATCAAGAGTAAGAAATTGCTTTATGGTGAAAACATTACACTCATGCAAAGCCAAAAATGTACGACGAATATTGAAGTCTTCTGGTGAGAGAAATGAAAACTCACGATCGAGATACAGCGTAGGGTTATTCACTTTGTTTAATTCTGTATGCTCTGAATGGCCTGGGCATGAGTTCTGTCATTGGTCAAATCTTCTGACTCCGATTCCGATTCTGATCCTTTGGTTCACACTGGATCGTAAGTGTCATAATCGAAATCGGAAGAAAAACAAACTCTTCTGATCCTTCCGATTCCGATTCCGTCGCCCTTCTGCTTCCAATTGCGACTCCGATTATTAATTCACACTTACGATTCCGATTCCGACGCTAGTGTGAACCAGGCTTAAGTTTCTTCTCAATCTACAATAGCCAGTCTATTACTGATTCTTGATTCCATTGTTCACAGGACCCTCGTTTCAATAGGGACGTTGACAAAGCAACAGGTTACAAGACAGACAGTATTTTATGCATGCCAGTCAAGAGCCATGATGGAGAGGTAGGTTTGTACAAATAAAAACTAAAATATTTCAGATGAATTGCGGAAATGGGATAAAACTGTAAACAATATATAAAATTGTATGAGATTTCTTTATGGACTTTAAGTCCTTTTTTGAAATATTATTTTCCCGCCGAAATATGAACTAGAATTTGACGCGTGCGTGTTGTGAGGGTTCAGTGGTAGTATATTTCCCTTCATAAGAAACCATGTTATTTTCAGGTGGTTGGAGTTGCACAAATTATCAACAAAAAGGGAGCTAATCGTTATTTTGATGGCAAGGATGAAGAGGTAAGCTGTTGAACACACAACAAATCATTTTGCATGCGTCTATACTCTATTATAAAATATTTGAGATATAACGCGCGCGCTGATTGGCTGGCTTCCATGTTTATATCAGAGGACAGAGACATGGCTCGCTCAAAAAACGTCAAAAATATTTTATAAAAGCAATATAAAACGATTGCTTATGTCTCTGTACTGTGATATAAACACTCTGGAAGATGTAGAGCACTCGAAAAGCAAGAGAAACACTCGGCTACGCCTCGTGTTCCTAAGCTTGCTTTTCTCTTGCTCTACATCTTCCATCGTGTTTATATCACAGTACAGAGACATGCGCGCGCGTTTTATATTCCTTAAATATAGATGCACAGATGACGTCAAAATGTAGCGAGAGAAAAAAAATACCCCACGAATGTTGTTCTCTCCACGTTTTGGAATATTCTGTGTATCTATTAGAGTACAGAAGCACAGAAAAGTGGAATCTATTTATTGTATATGAAATCGGAATATTGCAAACAATCCGAGCGCGCGTAATACAATTAATTCCATATAGCATTCTTATACAGTAGATGTTATCAAATAATTTATCACTATCATTTGTTCTTTTCATTAGGTTTTTAGGAATTACTTAACATTTTGTGGTATAGGAATTACAAACGCTCAGCTTTTTGAGATCTCTGTCCAGGAATACAAAAGGAATCAGGTATGCTGCAGCTGCTGATGTTATTGTGGTTGTTGTTGTGGTGGTGGGTAGTGGTGGCGGTGGTTGTTGTTGTTAGTTGCTGGTGGTGGTGATTAAAGTTTTGCTACGTTATTTTGATCGGTTAACGTTTTGTTGTTGTTGGAAGGTCGTAACATCGTAAGTTGCTTGCTGCCATAGTTGTTGCTTCAACTAGCTAAGGGTATCTTTGAAAAGAGTTTTGCTAAGTTATTTTAATCGGCTAATGTTTTGTTGTTGATGGGAGTTCGTAACTGCTAAGTTGCTTGCTGCCATAGGTGTTGCTTCAGCTAGCTAAGGGTATCTTTGAAGAGCAATCCAGTCTAGATCAATGTGTGCACAACATCATGGAAGAAGCTCAAGAACTCCTCCAGTGTGAGCGTTGTATGGTTTTCCTGATTGACGAAGCCTCGACAAACAACAACAAGGTAACAACACCGGCTTTATATAACTTGTCTGATAATAGCTGACATATCATCCATGCTGAACTGAATCCCAAAAGTGACCAATGTTTACATCAAGATACTTTTGCAATTTTGGACAATTTTCACCCCAGAATGCAACTGTATAGCTAAAAAAGAAATTGAGCTAGAAAGACATTTTTGCATGAGAAGAGGATTTCATACAAATGTTAAAACTTCCGGTTTAAACTCGTGTACGCTCCTGGACTAGAACTCTTCATAATAATTACGTCATCGAAATTTTCAAGAATTTTTCTAGAATCTTGAAACCTGGCACCCCAGTCTAGAATATCATCTTTCTAACTCACTATTACCAAGTCTAAATAATTACACAGTAATCTGTCGTTCATAGACCTGTATCACTTGTATGTTGCAATATTTATGACTCGTGCACGTCTTGTTTCAGGGGGTGGTATTTTCGAAAGCATTTGATCTTCACCTTGGTGACGACGAGGGTGCAACTAAAAAGTAATTTGCTGTTTGATACACTATTACATGCACATACAGTGGAACCTTTGTATAACAGACATTTATTTAGCCACCATGCAACCCCTATAGTTAAGTTAATTGACCCAAATAGAGGCTTTGCACCATCCCGCACCATCACGTGACGGTAGCCATGACAGGTGGCAGGAACAATAGAGTCTGGACTAATCTTGTTATACGGGCGATCAGTGATCATGATAAGAATTAAAATGGGTAAAACTGACCTAAAAATTTGGACTAATCTAATTGTTTACATGAGAAAGAGTTCAGTTTCCCAGGGGGGAAAGACTCTATTGTTCCTGCCCTCCTGTCATGGCTGCCATCACGTTATGGTGCAAAGCCTCTATACCGTAAATGACCGAATAAGACCCTCGTCTACAGGATCAATAACCTCCCTCCCCCTCTCCCTTAAGTTCAGTTGTTTAGACCAAGACATATACATTATAGAGGGTTTATAACACTACAAGATGTTACAAACTTGTGACGAAGAACAAAAATGTTGTACATTGAAGTGCAGTCCACAAATCATAGTTTGTAAAGAAGGGGTAGAAATGTATGAAGTATTTCATAATTATTTGCGAATTTTAGATAAGCCACCTTTTATATTTGACCATGAATATGCCCACGTCAACAAAGCCAATTTTTGAATAAGCACCCGGGGGACATATTCGGTCTTCTGCGGCATTTACAAGGCAAACACTAAGTACAATGGTGATCAATATCACGTGTTTTGTCAGCCAGCTGTGATAAGAATTTATCTGAATCAAAATTTGTTTTATTTTCTAGATCGTCCAATACTCATTGGTCGATGAACAGTGGCATTGCGGCACTGGTTGCTTCAACTGGACAGGTGAGGTTCTGTTATTCTCTGTTATCAAGTATGTGAAATATTGAATGGTGTACATGACATGAAACTAATCTATTAGTCTTCGATTGCTTCCATTATAGCTATCATGCATTTCCCCTGTGATATAGAAATCGATTGCGGTACAATCGTTTTGTCCCCTCATGAGTGCAAACTGTTTTGATCTCATCTTACACATCTTTCGTTGCGACATGGCTCTTGGTTGCAAAGCGTGACCGCAGTAGTCTCTCTCCGAACAGTTCAAAAGATATCAAAAGATTTCTGAGACCTGTCGCAAGCAGAATGAATATATTGTATTGTATGCAATATCGAAGATTCCTGTATGATCACAGAGCGGAGAGGAACGGTTTAGGGAGGAGGGAGAAATAAGCCCCCAAAAAGTAGGGAGGAGGGAGAAAAGAGGCAGAAAAATCGGTTTGGGAGGAGGGAGGAAAACAATTATGAGATGTAGTGAAGGAGAAATGGCCGAAAAAAAGTAGGGAGGAGGGAGATTTAGACTCCTGTTCCTCTCGGCTCATCACAAGGTTTTGATTCTGTTGACAAGTTGATTGAAGCCAACATTTGCGCGCACCATGAAGTAAACTTGAAAATATGAAAAAGTCTAAACGTATCGGCTGCCTGCCTCCCTCCTTCCTTCCTTCCTTCCTTCCTTCCTTCCTTCCTTCCTTCCTTCCTTCCTTCCTTCCTTCCTTCCTTCCTTCCTTCCTTCCTTCCTTCCTTCCTTCCTTCCTTCCTTCCTTCCTTCCTTCCTTCCTTCCTTCCTTCCTTCCTTCCTTCCTTCCTTCTTCCTTCTTTCTTTCTTTCTTTCTTTCATTCTTTCATTCTTTCTTTCTTCCTTCCTTCCTTCTTTCATTCACGGCCATTTTATGCATTATTTTTGTCGCTATCTCTTGATTTTAATTCAGTTTTATTTGATTTATCTTTTTAGTCTCTCAATATTCCTGATGCGTATGCCGACAGCCGGTTCAATCCAGAGGTTAGTACTACTTGAAATTGTTTTTGTTTCATTGTTTGCGTTGGGCAGTATTTACTAAATATTTGCGTGTAATATAATAATAATGTAATATTATGCGGTACCATAATATTTAACTGATAACTATAACAAGCGATAAAGTGCACCTATTTCAATAAACGTTGTGCAAAAGACCACAAGCTTACGCGACTCACCTGAAAGTTGGAAATTATAAAACTGTATATATAAAACAACACAAATACTAACCAGCAATTCACATCTAACTAGCCTTATCTTTATACACTTTATTTGTTGAAACTAGAAAATCAAGACCAAACCCGAAAATTAAGTGAGAAACGTTTACCCATACTTCTTCCGACAACCTTTAATGAAATAGGCTAACGTTATCAAGCGCACGCCCTGTTAACATTAGAGTCATGACAGTGTTACTGATTTTCGAAAAGTAAATATTATACTTGACTATGTTAGAAGAGAAATAATCACTACTTAGGTGGTATGTCATTTAGTCATGGATTAACTGGGTTGACTGCTCAGCCCATAGATAATTAACTGGACGCATACTGAGTGGTAACATGAAAGTGATGTAACTAATTAATTAAAACAACTATAGCTGGAATCAACGTTTTTCTTTGTTTTTAAAAGTTCTTAAAGTTTGTAATATTTCCTGGTAGGCGGATATGGAGAGTGGTTTCAAGACAAGATCAATCCTGTGTATGCCTATCTTTGATAGAGAACAGAAGATTATTGGTAAGCAATGCATTGTGGATATATCGCCACGCCTATCAGTTAATTAACAATGCCTTAAATAAAGTCTAAAAAATCTAATCAATATTGCAACACAAATTGAATTTGAAAATGTAGTCAAGAGGAGATAAAATGAGTACATTTGGAAGACTACTCTATTATTTACAAATACATTTCTGTATTACATCTACAGGTATTGCCCAGTTGCTTAACAAAGTAGACGGTAAACCTTTTTATGATTCTGATGAAAGTCTCTTTGAGGTAAGTCATAATGATGTTATAATTGAGATGACACCAATGGAATAAGGTTAAATAGTTCAGCAGTCATTTGCCTGAATAACATCAGTCAGTTGAAATTAGAATAATTTCATTTAACCTCTGTACTGGTATAAATTGATCAATATCAATGGTGTACGTATAAATAGATTGAGAAAATAGTAGCAACCATGTATATTACCTAAAATGCTCCGCAAATTCTATATGAATATGTTCAAATGCTAATACACAGCCAACTCACGAGGCGATGCGCTCACAATGTTATACAGTCATTCGGCCTTGCATAAGTAAACCATTTTGGTTGATATTTTGTAGGCTTTTGCTATCTTCTGTGGTTTGGGAATTCACAACACCATGTTGTACGAACAAGCTTGTAAATTGCTTGCCAAACAATCAGTAGCAATGGAGGTATGTCTACTTTAAGAATAACATCAATAATTAGTAACATTTAACAGTTTTGTTATGTTTATTGTAGGTTCTATCTTACCACGCTACAGCACAACCAGCAGAAGTCTCAAAAATAATGGTAAGTCCTCTGCAATTTCTGTCCGTCCGTCTGTCCGTCTATCTGTTTGATCGTTTTTCATCCCTGTTATCTTGTTCTTTAGCGGCAGAAAATCCGAACTGCAGAAGAATACCAGATTTACACATTTGAGTTTGACGACTTGAAGCTAACAGATGACGAAACTCTACTTGCTTCTGTTCGTATGTTCATAGAACTGGATTTTATGGACCTTTTTCATATTAGCACTGAGGTAAGTCCAAAAGAAGCTACAAGACTTTTGTGCAAGGATGATTTTGTCCCTGTTTTAACAGTTTTTATCAACTGTTCGTTACCAGACTCTGTTCCGTTGGCTGCTGAGTGTCAAGAAAAATTATCGCCCAGTAACTTATCACAATTGGAGACATGCATTTAACGTGGCACAAAGCATGTTTACTATTCTAACGGTAAAGACTATTTATGTACTACACAACTTTATTATCAAGTGATGGTCATCCCATTCTTCTTCTGTTTTGCTCTCCTTTCATTTCTTTCTTTTTATGTTCTCTCCTTAATAGTGATGAAGATGATGATAATAATAATAATAATAATGATAATAATAATAATAATAATAATAATAATAATAATGATGATTTATATAGTGCCTATACAGAACTTCTCTTGGCGCTAAAGAAAAGAAAGATTAAGAAAATATATTTCAATAATAAGCTAATAACAAGATAAAAAAAATGCTCTGTTACCGTGTTTATCCTAGTAAAAAATGAAAATCCTTCTTAGAATGCTGAATGAAAGGCAGCCTCTGGATGACTTGACTACTTTCTATAAATATAAGACTTTTAATAAGCCTATTATTTATATATAATTACTTTTCTCCCTCGGTCCCACTTTACCCTCCCCTTCTTAAAGTTCAGGTTCCTCAGTCCCACTGCCACTTCTTTATGAATGAGCAATCAAACTAGTTTCTTAGCTTAACATTATATTCTATGGCCTAATTAATGTCCAGTCTCTCTATTTTTCTCTCAGACGGGAAATTTAAAGAAATACTTCACAGACCTGGAGTGTTTTGCTCTCATAATTGCTTGTCTTTGTCATGATCTTGACCATCGCGGCACTAACAACGCCTTTCAATCAAAGTAAGTTACGTTAATAAAGCAATTTCCCTAAGACAACGGTACGATCACGGCACGGCACGTTCACGGCATGAATATCGAAGGTTTTTATGAACATCACGGCACTGACACGGTCACCTGACGCCCCACACTCATATCACGCAAACTGCTCCACCTTCCACTCCACTCATCAAGGTCTGTGCAAAAGATGACCATCCAACATTCTTGCCAGTTGTTGGTTGACTGTTCAAACAACGTTGTGTCACACTTAGGTGTAAACAGAACGAAAGAAATGTTGGACGTTGTTGGCTCACAGCGTTGTTCAAACGCATGTAACATGTTGGAGCCAACAAGGTCAACATCGATGGTTTGCTGTGCATGGTCTTCACCTACCTCTTTGTTCATTTCAACTTTTTGAGAATATATCTTTTATTGATGTTGGTTTTATTTGCCTACTCAGAACGGAGTCAGCTCTAGCGCAGTTATACGGCACATCTACGATGGAACACCATCATTTTGACCATTGTATCATGATCCTGAACAGTGAGGTAAAAATCCTTAGATCATAGATAATTATAAAATATCTTAATCATATAATGCGCTCTCATTGGCCGAAGGACGCATATACTGTGAACTCTAAATATGCACACAGCACGGCGCGCACTTTTCAAATGTTTGGTCCGTGTAAATGTACTGAGCATGCTCCAAAATAGTATTGTATCTTCTAACAGAAATAGAAAACTTGCCCGCTGTGTTGCGTGTAGATTTAGCGTGCGCGTTTTCTATTTCTTGAATGGTATTTACATAATTAATAAATGTAATAAATAATAATAATAATAATAAATATATAGAGTTCCATGGTAACTGAATAACGACAATAATTTGTTGGCTATAAAGTCTCGCGCGCAGTACCTTGATAATAGTTGATAATGATGATGATGATGATGATGATGATGATGATGATGATTATTATTATTCTAGGGCAACAACATTTTCTCCGAGCTTTCTTCAGACGATTATCGTCGTGGCATCAAACTGCTTGAACACGCCATTCTGTCCACTGACTTGGCGCTTTACTTTCAGTAAGTATCTGATCTTTGAAATACGTCATTTTCACCAAAAAATATCATCCTGTTCATTGTCTCTGATATGTGTAGGCTTATCGGCGTGTTTCTGGTCTTCGAAAAAGGACACTCCCAAACAACATGATGGCTACGTAAATACTAGGCGACGGAATTGGGGTTGGGTGGGGTGGGGTGGTTGTCAATGTATATAATTCAGCCTTATATGAGTGAGATCTGTCGTTGATGACGTCATGAAGGTATTTACTAACAGAATAACTTTCACTCATATATTTATTAATTTTTCTATTATTCGATCTTTCACTATTCTTCTCTCAGTAGAAAGACGAATGTCTAACTGCATTCAATATTTTTCTTGATTCCAGAAAGCGTGGGAACTTTGAAAAAGCAGTTGTAGAACACGACCCTGACTGGGGCACAGATGAAAAGAAAGAACTCCTTCGTGCCATGATGATGACTGTATGTGATGTAGCAGCGATTACCAAGCCATGGGAAATACAGCAGTCGGTAAGAACTACTTACATGTCAGGAATACGTAAGATCAAATATTCCGCAACGTCGTTGCCATGGCATTGATGTGTGCAGTAGATAAATTACACAGACTCTAAACGTCTGTCTTCACACAGTTGCAACATAAATTCGTCTGCACATTCTGTGTTGCTAAAAGTAACTTTGAATAGGTTGTACTGTTTGGAGAGTTTTGAGTCGTATGTCTTTGAGTGTGAATCGGACGGGCTGTATTGCTGTAACCGCGTCGTGATGTCCATAAAACATTTGAAATTCCTGCCGTAACCGTGCCGTAACCGTGCCGCGCCGTTACCGTTGCGTTTTCACAGTCATACGAAAACGTCTCTATGATAAATGACAAGCACCAATGTGACTGAATGTTCTTTGGTGGACTCTATGTGCGTAATGATAACAGTTTGCAATCCTTAATTTCAGACTGCAGAACTTGTAGCGAGTGAGTTCTTTGAGCAGGGGGACATGGAAAGGGAAATCCTTCACGCAGATCCTATTGTAAGTCGTTTCTATAATACCTTATAAAACAATCAAACGAACCTTTTTACGCATATATATAAGTATACAATAAATACACAATCCAGTTAACGTTACGGTAGAACGTTTCTTGCAACTTACAGTATCAGTAGAATTACACCTTATGGGCACCCTGAAACTATTGCACGCAACTTTGCCTGCCTGCATTAATCGAGTTATACTTCCGCACCGTTGCGCCGTCTAATAAAGAAATGACATTTGGCTTTGGTCTGGCTTCATTTTGTCATTAAACTTATTTGTCAATACAATGAACGTTATTCCGATCTAAAATCAGCTGCGCGCAACGTTGCAGCAAAAACTTGCTGTTACACCAGCATTTTCTTCCTTTGCAAATCGTTGAATCAAAGGTTGTGTTAGACTCCAGCCCCATTTTAGTTGAATGGTCACTGAAAATATCAATAATCCTTGATTCCAGAATATCGGCTATAACCAGTCATTTCGTTTGTTAAGTTGGAATTAATATGGAACAAATATTAGAATAGACCAAATTTTTCCGCGCGCCTGTACTCTAATAGATGCATGATGCCGCATTTTGATGTCATCTGTGCATCTATTAGAGTACAAACACACGGATAAATGGAATCCATTAAATACAGTATCTATTTTAATTCTTTTTCTTGATGTTTTCACAGGCAATGATGGACCGACGAAAGAAAGCTGAGCTTCCTAAGATGCAAGTTGGATTCATTGACTTCATATGTATGCCAATCTACAAGGTGAATAACTACATATGTACACGTGAATTTTATTAATGAATATAACACTTTGAATGTGTTGATCATTAGATGTTCTATGAGTTTGAGCCAGCAATGAAGCCCATGTACCAGGGTTGTGTAGACAATCGTGCAAACTGGCAGGCTTTGGCTGACAAACACGAACATGGAGGTAAAAATCTACAATCTCTAAAGTCCAAATCTTATTCACTTTCTTTTTCTAATCTTTCTTAAAAATTCTATTTATTATGCGTCGAATTATAATTTTTTCCATGACTTGGTGATGTGCATAGATGACTGGGATTCCTGTGTATAAGATCAACTATTTCGAAACCCTAAATTTCAAACATGCACCTTTTCATCTCTCCTTGGTCCTTTTTCCCTCTGTATTTCAAGTAATACATCAAATGGACATTTAAAGTCCCTAGATGGATGGGTTTCCTGTGTATTAAATATATACTATATACTTTATTTACTTTTTTAGTCGAAGAGGAGCCTGTTGGTGCGAGTAGCGGTAACAAGCCCAGTCCCAAAGAAAAGAAAAAGACTGAGATAAAGGCAGACACAAGCAATAACAACAATGTACGAAAAACATCAGTCAAAAAAACCGAAGACACGTCGAGTGGCAGTGGGCCTAGACAGATCGAAAAGAAACCCTCGACCCAGTCAACTAAATCGGGAAAAAAGGAAAAGAAATCTAAGTTATGTAATATCGTGTGATAAGATATTTGTGTTTGATCTGTCTATAATATATTTTTATAAAAAAATCCCGCATGTCAATTAATTGGATAATTTATTGGAACAGGGAAAATAAACTTATCTCCCACATATTTGACTTTCAGTTGCACTTAAATAATACTTTTTTATCTCATTTACTAAGGATTTTTCAAACTGAAAAACAATCAACTTTTTATTGCGCATGCTCCCGAATAACTTCAATTGAATCACATTAATTCAACTTTAATAATATCGATTAATGATTAATCGATTAGAGATATAATCAGTTGTTGATATTATCTTTACTTTATGTCGATTCGTATTATGGACGCAAAATAATTCAAGAGAGTAATATATAATATATATGTATCCATGTGTGAATATAGCAGTATACCTGAAAGTAATATATTTTTTAAAGCCACATGTAGCTTGAATAAATTCAATATTGGATTGTACAGGATGACAGGGCAGTCAATAAAGGAAGTTTGATTGAAGTCTCGTATACCGTTTTCACTTCCTTGGCTTTTCTCTTTATTTTTAATACAATCAAAACTTTCGTAAGTGGACACCCTCGAGATACTCAAAAGGTGTCCGTAAGTACTGTCCGCTCACGGGAGCGTGTAAATGGGAGTGATCTCAAACGGGTTTTGGAAAGGTGTCCTTAACTGGGGCGGCTGTCCGTCTACGAGGTTGTCTGTAAGCGGAGCTTCCCGTACCTTTTTTCTTCGTCTAATCTTTTCCCTCATTTTTCCTACTATTTTCCTTACTCACATTCACTCATTTGTCTTTTCGTAATTCTTGTTTCCTAGTATGAGTATCTTTATGCTAAACATGTTTTTAACAAGCCATTACAGGTTTGTTTCAGGGTGCAACGCTGCAATTGTTACGAAAAGTAAAAACGAGTTCTATTTTTGACAGTAATAACAGGGAATTTTGCACGATGCATTATTTAACACTTATTGACTGGGACCGAGGGAAACAGTTTTTGTTCTCCCGAGAGGCTTGATGTTTCCCGAAGCGAAGCCGAGGAAACATCAAGACTCAGAGGGAAAACAAAACTAACTGCTTCCCGAGGGATCGGACATTAAGTATTTTTGTTATATAGCGACAGAGAAATGATTCCCAGCCAATTTAGAAAATCAAAACGTCGCTACCTACAGTTAAAGTTTTTAATCAAAATTCACACAAACTGACTGTTTTCACACATTGTTTTTCGGAGAATTGTTGCAGCTCTTTTGATAATATTCCTGGTTGGTTATCATCTTTTTCTCGGAATAAATGTATATTGGTCTTAAAAGTTTGACAATAAACACGATTTTTGCCACATGCATGTCCGAATGAATGAATTTGTAAACGCGCGCTGCCAAAAACGTGCCTTCAAAGCTTAATCAACTTCCGGTTTTGTTATTACCGGTCAATAAAACTCACTGTTGCCCGCTGAGAGTTGTTGCTGGGGAAACAGCAAAATTTGTTGACGTTCACGTGATGCGCTCTCGCCCAATCAGAGCACGAAAAAATTGACTTTGACAGTTGGTATATAACAAATCATGTTATATATGTTACACACTGTGTTGGTTAAGTTCGTACAACTTGTTTTGTAACGCATTGCGAGATGAGGCAACGCATTGCGAGATAAGTTGCAGAAAACGTGCAACGTTATGGTTGACGAGCAACAAACTCGTGTAACATTGTATCACCACCCCACGCGCGACAAATTTTCTTTGTTGCACGAAGTAGAAGCACTTTCTACATTTTGCAACAAATAAAATGTTTTGGGCGCAGGCTGGTAATACGAGCGACATCTCTGCAACTTGCAATGCAACAATGTTGCGCGAAATGTTGCGCACGATTTTGTTGCCCGTATTACTGCACCTTAAAGCTGTGGCTATAATAAGGGGAACATGATTTATGCAGTTTGGGGAGCATTCTTGCTTATAAACCACCACCAGTGCAAAAAATTAAATGTTCTGTGACAAGTTGTAATAACGATCATGGTAGGCGATTTTGTCCTTGAAATTGACGAGCAACAACGTTCTGCACTTTGCACAGTATCAAGTGCAACTTGCACGAATTGTTGACCGTGTCAGTACAACTTACGAGTTTGTTCTCGGTCGCTTTCTGCAAGTTATATCGTGTTCAAACTTAAATTTTCTCGCATTACAGTTCTCTAGAAATTCTGTTGTGTAGAAATGATGTAGAATATATATCCATATTACACTGAAACATTGGCCAGGAGATTATTTCCTCTACCTCCATTTATTATCGAGAACCACTGTAAATTATTAGATGTGCAAAAATTAGAACTATGGGTTACCTGTAGAATTACTAAAGAGCAGTCCTGCGTACAAGAATATATTGAGTAGCGGGAAACTTAAAATTCATAATTACATTCAATCGACTTGAAATTTGTTCATCGAAAGAAATCACTGAGTTCTAGAAATAATTAACTATGAATCGCTATAACAAGCTAACAATGATTGGCCAAGGGACTTTTGGAGCTGTTTGGCTTGTCGAGTCGAGAATAAGTTCGAAAAAGTACGCTGTGAAAGAGCTAAGCGCGAGAACGATGTCAGCCAGTGACCGCCATCTTGCATTGAATGAAGTGAAGATTCTTTCAACACTCAAACACAAGAACATCATTCGATACAAAGACGCCTTTGAGGAAGGTTTTAAGTTTTACATCATCATGGAATATGCCGAGGGAGGTAGGACGACTAAAGCTTTCGTTTATATGATAGCAATCAGATTTCTTTTGGAATTTTTAGTCCGTCCATTTTAGTCTGTTAGGGAAAAATCGTGACAAATAGCGTACGAGCACCAAATTTCGCACAGATGATCCTTTTGGTATATGAAACAATTTAAGACGGTGTGCCACGAAATTCGAATATCAGAATGAGGTTTTTGAGCACGGCAATTTCTTGTCATTCTTGCGTTACATTATGCAAATTCAAAAATTTTAAAGGCCGAACTAGTCAATTTAAGCATAGTTTTGCTTTTATTGTGGACATGTCTCCATGGATAATGAGATAAATATCTGTTAAGCGAAGAGAGCATATATAAATGCAGTAATCGCCCTCAGGTTTCGACTTTCGAAGTAAGCTAATTGTTACGAAGAACCGTAATTCAAAATACTTGTATGATTTTGGAAAGATGTCACGCTGAACTTCGTTGTCGCTGCATTAGCCAACTCAAATAATAATAATAAATCTTTATTGAGGATACTAACGTCACAAAGGTGATTTACAGTTAGGTCCTCAAAATGGTTAATTTAAGAATGTTACATTGACCTAGAGAAAACGATGCTTTGCCATAATGCTTTCTGTGAAAAAAGTCATTCTGAGCTTTTTAACAAAATCGTTCAAGTAGTTTTCGCGAAAACCGAAAGAGCGCTCTATAAAGGGTACATTTGGGGATAAAGCGACGAGCAAAATTCGTTCTCGATATATTTTGTCAGAGATAGTGCTCGATCAGCGTAGCAAAATTTAAGCACAATAAGATGATTTTTACGAGTTTAAAATATAGTTTTAGTTAGCTTTTTTAAACAATATTGAGCTTCTTGGATGGATTCGAGGGTAAAACAATATTTTACAGTTCACTCCGGGCTCATCTCAAATCAGCATGTACGCTCAGTGCGCTCTTTCAGTTTTCGTGAAAATTGCTTGAAAGATTTTGTTAAAAAGCTCAGAATGAAACCACAGAAAGCATTATGGCGAATTATCGTTTTCACTGGTTTAATGTAACATTCTTAAATTAACCATTAACGTGGGCTAATGGAGTGGTAACGAACTATAGCGTGACATTTTCATGCCGAAATTATGCAAATGTTTTGAGTCACGGAAACCTGAAGGCATTTAAGGACGGTGCCCTCTATTGTCAGCGCGCACTGCGTTCTGCGCATGGCCCTTCGTAGTAAAAACATCGTAAAAACAAAGCAGTTTTGCGATATTTGGATAAATAAAACTTACTTTCTTGTAGAAAAAACATTTGACTGTTCCTGTAGTAGAATTAAATTCAGTATTGATGAATAAAACTCGCTTAAAACCACTGTTTTGATCACAAGGACTAGATTTGCCTATTGGCCGCCATCTTGGAAATGTCCCACAATGCTTTGTAAAATCTGTCTATACTCTGTATGGAGGGCTAGGGATTTCATCGTATTTCGTGCGTTTATCGGTAAATAACTTCTTGGGGAAAAAGATTTTCAAAACCACGATGTGCTGCGGCAAGAGCGAAGGAGGATTCACGGCCGGCAGTTTCAGAGTCGCTGAATGGAAATTTAGTCCAAATGAGCTCTTTCAACAAAAGCTTGGAGAAAAACACTGATAAATCCAGTTCAAGATGATTTATTTCAAGTTTTGAGGGACATTTGAAACGCCAGGTATGTTTAACGGGCGTGAATTTGACCGTAAGTTTGTCTTTGAATGAACTCAAATTCTTCGCATTGTCTTTGCTCGTTTTGTAAACAAACACCTGTCAGTGAGCAAAAAGTCCAAGTTACACTGAAAAGAATTATAATTTTATACTGTAATTCACTTTAGATACAAATACATATTAGTTTTGTTTTGGTTTGACGTCTGTTTGTTATTTAAACTTTGTTTTCTAGAGATTTTTGTGCTTTTGAAATCAAAATCTTGACCGTGGAAAAGCAATATCCATATTCACAGCAAAACGACAAAAATTTATAGAATCGCCTGGATACCCCTCTTTTTTCCTTTTGTAAATTATAAACCAAAGAAAAATCTAGAATTATATAAGCTTTTTATAAATTTATAATTGAAGAATGATAAAAAATATCACATATTATATTTAGCAATCATAGACTAGAACATCCTAAAACCAAGTAAATATTTTAAAAAAACATAATTTTCTTTGTTTTCGCGGTTTTATGGTATTGTCCTACCAGAGAATTATGCTTAGAGTGTTTTAGGGAAAAAAAGTTTGAAACTTATTGGAAGTATAGAGGATTTTTAATTTTTTTTCTTTGGGTCGTCAAAAATGCATTTTCCGCAACATTTGATGACGTATAACTCATTAAAATGCGTGGTGACCCCCAATTTTTTTCTTGGATTCTAACAGCCTATAATGGGTTCTTTCACACCCATATAGATTTTAGAGAAAATAATTACTTTCGCATTAGAGGGCTCCGTCCTTAAGGCATTTTTATATGCTTACTTTGTTTCATAGATATTTATCTCATTATCCACTAAGAAATATCCACAAAAAAGAAAGAGAAATGCTAAATCTTCATCGTTCAAAGTTTTCTAATTTGCATAATGTAACGCAAATATAACGCGATTTTTAATCCCCCAAGAGATACCAGCGATAAAAAGCTAATGAACATTATAATTATTATGAACACAAAATTGGATGGTTGACACGTTGGGCAAATTTCTTCCATTTGAGAACAAGATATTATAAGCGATGGGCTATTTTAGTACCCTTCAAGATACCAGGAAATGCTAAATTTCTAAACTTCAATTTTAACACCCTAAAAGATACCAAATCGCTGATTTTTATCTCTAAGAGATACGACGAGCCCACCCGATCCTTTTACAATGGAGTCCCCCCCTCCGGGGGTATAGAGAGTAGTATGTTGTGAGCAATTAACAAAGTTGCATGTACCTACTTTCACTGGAGTGATCTATTTTTCAATAATTAGGTGATTTGTACTCAAAAATCAAACAAGCGAAGGGACTGTTTCAACAGGAGGTAAGACGTATTTGAACATTGTTACGTTGATGTTGTTGTGTCGTCATTGTCATTGATTCTTGTTTTACTTCGATAGCTTGTTTCGTTCATTCTGTTTGTTTGTCATTGTTAACTTTGTTAATGTGAATTTCATTTGTTTGCATATGTCTTTCTGTTTTTCTGTCTGGCTATTTCATAGTTGTTTTTTAGTTCTTTTCTTACTTCGCTTTATTTTTCCTTTACTTTTCATGTATTCATTTCATTCATATGTTTTCACTCCACTTCAGCAAATCCTGGATTGGTTCACTCAGCTACTACTTGCTCTCAAACACATCCATGGACTCAACATTCTCCATCGAGGTAAGAAAGCATTATGTGGGAGTCTGAAAGCGATGCGCAAAATATCGATGCCGATAAATCAGTAAATATCACCACTGCTCACCCTACCAGAGACCAGTAATGAGTTCATATTTTAAGCTACTTTAAAAAGCACGTCAATGAGGAAAGAGTGATAAGAGCAAAGTGTTCAAAATGTTGCTGCAATCGTTTACTCGCAATGATGCTGCGTGATGCAGGGTATGTGACACGCTGCAATTGTTCATACAACTTGTGTCGTAATACCTTTCCGTGACGAGTTTTAGAAAAATTTGCACCGCGTGACAACGCCTAAAAATGAGTCTAACGTCGTGCCCTTTCCTTCTCCCTCATCTCTTTGCTTTGTGTATTCGATGGATTATGACTAAAACTTTTGAATCTAGTCTGACATGCTTGTTTAATTAGTAAAAGTTTGTTCTGTTTTTCAGATCTTAAAACCCAGAACGTATTTTTGACTAAGAGTGAGGTCATTAAACTAGGTGACTTTGGGATTGCACGTATACTAGACAGTACTACAGACCACGCCAAGACTACTGTTGGTACACCTTACTACTTATCACCAGAGATATGTCAGCAACAACCGTATCCTTAGCAACCTTTGTATACCCAGTACTCACCATTCGCAGTCGCAAAGGAATGTGGGAAGGCAAACAAATCGCTACATCTCTAGGAGTATACTAGTAGTAGAAAATAACCGTGTTGCTGTCAAGTAAAATGGGCTGACATACTAAGGGCCAATTTCTTAATTCCGATTTTCACGAGCGACGGAAGCAGAAGCGGAAGGATCACTCAGTATGCACTGTCCATTGTCTTTTTTTTTCACAATTAGGAGAGAACTACAACACTGAGTCTGCGTATGTTGCTTCCGCTTCTGCTTCCGTCGCTCGTGATAACCAGACTCACTTTAGACGAAGTTTGAACCGTAAGCTTGGTTTCCACAGGATCGCTACGATCGCAGAAACTGAATGTGTTCAGCAATCGCAGCGATCGTATAGAAACACTGAAATGCGACCGCTCGTTAACTCATTCTAACTTTGACGTGTTGAAACAAGGCTAATTAAATAATAAGCTCTCATTGCTAAAACTTAAGGAAATGTGCTCGCGCATTCGTGTATGCGCATAACGTTTGGGCATGTTTTGCAAGCGCGCGCTGATATCGAATTTGATCGGGCTTCCTGTGTTCTAAAACGTTTCAATATGGCGGACGCCACGTAGCAGTATTCAAAGCCTTATAACTGAAAATCTAGCACCGCGATCTATCCTAAATTTCTACTTTTTTGGCGTATTTTTATCAAAACTAAATATATATTAAAAAAGTAAAAAACTTCGTCGATAGGTTTTTGAGAAAATTGCGAAAAATCGTCAAAATGAACGTCCGATTCGCGTGTAAGTACAATTGATTTTCATTTTTCAAATGCGAATACTTAGCTTTACCTACAAATAAGTGAAGCCATATTACTTTTCATGATACATTGTTCACTTGAGCGTGTCTGAAAGGCTTTAGTTTGCATATTTGCAAACACATGCAGGTGCTAGAGGTCAAACTCTGAAATCTGTTGTTTTCGTTCGAAATGGCGAGATTTCACTCTTTTCGAGCTATCATAGCACCAAAACTAGCACGGTGACCCCCATTTTCTATATTGATTTCAAGTTCCCATCTCAAAAACAATCTATATGATGATTTATAGAAAAAGTCGTTGATAAAAACTCGCGCGAGCCCATTACCTTAACAAAATCCAGTAACATTTTAGTTCACAGCCTTAGGCATTGCTTGAATAACTGGCTCGCTTTTGATTGTTACTCTTCCATGGACGAAAAATGCACTCCGAGTGTCTTTATCAATGAATATAATTATTCCAACTTAATATTACATTATTTCCGGTCCAGTCCTTAGCTATATGTAGTTATAACCAAAAGAGCGATATGTGGGCCTTGGGTTGCGTTATGTATGAAATCAGTTCTCTTGTTCCACCCTTTACTGCTGATTGCTTCTCATCACTAGTGGTCAAGATACTTCATGGCAAATATACCCCCATACCAAGGTATAACACAGAGGTTATCTTGCTACTAACCTGATTCTCTTATTGACGTCAAAGGTTCCTAATCACGTACGTTGGGACATGTAGGTCCATGCACACGTAGGCACATAATTTTGCGAGGACATGTCCCTAAAACAAAACTCTTTCTATGCACCAGCGTTATATTTTTCCACGGGTAACGTAAATACAGTTTTCAAGGCACATATTGTGGTAAGCATGGTCGGCTTCACTGTCTAAAGTGGTAGATGTATGCCAACTAGTTTTAACTCAAATCCAGATATTAAAAAAATATCAAGGCCGAGCTTTGAGACTGATCTAACTGGATTTAAACAGTTCCCGAGTCAAATCCCAAATAAACTGTAAGTCTCTGAGGATATTATGGAACTGAAACCAGTGCAGGCACTAGCACTTCCGAAAGGGAACCGGAAACAACACACAACATTTGGGCAGGAGGCTATAAAATCGACTGATAAGAGTTTGTTAAAGGCCCACTTGGATGAAAATCGGTAAAAATTGAAAACTGATTATTTCTATGTGTAAATTAATATAGTGAAATAACTTGGCTAATCTCCGACAAAATCTACATTTTAAGCTCATTATCACTGAGAAATTTTGGTTTAAAACCTAAAAGACAATAGAGTAGAGTAATCGACGTCATAATGACGTCATTTACTCACAATTTAAAAAAACCCTTGACAATATTTATCCATCTCTTCTGGTTGTGGAGAAAATGTTCTTCATGGTGATTATTGATTCCGTATACATATAGGTTTCCCTGAGGTGTCAAGTCATTTTCTATTTTCATTGATTTTGATCCAAGTGCTCCTTTAAGACTGGTGCACTTCACTAGCGGCGCACGCACAAGCGCAAGTAACATACGCAGACTCAGTACTGCATTTATCACCGAGGTGTGAGAAAAGACAAGCACCGCTAATGAACAGTACACTACTGAGTCTGCGTATGTTACTTATGCTTGCGTCGTTAGCAGTCAATCTCGTACCCAGAGCCTGCGTTCCTCTTGGTCAGCGACCGAGAAACGAGAGGCTCTGGCCAATACAGTTATTTGGAGCACTCTGATTGGTTGACAGAACAATAGAAGGAGCGTTTGAATTTTACATTCTTCGCATATTTTGAGAATCGAGATTTCCCGGAATTATCCTAAATTATTACTTCCAGATCGATTTTCGATAAGTAAAATTGTTCAGGGTAGCCTGAACCATTGTCAGAATATAAAAAGATTGTCAGACTACTTCATGTCGAGAGGATGTAAGCAAGCGATAAGATTTAGTGCAGTTTTAATAGGAGATTTGTGGCCCGTTGGTCGTTGAAGGTCGTGCTTCGAAGAGGGCCGTTGGACTATCGATTCAAATTCACTTGACAGGCTTCAAAACGTGAAATATATCACACAAATGACTCACATAAATATCATTCTTTACCTCTGAGTATATTTCTAAATACGGTGCATAAAAATAAGCTCTCGATCAGCAATTTTCTGTCACAGATTGAGCTTGACATGCGCAGTTAAGCCAAGTCCGCAAATAGCGGACTAAAAATTTGTGTTGGCCAGAGCCTCTCGTTTCTCGGTCGCTGACCAAGAGGAACGCAGGCTCTGGGTACGAGATTGCGTTAGCAGTGTGAACCTTAACTAACTGGTTTTATAAAAACAAATTAAACGTGTATTATAAACGTGTATTATATCTTTGTTTTTAGAGTTTATGGTCCTCTTCTACAAGATCTGATCAACGTTCTCCTACGTACAAATCCACAAGAACGTCCTTCGGCGAAGCAGCTTCTCTACGTACCCGCAATGAAGCCGCATGTAGAAAAATACGCCGTAATTGAAAGAGAGAGAAAAGAGAGTGTGTCAAGCGTTCTGGTAACTGAACGTAAAAAGTCCATTGAAGTTTGTAAAGTGCAATCAAAGCCAAAATCTTCTGCGGATGAGTCTGTGGGAAAGATCACTCAGAACTTGGAACACGTACATATTAGCCAGCAGGACAAAGAGGAGTTTGTGAAAGCAGCTGTTCATCCAAAGGGAATAGGCCATAATGAATTACTAGTAAAACAAGTGAAAACAAATATAAAGTATTCAAAAAATGGTTGTGGAACACAAGATCAAGTAGCCATTACAGTTCATCAGGAGCCAAGAAGAGTGAGCATTTCATCCCATGTAGAAATCATCGAAAATCAGTCCGAAGTCATCAAGAAGCACACAAACATTGGATTTGTAGAGAAGCAAAAAATAGCTGCCGAGTCAACAGAAGCCAAACAAATTAGACAATCAATTCTTAGAGAGCACGCGAGACGAAGAAGAAGTTCAGCTGTCTGCAGCGTGACTGGAATTAAAATATCTTCACAGGAAGTGTATGCAAAGATCAAAAGAAAAACTGAGAGAGCTCAATCCGAATCAGCAGTTCACCTCTTAGGTGCTCCAGAAAATAAGAGAGAAGATACTAAAAATATATCTAATGAAGACCTAAATAATTGCAAAAATAAGGTGATGGCAGCAGAATTGAATAAGGAGAGAGCAAGTTGTGCACAGAATAGAGATGAGGTCGGAGGAGCGATAGCTGCATCATACCGACTAAAGTCTACTCAAGACAGAGATAAAAGCAGTGCTTCCCGCAAAGAACAAAGTGAAACTGAAACAAAGCGTGGTTGTAAAAGCTGTGTCCCAAAGAAACACCATCATCCAAGCGAATCCAGTACAAATAAACTACCACCTGAAGAGAGCGATGAAAATAAATGTACACAAAAGGACAGCGACGCCAAGGACGGCTGCAGTAAGATCAAAACGAATGAAATTAAGCCTAGAATAAAGCAACTAATTAGCAAACAAGTCAAACAAACAGTAACGAAAAGAATGGAAGGCGATCAACCTGTGTCTAGATCACGTGAACGAATTGTGTCAGTTCCATGTGTTAGGGAAGTACGCGCTAGAAGACAAGCAGCCAGAGAATCAATCGATCAACACATGCATCACTGCCGAAAAGTCCGTAGATACTCAAGAAGAACTGCTTCATGTGAACAACTTGAGAAAGAAAATGTAAGTGTTTCATTTTAGCCCATAATTAACTATTTGCAGTTAATGACTCTTGTCAATAAAGAACAACCAACCAAACTAATCAGACGGGCATGTCTATTATACAGGCAAACTGTTCTTATAACTTCAGTTAATGGCTCAATTTTGACAAGATTAGTATTAATGAACACGTGTAATTGTGTTTTTATTGTATTTGCTGGTAGTTTGGCTTTGATTTGGTTGGTTTTTAACACAATTATACAACACAATGTTGTTGTAACTACATAACTGAAGAGTTTACATACAAAACATACGAATTGTTTTGATATTCTACATTCTTATTACCTCAGGGTACCACTGACCCGAATTCAAGTCTCAGAGTCAACTGAACTCACGCTTCCATTCAACGTTTCAGTTAACTTCATACGTGTATGTATGTCGAAAAAGTTTCAAGTTACGCAGTATAAATGTCTTTTTTCTTTTTTCTTGTGACTATACAATGTAGCGGAAATTATACGAATTTTTGCTAGCTTCGTCGCACGTGTTCCACCAAGGCCAATATCCAAGCATAACGCTCGTGGTGAACTCATTTGCATCATGTTGTTCCACAACGTTGATCTCTACTTCCGATGTAACGGCTGGAAGACACTCTGTCTACGTTCACTAAAACCTGACGGCTAGATTTGAAAACCCATGTTTTGGCTGTAGTTTTTAAGACAAAAGAAAGACACGTTTTAGTGGGGTCTAATCGTAGCAAAAACGATGCTTTTCAAATTTCTGCAGAATAGTTTAGCCTCATCACGTGATACTATAAAGTTTTGCTCGGTTTCACAAGCTAAGCTCTCGATTTTCAAGATTTGGCAACTTTTTTTTCCTTGCACAAGCAAAAACATGTTTGAAAAATCACGGCCGGATTTTACCTACTAGATGGGAACTTACAAAGAATGGTTGTTCCTGCAAATGGAGCCGCATAACTGCCCATTTCTAGATATTTTATAGAAACAACGATTCTTTGACCGTTTAACTCAGTTAAAGTTGTCTGTACACTGAATTTGTTGCACTGGTCTGCACTGTAGTGTTACTTTTGCTTGTTCGGAAGGACCATGATTATTTGATGATATTTCTATCGTTGTTGATGATGTGCATGTAGAAGCATGAATCTTCAGGTGCATGTTTCAGTATTTAGACTCTCTTGTTCAATTCAGTGCATTTTATTAAGAGCACTAACCAAACTTTCCGTACTGCTCACAGATCTATTATATATCCTATGAATAAAGACTTGGTCATGGGATTTTTGATGGAATGTCTCTTAGAATCCCTGAAGTCTGCAGTTTTAACAGCGACGGAAGCAGAAGCATCACATAGGCTGACTAATGCAAAGCTCTTTATCTTTTTTCACATCTGTGCGAGAAATGTATCACCGAGTCTGTGCGTATGTTGCTTGCACTTCTGCTTCCGTTGCTCGTGAAAGCCAGACCTAAAACGCTACTAGAGAGGTGGGAAAGAACCGGAATATATCGTCGAAACTGATCGGCCTAGCTAGCTTGAAAAATCCTTTACGGAAGGAGTGGCACCAGTGTTTGCATAATATCCTTTACATTTTATTTTTACTTGATTTGACCTTCTTAACTGTAGTAGTAACTGTTTTTCTATTTTTGACAGCTTTACCCTATGCTGAGAAATCATTCTACTGTCATAAGCAAAGCCAAAAGAAAGGCAGCGTTACCACAGCAACCAAATCATGAAGTCCTGGTAAACCCTTCACAAGCGTTTAAACGATGTGAAACCTATAAAGTTGCTCAGTTTCGTCGATTACCACTATTGTCCGTTCCTGATGTTACTGATACGAGTAAGAGTCAATCTCAGTCTAAAAGCAGACATAAATCTGATTCTACGTTTTTGAATCCAAAAATGACAACGCAACAGTTTAAAGGCATCAAAGGTGCACAGATTGACAAAGCACGACGACGAGCTAAGAAGATCAGTACAAACCTTGAGGTGGACTCATCCAGGTCAGAATTCTCTATCAAACCAGACATAACAAGCGAAAAACAAAGCAAATTTACTACACTTTCATACAAAGCAAAAGAGCAGGAACAACCAACTTCTTTTAGTCCCAGCAAGTCAAACAAAGACGGTAATGAGGCTTTGGGCTTAAAATTCAAATTTCGCGGGAAAACACTGCACCTCAACGCAACCGATGCCAAATCGACTTTTCGCACATATCGAGGCACTGAGAGTATTTCTTGAGGAGAATTTGGGAACAGAACGATTTATCGAGGCCTATCAGTACTTGAATGGATCCTCATTATTTTCATCTCAACAAGATGTCATAAAACATGACCATGTATACTTGAGTCAAATTTTGGGAAGTGATAATATTGACTACCTTCCCGTACTTTATCAGCTTATTGCAAGCGAATCAAGTCACTTTGGAACAAGCGTTTAGTTATTCAGCGTGGACAGAATAGAAAGAAAAGTACCATCCTGTAGAAATGTAAAGCCCAAGCCCTTTATAGTTTTGTACATGTAATTAATATTGTTATTTAGGCAGTACGGCGTGAATTGGCTTTACAACATAATCTCGGAATCTCCATGCTTAAACTCATTGAATGCGAAAACTTAGGATGTCCGCCACGACAGAAAATAGTTAACGAGCTGTCAAGTGATCACAACAACTTGAAGAAAGCAGCATTATCTTTAATTACAATATCGTAATTTCTCATTTTGCTTCCTTTCTATGACCAGGATTTATGCGCATCATAGTTGATAATAAAATAATTGTGACTATGATTACCTTATTACTGAACGATGTGTATTTCAGTAATCACGTGACAGTTTTCAACATTAAGATAAGTGTTGTTTTGATCAGGACTAATGTGATTGACTAGATATTTAGTGTATTGGCAAACATGCAGTTAGGGGAAAAGAGCGATGAAAATGGTGCATCCAGAGAAATGTATTTGAATCCCCCTCTTTTCCCTTGTTGAATAAATACGCCTATTACTCAAAACACCGTTTTGACCTGCGTGAAGCTAATTCCCAAATGACACATTGGAAATCAGTTATATGTTTAGACGCAATAATGTGTTATTGCACTGTGTGCTAGATAAAGATTGTACAATAGTACTTCATTGACAGAAGAACTAACTACAATCATTGCCAAAATTAGTTGGCACGTATTGAGCGGATGTACTGACATTGCCCGTTACTAGGCAACTTTGAAAATGTTCTAAAATGTCTCTAAATTCGCCATTCCGAAGTTAGGGTTCTAGTTGAATTATGGAACGGTTTTTGGACGCCACTTAATTTCAATTTGGAGCAAAGTGCTTGTAAACAATCGTAAACACCTGATCTTGATAACTTTTCTCTTATTTATGCTCTCTTGTCTCATATTTGGTGAACTGTACCTCATTTCTTCGTGAATTTTGAAATTTTGTGTCCCCCAAGACAATCCCCATAATTCAACTGGAACTCTAACTTCGGAATGGCGAATTGTCAAATCACTTTTACATTATATAGCTAGTTCGCCTTCCTCTACGGAACTTTCACATTTTATGACGTCGTTTGCGTGACGCCATCATATGACATCAGCTACGGAGAAAAGCTATAATTTCCTTAAGCAATGCATATTGGAGAATATGAAATTGACTAAATCTTGAGATCAAGGTGCATAAAACCAGGCATGCGTTTTAAGAATGATCTCCAAAGAAACTTGTCATGATTTTTCCGCATTAATTGATACAGATATAAATGATGTATAAAAAATATAAATATTGAAGAAACACTTCGTTTTGATAAAATCTACCAAGACACCAAAGATTATAGCTTTTTGAAGAAAACGGAAGTAAAATTTCCTGCGCATGCGCATTAACATTAAAAAATAATCTTTTTTGTCAGGCATGCATCCCTCTACTGTTAGTCAGATGGTTCCCGCAAAAACGCGCGCGCGTGAGCCTATCGCTAAAACAAGGCCCTATTTTGCATAGCAACCGTTGTACAGCAACCTGTCAGTACACGTACCCTTAAGTTCTCTTTAACACGGTTTGCAAAGACTTTGCTTTTCAACCTAAATCCCCTTTCCTCCTTGTACAATGTTGCGGTTTCTTACAGTGGCCACGGAGTCTGTCAGTTTGACACAGGGTACCAAGTCGCAGGATTTTAGCAGCAACACTGTACAGGGGGAGGGGGAAGAGCTTAAACTATACTTCATGTACAACACAAAACATGCCAGGTATTTGGGCAATGATTGGAGTTCAACTGGCCTGAAAATTTTACGAGTCTTACACAACAATTTTAAATTTTTTGACAGATCAACGATTTTTCATTGAGGTGTAGCCACTCTAGAACAAAGGATCTGGTACACGGCTATAATTGATTTATAGCATTTTGATTTGTCTCAGTCGTTTTGGGGTTAGTTATTATGTCAGTTGTTTGAACTAATCCAAAAAATGTTCAAATAAGAAGTAAAAATAATAGTACATTTCTATTTCATCGATAAACCACAGAGTAGAAACTTGTTTCCATAGCCAGTTCCATAACCCAAACTGCCCTCGATCGGGGCAGGACTGGAATAAAATTAAACAATTCCATTGTGGTACAATGTGATCCATTGGACATTTAATTCTAGTCCCCTCCCTGTTTAAAATCCTAAAGCATAGAAACTAAGTCCCAATGCATGGGAAATATGCCAATGAGATGTACAATAAGGTATTTTTGCATTGTGTGCCAGAAAGATTGCATGAAATAGTGAAATTACGACGTACTTTTCACTGATCCTTGACCCAATTCAAATAACTTGATTTCCCATGAGACATTTCGGGCTTATCTTCTATGCTTTATAAACTGAAAGTAGTGTACTTTCATATTTATTCCATAATTACCGTCTCACACACACAACAACGTGCAAGGTTTTATTGCAGAACCTTTTTATAATTCTGAGACAGCAAGTTATTAGTAAGAGGAAAAGAAGAAGAAGAAGTTCAACTCGCTTGGTTCTTTTTCTTTATTTTCCTAAATTAAAGAAATAGGATAAATATTAAGCAATTATTGGATGAGGTCGAGTAGGATATGGGGAATTATAAGGCTGAGGCAGATAACACGTACAAACCGAGGCCTTAATAATTCCCCATATCTTACGAGAAACGAATTCAATAACTGTTTTATTATTTTTTGAAAATAATTCTTTCTCAGTTGTGCTTTGTTGACAAGAATACATGTTGTTGTTGTTTTCCCGCTTTTGGCATGAACCGCATAAATTAGCGTGACGTCATACCGCAAGTTAATTTTCCATATTCGAGAAAATTACGTCATAACTTCGAATAATGGTTTTCAACATTTTGATAACTCCAAATTTGGGCAGCTAGCCGGCGACTATGGTAATTTATCCGGTGGCTCTTAGCCAATCAAAACTCTTGAATTATTTTCAAAATATAATAAAAATATATATATTTAATATAAGCTGGCTGACAAAAGGGAAAAAAATTCAAAATCAGCCGCTTGTGTAACTCCGATCCCGAAGTCTTGCGATCGGAGCTATTTCAAAGCAAGAATAAATTAAACCGCAACGTACGGTAGGCTTGCTAGGGTTAAAAGCTAAGCACTCGCAATGGGTTATTGTTTAGAAAATAAAAAGAGAGACATGTCAGATCAACACTTGTATCTGAGACGTTTGATTTCACATGTAGATAATAAAGAATGCCCAGCTATGGTGGATTCAGTTTTTTTTACAATTAAAGTCCGCGGTCCTTTTACATGTTTCATGAAACAGTCAGTGGCAAAAATGTATCACTTGAAATGAGGAGACACATGCAACAATGACACGAGAGCCTCCGGCTAACATGTCAAAAATTTCTATCATCAGTTATAGTTTATCTTACCAAAATAAAAAGACAACTGAATTAACTTAAACTCGCCAAACGAAAGAAGGAGAAACGATTTCGAGCTCTGAGATCTGATTCCAGATTGCTATAAACCTTATACTTTGCCTTAACCACGTGAACTATAAATGATATTCAAAACTTGGGGCGGTACAGCTTACTGTTTTTAACCTGTAATTGTACAATTTTATGCTACTGGAACATTCCATATTCTCCTTTCGAAATCTGGTTATCAGGTAATATAGGAAACAAAACGAGTGACATCAGCTCATTTAACAAAAGCTATTCCTCCCCCGCCGTTAAGCTGAATTACATACTAATTCACAAGATAACTGGTTTGTGTGAACGTTTTGTCTCGTCAAAATGTTTTTGTCTTTATGTAACGCAAATAAAGTATTTTTAGCCGTGGCTGTGGTTGTCTATTGAGTTAGTTAAGTGACTGAAAGGTTTGAGAAAGATACGGATTCCTTTTACTGAACAATGTTACAAAATCAAATTGCTCTGATTCAATTCAGTTGAAACTTTATATTACAGCAAGAAAAAGCCGTCAGTTTTCACTTTATTAAAGACTGAAGCATATTAAGTGTTAAGGTTTTCAAAATGAATGAAAACAACAAAGAAAATACTGATTTCCCACTGATATTCTAGCCAAGCCACACCATAATCCTGGATGATGATTTTCGAAGAGATTTTTTATGAATCTGATTTTGCACCTGTGAAAAGATGAAGATTTACACATTTACACAGGATCTAGCACATCTTATATTTCAGAAATAAATTATGAAGATAAATGAATTTTAGGGATGAAATTAGATTAGCAGTTGTAATGTCATACCTAATTATAAGTGAGCAAAGACTTCAACTGGATTCAGTATCAAAAAATAACATTGGAAAGTATATTCTCAACTACCCCAGAAAAGTTTATATAAGTTGCGATATTTTGACAGCCTCGTTCATGAAATGTTGGTTTATCAATTACAATATAAAATTACAAGCAAATTTCTCATTGCTATCTTAGGATTAGGAACTGGCAGAGTGAAATTCAGTCACAAAACAGCGTTGTTGTTGTTTTTACCACAAGAGAAACAACTGCTTGAAATCATACATGTAAACCTTTGCACGCCACCAATTCATATAGCTTTGTTGGCGCGTGTTAGAACTTAACTAGTTTAATTCAGGTAGAGTTCTCTATGAAACATCTCCTAGTGTCATTAAGCGATATGAAAACCAAACAATAGAAAAGAAAATGTTTGTTTTTTAATATTGACGCGTAACCCTTAATATAGCAAAGAAGATCAGGCAAATTAGTGTTTGCAATGCATTTAATAGTCGAGAATTTTGACAAGTTGCATCCTAAATTAAAAATATAGTCTTTGATAAAACAAAATTAAAATACTGAACATTTTTCTTTAAAGGAAACTGTTAGGGCTTCTGCTGTTTTGCTGTCATTAGCATCTTTAATTAGAATATGAATAACAAAAACCAGTTTTTTAGCTTTCAGTTTCGCTGTCATTATCGCCACTCGGCAGGGTGTGTTTTGTCGTTCTGTCATATCACTTACAAATTCTTTTGCTGGAAAAAAAAATCAAAATGTGAACCCTTTATAGTATCTTTATTGTCCAGTTCCAAGAAGAAACCTCAAGGATTATTTCATTTTACTGGATGTTTTAAAACATGTTTAAAGATGTTCTTCCAAACTTTCATCCTACAGCGAGACTTTCAATTAGGTTGAGCAAAAAAAAACCCTTAAACTGTGTTTTCTTCAGACACAATTCATAAAACGTCTTAGCAGTTCAAATTATGTCAAGATTATCATATATTGTTCTCATTTCCACCTGTCATCACATCAAACTACAAACAGAGAACTTTCTTATTGGATGCAGGAATTCCAAATAAACTTATTTACATTACTGTATCATTGAGTATTTTGCTCTATCACTCTAGAATGGCAAAAAGCTTAAAGTTTCACTTGTGGTGATAGTTTAGAAGTTTAAAAATATCTATGCAATTAGTGTTACAACGTACGTTTTGTGTCTTCGGCACGCGCGCCTTCTAATCTCAACATTAAATATGAAGTAGTCTACCGCTGTGCTTTTCAATGGATTCAAGTTTTTATCGACTCGATTGAGAAAACAACTTGCTTAATTTTCTGAATCGAATTCCTAAATGTTAGTTCTAAAGAACGAATATATTTCTCAAAGTGGTGTAGAAAGTCATCAGAATAATATTATCATCGTCTGACGTTTTGCAAGAAATAGATCGTCATGAAAAAACTAATCACAAACAATGTTTTTATTGTGATCGAATCTTGTTTTCAAAAACTAGTATTTTTCTAAGACACCTGCACGTAAAATCCGTCAGTTTTCCGACCAACATGAAATAACTTATAGGGCCAATAATATCTATATTGACGTACTTCAAAAAGGAATATTAATGGAAAAATGATCGACATGAAATTCGCTTTGGTGTGATGAATATACGAAAGTACGAAGAAATTGGTTTTTAAAGAAAATACTTAACAAGAGGTGCGACATTGTTTTAAGAGCGACAAAAGAATATTGTTTTGAACTTGCGAAAACATAATTGTCTTGGCTAATTGGGGACAATTGTGCACTCATGAAAAACAGTTCTCAGCCACCTGGCTACGCCCAACTAATAACGCGTTGTGTTAAAGCCTGGTTATACTCCAAATAAGAAGTGGGTACATTACCCATGTATGGAGATACTCGTATATGAAGTCAAGCTCAGTTCTTTGACGCCTTTACAAGTCTGTCGGTGCCGAATAAACCGAAAACGAAAAACGAAAGTAAAATCGGGAAAAAATTTTACTAACCCATATTTTCTCACTCCCATACCTTAGATAACATTCCAGCCCCCTCATTGTAATGTGGCACCTATGGTGATCTGTGAGTGGTTGAAAACAGTGCACATTTATTTGATTGACAAGCTGTACTATAAAACACGACTGATTGATGCAAAAATAAGACGTCATCGCTGTACAAGGTAAAGTAACAAGGTTTGGTGCTTTTTGACATCGTCTACAATAGAAAACCACTGGCAAGGTGAGACAAAACTTTAGCAAACTAACACTAGTGGAATAGCATTTGTTTTCATACTTTATAATGTAGAACATATTACTGTGATGTAAAATCCAGTTGTAAAAGGCACTAGTGTTAAGATCAAAAACATTAATCCAATGAGTTTAGGCGAAATGGTATCCAAACTTTTATCAAAGTTTCTAAAAGGTTTGCGTAATTCTAGTTGGCGGGGAGTAGCGGGCGATCGAGTGAAGTATTTTTCTGTAGTTTCTATTGTATTATAAACATTTTTGAACTTTTCCGACGATAAAGACTGTTTTCCCACTGAGCTGTTGGAGTAAAACGAGTTTTAAAAAAATTTAGACAAGCTAGTAACTTTTGGAATATTCGTTTCTTATATTTGGTTAGTCATATCTTATATGCCAAGAAACAAATGAGACTTCTTCTCGGTGTAATGTAATTTATTTCCAACGCGTCCCTTTCAAATTTTACAATTACCTGATGTCCCCCTTACAGCCTCTTGTCTGTAACATTAAATATTCATCCGAGTTGATGCAAGGTAAACTATTGATAGGATATTTTAACTAGTCCTTCAATGAAACAAGATCTAGAACATATACATCGATTGATTTTGAAACTCGCGATGAGTTCGCATTTTCAGTGCTACAATTAACAAACTGTTTCTCGCCTGTGGGGATATCAGTGTTAAGTTATTTGTATTCACTGCCATTTGTGTGGGAATGAATGCTATTTTGGGCAATAAAAATGTCGAATAAAGTGATGCAAATTTTGTTTTGTTTTGAAAGAGTTTGTGTCGATTCGACTTCTCCACTCTTCTACCTAGACGTTCAGCGTTTTGTTGAACATAATTCTACAAGCACAAGAATTTACAAAAATACAAAAATAGATGAAAGCTTGTTTTGGATTTTATATCTCTGGACTAACAAAGCTAAAAAGAATGTGAAGCTTTTTTTACACTTTCGATCAGTGTTCGTTAATTAACGACAATATTAAAATTTGTTTTTTTGAATGAACAACGTTCAGCAAAATGAAGCTTCAGTTTTCTACCCAACTCTTGTGCACAATTAACACAGCAGAATTCCGTATGAGTGGCAATTCCTACTGTAACTCCTTGACGGTAACTTCGAATTCTGATTGGCTCAGAAGCCCATCGTAGGTCCCTACTGATTGGCTGTATTTGTATACCGTATCTGTACTGTAGATTTCCTACTCTTATGAAATCTGCTCTACCAGTGAGAAGCCAAAAATCGAAATCGACCACTCAAGAGAGGTACAAATTAGAACACTGAATGTATGAGATTGTTAAATTATTGAATAGAATGGTAAATTTTAATCTGAAGAGATCGCCACTTCATTTCATATATTTTGAGCCTTGAAGTCCATATTTTGTAGTCTCGAAATGTGTGAGATATCATTGAAGTTTTTCGGACAAATGTGTCACTCTTAATTATTGAATGAAAAAGAAAACATTTAGCTACCTTTTAAAGTAATATTTATTACGAAAATAAGAGAAATGAGGAGTTTTTGAAGGAAGAAGACAAAAACTCGTAGGTTGAGCAACCGGCACGTGATCCAAATTAGCCGATCGTAGCGTGCCAACTTTTGTAAATATAAGTCGAGCAGGGTTCTAAAGAAAGACGTATAGTAGCCTCAGGAAATACAAACTTTTTTTCCCTACCTCTTCTTTAGAAATCGTTGTTTCTCTTGATTTTTTATATGATCGTGTAGATATGATGTAGTACTTTCAATCCATATAATGAATGATAACCATTTCAAACATTACAGTCTCGCGTCTTTATTCCCTGACGTAATTAAATTATCATACAGTGAGGAAAAAAGCTCTGAAAAATATCTTTTTTTTTTTCGATTCTCGATCGGTATTGTACGAGGATTAAGACCTAACACAGTAGATATCAACACCGTTGTCCATTTTGTCTCAAAAAGTAAAGCCCCACCCTAGCTCCATTCCTTGACGTTTCTGAGAAGCCTAGAGTTTTGTATGAGAAAGAGATAAGATGGAAACAGGTCAATGATGACGTGAATATGTATACTGTTCTTGGTGAAACATGCTACTGAAAATATACTTTTTATCCTCCGTCCATGTTCTAGGTTTTTAGACTGTAAGTCAGCCAACTGTTCGAGTGTTTTCTTGTTTTTGAACGTCGTTAAAGGAGAGGAGGAAGGAATCTGTCATGTAAAATGATATGCTTTCAGACTTTTTCTGTGCGTCGCTACGCGACTCCGCCCAATACGGGATATGTTTACTCCCAACTAGCCGTCAGTACTTTGCGGTATTGACGTCACAAAATCACTGACAATAGCCTTTTTCTCAAGTTTGAGCGCGCATTTGAATTTCGACATAACCCTCGCCTCAAATCCAAGTACTAACTCTCAAACTTCGATGGGCCACAAATTCAAATTACAGCAAATATTTTAGGTGCGAAAAAGAGTAAATGTCCAAAAGATCGCCAATTAAAAGGGCTCTTTCTTGGTGTTGCAAGGCACCTGAGGCATGAAGACAATAAAACAATAGCTAAGAACAAAGAACTTTGAATGAAACAATACCCTGAACTCGAACTCAGAAAACAATCCATCTTGCAACACCAAGAAAGACCCATTAAAAGATTAAAAAACAACAACTATAGACTCAGAGAATGAAGAACACTATGTCGTGGCCCGATCATCTTCTTTACTACTAGTTCAAACTGTTTTAAAATTTGTATAAGTAAAATTTATTCGGCATTTTTTAGCACGACAAAGAATAATACATTTATTTCAAACAACTTTGTCATACGAGAGGCCTACTAGACCAAAAAGTAATATAGATATGCATGTGCCAAACTTTATTCACTTTTCGGTTTTGGTCTTGATTCAACAATGTCTTTATTTAGTACCACATATTTACATTTTGTACGTTTAAAAGAAATATTAGATTAAAACAGGATTTTTGGGTACAGGCCACCTATAATAACCATGTAAGGCTAACCAAGATCGGTGGCTTGATTCATAAATAAAGCCCTTTGTTGTGTAAGGTTTAGGCAAGTTAGACGTGAATTGTCGGGTTGATATTCACATTCTTTCATAGTTTTAGTCATTCTACCCATATTGGAGTGCTTCGCGTATGATTGACATTGTAAGCCCTATAATGAGGGTTCTTTTGAAATAGGTGTATATCGTGATTAGACTTGCACCTAGTCTAACTGAACAAAAAGGTTTTTCAGTAGTTGGTTGGTTTTCACTTAGTTAAATTTTTTAGTTTGTGTAACTAATTCGTCCTTTTAAGCAAAATGGACAGGGGCTCGTTTCTCGAAATACCCGAAACGTTTACATGCCCGTTAATGTATGAAAACAATAAATGAGTGCGCGCGCTCCCGTTCGTGGCCTGGATAATAACTTTGTATAGTTTCCTTTGTGCGCTAATCTTTCTGTTCGTTTATTGTCGGTTTCCTTCGTAGCGGGATTCCGCCATTTCTAGCCTGAACTGAACGAAAGTAGTTAAATATTTATATTGCCACTGAAATTTGATTTGAAATTCATTTCCTGAAGTTTTATAGGAGTTCGACTTTGGTGAAAATTGTTGTAAAGAAATGTTTTCGCATAATTACATTGCTATGTAGCGTACAGACGAGCAAAGAGGTCGTTCGCTGGCAAATGAAGTTGCGCCTAGATTTCGTTGTTTTTTTTTTTTTGCTTTTGTCTGGACATACTACATCATATACTTGTTCAAAAAATAACATAAAAAATAGGGATCACCGCATATTTTCCCGCTATATGCTCACAAAGTAATGCTTCTCGAGAAGAAAAGATGCGCGCGGCAAGCGAAACATAAAGCTTGAATTAAGCGTATTTAGAAAATGGTGAAAATAATCTAAGCTCCATAAAAAGTATATCAAAATACGAATTGTTTTATCAGTGACATTTTTGGCTAAAACTAATGACTGAAGAAGGAAGTACCGATTTTTATGAGGCTTTTGATCCACGCGGTGCAACAAACTTTTATGGAATTCGATTGCCTGTTGAGGTGAATTTTTTTTTGGTAAATTTCGTGTAACTCTTTCCCCTACGCCTAGATTTGTTCCATTTTGACATATGCTATAGGTATTTAGAAGAACTCTATTTAAAGGAGAAAGTGGGGTCACCGTAGTTCGTTTTCGAGATATTAGAGACCTTAAGCAACCAAGACGGCAACGAGGACGACGACGGCATAAGACAATGACCTTAATTACAAAATACAATAACTGCACGTGCAAATGAGCAGAGCTGTAAAGAATTCAACCGTATTCCATTCTACAAACCTACAACGTGAAAAGTCAAGATTTTATGCTCTGTAGAAGACGGGAACTTTATTTTCCGTTCGGCCAGAAAGTTTCTTTTTTTATTGTAATTCATTTCAAAACTCTGAGGTAAGTTGCAATTGAAAATGAACAAGTGAAAAAATAGCATCGAGTATTTCACTTAAACCTTCTTTTGACGTCTCGTCTTCCCTGCCGTCGTCGTTGTGGTTGCTTAAGGTCCCCATTGAGCCGAAAACTTTGAAAATTTGGCCGCCATCTTGAATACCGAGAGGAGACTGGGTCCAGTAAAATGTTTTTCCGTCCTTTCTTCTGCAGTTTTTCAACCTGAATGATTTTTTTTCTGTGCCAAAATCCTTTTCCTTTTTCCCCTTTCTTTAAAGTAATTTCAATTTCAAAAATCGAAAAAAAAAAAAAAAGAAATTATCGAAAAAAATTTTTTAGGCCACCATCTTGGATTTATCGAGGTAGCGCAGTAAAAGTGGGCAATGCCCGCGAACGTCCTTAATTAATTGGATGGTTAAAACTGACTTAAGGACGTTCGCGGGAAAAACGTTTACCATCATAGAAGTTCAAAGAGCAAATAAATCAACCCGCCAATGGCGAAATAACTTGGACTTGCGACGATTTTTGATATTGGACTTGCGACGATTTTTGTTGTTTGAAGACAGAGACTACAAAGTACATTGTTTTCACATCCGAGTATCGAACAGCTCAACTATTGGAGATGTGATGAATCCCATGCTGCAGAGGGAGCTGAGAGTAGTTCAGTACAAAATGTGGCAAGGAATAAGAAATTATCTACTCAGATTTATTGACTTTTTTGCCTAACATCCGACACGTACAATCTTCGCGGAGTGTAGACCCGTGTACATGTAGACCACGAGGTAAGTCGAGGGTCGACATGTTAAATTGGCTTGTATCAGTTACCGAGCATTTTTTTACCGAGCTTAGATCGTGTGCTTAAAAATTGTTGCTTGTACACAAATCTAAAACAGTTACATTACGTTCAAAGCTTCTCGACAAAGTCCTCGAGTACAATACTGATCGCCGAAAATTAATAACAGAAGTTAGCACCGTATCGTATCAGTATCGGGAATAGCGGAAGTAAAGTTTGACAGACCGGAAGTTTACAGGAAAGTGAGTGAGTGAGTGACACAATAGGTTACTACTTTATGTATGGCAACATTCTAGTTAGACAATAGATAGATTGAATAGTACCATTTCATGTTGTCATACACGAAATAGTAAGCCGACTCATTTGCATATTCGACCCCCCCTCACAATAACTCGTGGATTTGCAATCCACGAGTTAAAAATGGGGGTTACCGTTCTCGCTGAGGTGTGAGATAACATTAAGTGCACCCACTTTCTCGTCGAAGATCGCTTGCGCGCCAATCTATACGAGTCGAGCATAGAAATCATTTTTTGTGGAAAAACTAAATGGATTGCTCAGTGTTTGTTTACGCGACCACTTAATAACCCATGCAATAATAGTATGTGGAAATATTTGTAAATACTTAACAAATAGCTGTTTTTTTTAATTCGAATTGGCAGTCATGAGCGACGGTTTAAATTGCCACGACTTTGCTCAAAGTTGTCACGGAAATCCATGTTTTTATTATGATTTCACCATAATTTTTTTCTCAAATTTAGACTATTAACAGCCTATGTAATTCTTTGTCAAACATTGAAATAAAAATTGGGGGTCACCGTGTACGTTGGGGGCTCCTTTTGGGGAGAAAGGGGGGTCCAAATCATATATTCAGGCTGGCTTTTTTCGAACGTTTACGGTATGTCAGGTCCAAAGTAGAATCCCTCTCATGTGAGCAGGCATAGTCTTAGTATCTTAGTCAAAGAGGATGCAAAGGCCCTAAGGCGACCTCATGTACACTAGCTCACAGCAAGTGGGTCATTAAAACTGACCTTTAATTAACCATGTGACGATTTAAAATAATGATTCATTCTCGGCTTCAAAGTAAACATAATTAACGAGCATGTCTGTAGTAATTTTTGTACAGCATGGGACAATAATATTTTTACAAGTGCATAAAACACCGATTCATATGATAGGTTAAGGCATTGGACGGATGCAAGAACACTGTGTCGCTTTGTAAAGTCGATATTAATATCGTGAATCACTGATTTCGCGCAGTTAATTAAAACTAGGAACGAATCAGTCCAAACTTTAAGAAATAAACAACTAGAGACCTACTTTAATTGTTTTCTTTTATTAGGACACTGTTATGTTGATTGAAACCATGACGATATTTGTTCTCTAAGTACAAAGACTTCGACAGTTTTTTTGTCTTGAAAGCTATAAAGCACTATTGTTATATATGATATTAAAAGTACACGTAAAATTAGCATTCAACGATAAACAAGTTTATATTATATTAAGTTTATATTCAGTTTTCAAGCCTTTTCAGGAGCGCACTGTCGGCTTCCTGGGAGACAAGCATTCAGCTGAAGGAACTACCGACGCTAAATATTCGTGCTGTACCTTTTTATTGATATTTAATTGAGCTTTTGGACGAAAAAAAAAACTTCGGAAATTGTTCGTTTTTGTATTCATGGCAGATGAACTGTGGTTTAAACCTTAACCCCTAGAGGACGAAGGTTTGTTTGTTTATTTTTGCCATTAGATTTTTCAAAGGAAAACGATCAAAGAATTATTCCAACTCCAAATAAGGCGTTGTCAAGGAAACCGTTACTGTTTACTGTTGTTGCTGGAAGTTTTTTCCATTAAAATCAAAGAGAAAAAGCATTATTGCCGGTGTTGTTCTTTGAGGTCTCGTGTTGGAACAAACGATTAGATCTTACCACTATCCGGACTCAGAATGTTTTTTTTTTTGCTGTCAAAATGTGAAAGACTTAGTTGGCAAAATCAAGGGATCTTCAGAACCGTGTTTCTCGAAGTGAGAGAGAGATTATAGTTTTCTAAGAGGTGCTCATATACTGATATATATATCCACACATATGTGTGTGGTTAGGCCTCTAAGAGTTAAATAACTATATAAGTTACATTTCTCGTGTATCACTGAAGGGCGGGCTTTTCAAAGTAAAGCGCAGGGGGGCTGAAATGACTATCAATCAATATTATATTTCATGTTATTAATTTCTTTTTCACAATCTATCACACTTCCTTTCATACTCCTTCTCTTGCTCCTGTTCCTCTTCCTTCTTCTCAGTTATTATTCGTTCAGTTTTGTTGTCGTTGTGTTTTTTTGTTTTTATATTTTTTATCGTTATTTTCTTCTCCCTCTCCTTCTCTTTACTCCTCCTCCTTCTCCTCCTCCTCCTCCTCCTCCTCCTCCTTCTTCTTCTTCTTCTTCCTCTTCTTCTTCTCGATCTTTATCTGTCAATTCTTCAATTTCTGATAAGCCCAACTCTATTTTGTCAGCTTTGTCTTACTTTTTAGATAGTTTATAGTCTTACAGTCAGTAGTGTGTCATTAGTAATTTCAATTACTTGTGTTCTTTGAAGGCAAACCCTTTCAAGCTTTTCAATTAACTAAGTTGTTTAATTTGGTGTTAATATGGAACAATTTGCACACAGTTTGCGGACCACTGATAGTATTCTTTGATCTCGGTATGATTTTTCTTTTGCTAACACATTAGACAACCAGTTATACAAAACATGCACGTGTTTTTAGTATGCTACACTTCTCATCTTAACTATACCTTAGGTAAAGCCGCCTTAATGAAAAGCTCCTCCCCTTTTCGCTCTCTCTTTTTAACTTACAGCGTGCTGTGCCATCGATGGTTATCCTCACCATTAATACCTCACATAATAGGTTGTCTTCTATTGTTTGACCTTCCCCCCCCCCCCCCTCCCCTTCCCCTTCCCCTCAAACATAAACTAGTTTTTAAAAAACTGCTTATGTTTTAGCTGGTTCTAAAGTTGTGGGAAAAAGTCATATAAGAATAAATGCAATATCCCCCTCCTCCCTCCCCAACCGCCACCAAAAGTCCCTACAAAACACGTTAAAGGTCTTGTATTGTTCTATATGCACGATATGTCTAAAAGGTACCAGCTCTGGTAGTCGCCCCCCCCTCCCGGAACCTGCCCATCGTGTGTAACTTATGAATACTGAAATCGTGTATAAGTATAAACATTTTTATTGTAAAGTATATATAGGGAATCTGTACAAAGAAATTTGGCAAAGAAATTGCAAAATTATAAAAGCCTTTTTGCTTGAAGAACTGTGTGACTTTTTGCATTTACGAGTATTCGTAAGTTTGCTATACTTTGCAAAACGGTGCCATCATGGCTTATTTGCTCTGTTTATCTCTTTGGTTGTCTGCTTATAGAGGAAGGGTTTTATGTATGGGGGAGCATTTTTGGAAGGGAATTTGTTTCAAAAAGACTGTTAGGCGTAATAACACTTGTCTCTCCAAATACCATTAATTATGGTTACTAGAAAGCTTTAGATTCATGTAAGCGGGAAACGGTGGACTGCAGAGAAAATCACACGACCTACTTAGTTTTTCGTGCCTGGCGTGAAAGTGATGTTTCACTTTTACGCCAAACACAAAATGACTCACCCTTGCCAAGAGAAAATGAGGTAAGAGAAGAAATCTCCGTGACCTATGATATGCCCCGTTTGATGCTATTTTTAGAACCTCGTCACCATGACCGCGCGGATATGAACATGTGCTACCTCTTTCTCCCTCCGAAGTACTTGCTTCTTCCTCTGAAATATCACCTTCTTTAGTTTCTTTCTCTGAACTACCACATTCGGCTTCCTTTGAACTTCCACTTTCTTCCTCAGAACTACTAATTTCTTCATCCGAACAACTTGTCAGCTCTTCCTCAGATACACTTGTTTCTTCCTCTTTGAAACTCGTTCTACTTAAGCAAGACCATTTTCGATTTTTTTGTACTCCATTTGCTCTTTTTCTCAAGTTTAAACTCTCATTTTTCATCGACAAACATTATACACCCTTTTCTCCACCACTGTGATCTTGACGCAATGCGAAAGCTCACGCGCTCTCAGATTCACTCTAAAAATAGCATTAAACGGGGCATATGATTGTCCAATGACCTAATACGCGCGATTCCTTCTCTTACCTCGTCTCTTGCTTACTTTTATTAGTTTGTTTACGTCAGTATTTGGGGGCTTACATCATAGAAAGGTTTAACAGGTTGAAATTAAAGTAGGTTTTTTTTTCTGGAGGTGTAGCTTACATTATTTGGGGATTTATTTTTACAGTAATTACTGACCGTTACATAAATAGGTATGTTGCTTACACACCAACTAGCCTGAGGCGTTTTGTTCACAATTATCCCTGATAGTACTAGCGTCTTACTGAGATTGACGGCGTTGCCTGCTTGTTGTATTTACATTGTGTTAAATTAGCAGATGTCACATCCTTGTAAAACCCTTAGTCAGTTGACATATGGAAAAAAACTGAAAAAAGGCGTATTGTAGAATATCTTTAACATGACTCAAAAAAGATCATGAAAATTACATTTGTGACTAAATCTTAACTAGTTTTTGTTTCTAAACAAACGAGCGGACAAGACTATATTAAGAATTTAGTAACATTAATAAAAGTTCATAAAGTGGAAATTGGCTCGGAAAAATCCGAGAGTTTGAACTTACTACATATATTACCGAGAGATTCACGATCTCAAAATGTATAGAATTTGGTTCAAAGGCAAACCTACTGAATATTTTCCTAAACTGAGCTAAAATGGCTACTAAAGCCGGTGTATCTAATTTAGCTGAACATTTTTAAGATGAAAAAATACAAAAATACAAAGTAAACTTGGTGTGTTTACAGGACTCTACTTAAACTAGCCTTGGATAAATAGATGTCCCTGTATAAATATGTTTAAAAATAAAATGATGATAATAATAATAAAAATGGAATATTTGCACTTAAATAGGATTTTTATGTTTTCTCTTGGTTGTATTTCTGTGAGCGTTATCTAGAGGCATTATGTAATTGTTGTAACCTTTGGAGCATTCACGCATGTGAGGTCGGTATCGGGTACTAGGGTACAACAATTTAAGTGACCCCCCCTTGTACGGCAACAAAACACGTGAGCTGTCAGACGAAGTAATTCATTCTGATCCTGACTTCACACAAGCTTGTAGTCAGAATCAAGACGCTTGGCAAAAGGGTGTGTCCCCATAATTAACACTTTAGGCAAATAGGAAGACATGATGATATCATATTCTATAGAGTGCTGTGTAAAGCTGTGCCAAAGGTGGATTATAGCCACAAAAAGACTAGTATCCATTTTCTATATACTGGCAAATATTTCACTAGTAAGAATAGTCTCAGTCAACCAAGACACATTCAAACTTTCCAAACAAAAAAACACTAATAAATCAAAAACCTATATTTGAAACAAACGTGTCCCCACATTTTCAACTTTGAATATAGCACTTATTTTTGGTATTTGTGTAAAATGAAAGGATTCATTGATATTTTAATTGACCATAATTCTGAACCTTAAGAAACTCTTTATTGTGGGCATTCCTTCATTCGTTTAAATCTAATTTCATTTTAGAATTCGCCTTTTCACAATATATATCATACCGATCTAACTAAGGGAAAGAAAAAATGAGGAAATGATCCAAGTTTTCAAGCTGCTTCAGCTTCCTCTCATCTGTTGATTGACGATTCAGAATTCCTACTTATGTTACGTTGATATTAGTATATTCAGTTTTCATAAGGCGTACAGGTGTACACTGTGTCGTAACATCTTCTTTGCTTTTGAAATCCAAAGTTTGATATTGACGGAAAACAGTCAGATTTGCAAATAAAACCGTATTTAATTTGTACTGAGTAGGCATTACTACTGCAGATGAAATAAGTTTAAGAACATCGTTGAATAGATGAATATCTGACTCATAAAACATGTTTAGGATTGAGAAAGAGTTCTACATTATTAAAACCAATGATTAACACTTCGCCCACACATATACACGTCAGTGGAGATAATTGCTTAATCATTATTGTCAATGCTTAACAATCGTTGAAATTGTGTGAGTTTAAAAGAAAATCCGTACTAAAACGTGTTGCACACTGTGATAAACTGCTAGCATTTTAACAGAGCCGTTTTGGCTATCTTAAAAAGCGAACGATTCAGTCAATTAAAAATGATACAGTTTTCTTTATAGAGACTCCAGAAGAGCGCATTGATCGGGAACATCAAAGCATTCATTACATTGCTACATACTGTGTATGTGAATGCAGACGCTACAAGCCTTTGTTCCAAAAAAAGTGACTTTTAAAACCTGTTTATTGAAGTTTTCAAGTTTTGACACAAAACGAACTTGATAAGTAAACTTACTTTTTGATATCGTGACTTTACTTTGAAGAACAGCTATGTGTAACGATGATATACCCAACTTTTTCTATAAGCCTAGGGGTTTCAGTCAAGTCTCCTCGCCATATATCTGTTATTCGGTAATATGCGATAATTAGTATAAATCTTTCTCTCTCTCTCTCTTTATTTATCCATATTTGTATTGTTAATACTTCGTTTATATGGCAAAATAAACTTGAATAGTACTTTGAATAAGGAAACAACATATTGAAAACTTTTGCACATTAAGAACTGATTTCGTTTTTCGTGTATACATTTCTAATTCTACGGGATAAACAGCGCTAGCCTATAATTTGAATCCAGCCTTAAGAAAACACTTTTCTATTAATAAACTGCTAAACTCGACTATTAAGAATAACTCAATTAATGCCCTAAATGATCGAAAATTTTGATATTTCGAGTTTTTTCGGAATCTTCCCAGAAATATAACGTCGCACCTTTGTGTACAATGATCAAATAGTTCTAAATAATAACTTTACGCAGTGGTATGAATGAGAAATTCCACAAAAATTAAAGTTCAGGACTTCAAGAAGTTTCTCAAGTATTGAATAGGTCTTAACAATGGATTTAACAATGCAGTTAACAGGTTTTCACTATGATAAAGTCATCAAGTTTACCAGGGGGTAGGCAATATACTAATATCAAAACGATGTCCAACGTAACAAAAGAAAAAATAGACTCTTCTAAAAAAGCTGTTAAATAACTTTGACAAAGCACTCAACAGCTTTTCATTGATAACAAAGATAAACAAGGGTTTAAGGTTTTAAGCAATTAACTCTTCAACAATACGCAATGTGTGAATAAGAGTTTGTAAGCCCCGTTATTTCGATTTCTCTGTCATTTATTTTACCAAAGGAACTGTGGACAGAAAGTCTAACATATTTGTGGGAATCTTCATGGGAGGTTTCTAACAGCT
This sequence comes from Telmatactis stephensoni, assembly GCA_029948255.1. Lineage (NCBI taxonomy): Eukaryota > Metazoa > Cnidaria > Anthozoa > Actiniaria > Isophelliidae > Telmatactis > Telmatactis stephensoni. The sequence continues at coordinate 396,165 of JALIZF010001877.1, read as the reverse complement.
GTTTATCAATCCGTTGATGAGCTGGTGAGAATTTAAAACGGTCTGGGAAGGTCTTCTAGGCAGATATTTACTGAGAAACAACGACACGCGAAGCAGGTAAACTTTACACTTATCATATAATATTTGTTTAACCGTTGAGAAGAATATATGTGATTTAGCGTAATTACAAATAGTGTTTTATATACAAAAACATACATTGTCACAAGTACCATTCTAGTGTCAAATATATCTAGTGTAATACTACATAACTGCTCACTATAATTCTACATTTTTGCTTTGCTGTAATTAGTCTCAAGTACTTGTATAAGCACCTTAAGAAAGGTTTTTCTGTCGCTCATCAAAAAGAAATAGATTTCAAGTATTTCTTAGTGTTTAGGTGACTGATATGGGATAGCGCATCCGAATTTGAGGGATAACAGCATTTATGGAACGCATTGACTATCATTTTTAGATTCTGTTTTCCATTGCGTTTTGTAAAATAAAGTTAATTCAGTTTAATGCTCAATGCTTCAAGAAATTGGCCACTGTTGGGCATAGATTTACTTACGTCGAGAAGATATTGTTCAAATTATACTTGAACTTTATACAAGTTTCTTTAGAAATGAGAGAACCTGATCAAGACAAGGACATGGACGTTTTCCCAAACCTGTTCACCGTTTTTGTGATACTGAGGTAGAATGTATAAGCGAAAACAAACTGTAAGAGCTAGGAGCGTATCTCAGTGGAAAGATGCGGTATTAAGTCAAAGCGTGCGGAAAAAAAAAACTGAGAAAAAAGAAAAAAAGAAACAGAAAGATCTAGACTGACTTACGTGTGGCTCAGTGATTTCTTAAAATGTTATTTGTTGACAACATTTATATAATGCACAAATATTTAGAAGGCGAGTCGATTACTCTGTTATAAGACTGAAAATCGTCACGCACAATCGATCATTTACAGCAGCAACAAATCTTTCTAATTCATGTAGCAGTGATATCTACAGTGTTTGCTATGCTTCTCTTGTTTGAAAAAGTAGCTCATTTTTTACTCCCATAGTCATTTTTGCCAATTTATTTATTCGGAAGAATGTCTTTCTGGCTCTCCTATACATAAAAAGATGATATAGTGAACGTTCCTTACTGTAAAGAAGTTATAGACGTTGTCTTGTAGTTGGTATCATTGCATAGATATTGACCGGAATTTTGATGATTTCATTATCCTATACAAATTGTTCACCTTTGACTTTTTCTTTTCAGCATAAATCCTAACAACTCATCTGTGAAGTCCATCAGCATCTTTCAAAGTCTCCCAAACGCTCTGTGCAGCTTAACCATGACATCTCAAACGTTTCTTCATCTAGATGCCAACTGTTGTTCTGAATTCCCTGCCCTGGTAAAACAAGAGGAGGAAAAAACCGATCAATCTCCAAGAAAGCAAGACCTTATAAAACCTTGTTTTGAGACAGAAAGAACAAGCTCTCCACGCTTTGCTTCTGGAATTTTAAAGATAAAATCAGAACCCGCCCAACAAGACAAAGGCGACTCCCCATCTCCATTTTTGCAGGCTGCCTTCAATGAATCGCCGTCCGACGGAAAGCAGACAATCGATCTAAACGGACCAGCAAAGCTAGAAATAAAGAGCAAAGTTGATGGCGAATATTTTGGTGAAGAGAATAAAACTGACGGGGACTTACAGGATACCGGTTCCAGACACGAGAAAAATAATGAGAAGAAAGACGAAAGCATTGATGTGAAGAGTATTGAAGACGACGTACACCTTGATCAGAGCAGAACAGAAAACACTGGAATACCTTTAAAAAGAAGCATGTATGATAAAGAACATACAACTGTCTATCATAAAGTACAGGTTCCAGAGACTCAACCAGCAAAACATATCCATGAAAAACCATGGCATCCGAAAGAAATCCAGATGGAACATTTCAGCCCGCGAGACTACGAAAATATCCAAGGCTACCCAACACTGTTCTATCCCACAACGAAGGACAGGGCAGAATTCCTTGTAAGTAAACGTTTGGCTTTGCATACGAGTGGCTTTGGCGTTTTTGGAATTCCTCCAGACTATCGGTCTGCCGTGTACGATAAATTTTATCCATCCTCACCTGATGCCTTGAAGACGCGTTTTGGTTATATGCCACCAGATGCAAACAGTTCTATTCCAATCAACGAAGAAGCTTATATGACAGCATACAACGAAGAAATAATGCGAATGAGAGCTCTTCAGGCTCAGTTTGGATCAGCCTTTAAGAAGCCAGCTGACCATTTTGACGGTCTTACAAAAAGTTTAAAAACACATGGACAGGAGATGAAAATCAGTCCCTTTGCTCCATTCATGCCTTACTACCATCAATATCCAACAGCAGAAAAAAGTCTTGATAGAGAGCTTAAGACGGAGAAAGAACAAAAAGAACAACGAAGGACATTTCCAGAAGAGTGCAGAGCATATGGGTCAAATTTCATCATGATGCATCCGAAACTTGAAGTCATTTCCAAAGAAGCTAATTTTCGTAGTTTGCAAGATTTAGCAGAATTGAACTATGGCACGACGTTAAGAGAGAATCCTTATATGACCAAAAACCTGCCCTTATTTCAAGACAAGCCCCACCAAGAAGCTAAGTGCATGTTTCCTTGTTGTTCCAATGGAACACCTTTTGGGGAGATGAGAAAGAACCAAAACTTGGTTGTTCCATCTCCTTTCATTTCAGCCTATGTACCAGTCACGAACAGAAAATATCAAACTGAAGAGAAAATTTCACCAACTGATCGTAACTCCTCCTTTGAAGAATTCTTGGCAGCAGAGAGAGAAGCGATGATGAGAAAACAGAATACAAAAGAGAGTATGGAGGGAAAAACTTGTGAAAATGATCAAACGAAGAAAAATGCAGTAAGCCAAATATTAAACCCTAAAGTCAATAGCACATCAGCATGGAGTCTCAGCAAAGAAGGCTCAGAGGATTACAAACTAGTACATGTTGATAACAATAGAAATACTCCAAAAAATAACACGCAGTCTGGTGAGAGTCTTGGAACAGAAAAAGCACAAATCATTGAAAAGACAAATACAAAGATGGAGAGAACCTTTCACCAAGTTCATACAAGCGCAGCGTCCCCCGAAAAACTCTCAGCTCAGGACAATGAGTCTTCTCAAAAGAAGATTTCATGTTCAGTCTGCAACAAGACTTTCAACAGGACATCCAACTTGTACACCCACATGAGAACTCATTCCGCACACAAACCTCATGCTTGTGAGTTCTGTGGCAAGCGATTTCACCAGAAGGCTGACCTACGCATTCACCGTTATATTCACACAGGTGAAAAGCCCCACAAGTGCACTAAATGTGGACGAGGTTTCAAGCAGTTGACGCACCTCAAATACCACATGAGAACTCACTCTGACGTCAGGATGTACAAGTGTCCATATTGTGAGAAAGGGTTTAACCAGAAGAGCAATTTGCAGGCCCATATATTTGGACATACCGGTCAACGTCCTCACAAGTGCGACGTTTGTGGAAAAGGCTTCACTCTTGCCTCAACGTTAAACACCCATAAGAGAACACATTTGCCAAACAAGCCTTTCAAGTGCCAGTTTTGTGAAAGGGCGTTTTATCAGAAAAATGCCCTGAAGATGCACTATGTCTCTACTCATCCATATTCATCAGGTGCAGTGTAGTTTAAACGAACATATAATAATTACTTTTGTAAAGATGAACATCGTAACAAAGAAAAGTATCTATAGAGAATTGAAAAAATACTTCTAGCGATCGATAAACTGACGTTTTGTTAGTGATGAAAACAGAAAACAGAAATGTAAAACTAGTAAATACATATTTCCAGTCATTCATATTCAGTCATTACTGTTGATAGAGGTCTTGATACCACTCTTTCAAGCTTGTGAAAAGTAGTTGTATCTGGTCCTTTTTTATTTCAATTTTGTAGAAAACTAGATGAAATGGTTGTTTTTTATGACTTTTAGAATGACCTTTTATAAACAACGCACTGATATATCTTTCTTTCATAGAAATAGTTTCAGACAATGATTAAACAATGCAAACTGATTAGAGGTTTATAATTACTTTCACAGTGCCGTAAAGAATTCCTTAAAACTACACTTAAACCAATAAGCGTTTTAACTATTTGCGAAATTCATTGAAACACAAAATAAACACCTATTAAAAACGTAATAAATCAAAGTGATATGAATATTATTGTAATTCCCAATATATGCTATAATCCCTGTTTAAAGGCACCATGTTTAACACATCTGTAAGCTTCTACCCCCCCCCCCCCCCCACCCAAAAAAAATAATCTAATTGAGATGCATTTTGTACTAGTGGAAATATCAGTAAAAGCTATTTTAAATTTTAAATAAGCTTAAATAAGATTTCTATATAATCTTTCAATTTGAAAACATCATGAACGTGAAAAACATGATATGACATGAAATTGCCAAAAATCAGAGTAGCACGCACATATGCAGTCTGATTGGTAAAAGATTACGAACTGATAGCAGAGGGATCGGAGTTAATAGGAGTCAATTATCACAGAATAACCTATATAATAAATAACACTGCCTTTGTGTCTTAGAGCTAGAACATTGATAAAAAAGTTTTCACTTATTTTTTCTGCTTCTCCCTACATATGTTTGGAACCTTGCCGCGCCTAACTCGTCACACCTTAGCTAAAACTTTAATCAAGTTTGGCACAACGAACTCAATGGTCATGGTTTATCACCGGCCACAATACTAACTTATAATCACTTACTTGTTATTCTCACATGATATGTTTGTCTGCTAAATGCCTGTATCAAAGCACCACCAGGAGCATCCTGCTGGTTTTAATTATAACACACGAGGGACGAAGAAAAAGGTTTCTTTTTGTCTTGGGCTTAAACAGGTGTTGTATTCAAATATACAATGTAGAACGTGGGAAGAATCTATTCTGAAGTGAGAAAACTTTTCTTTTCCTCGAATGACGGAAATAACGAAGCCGTTAATCAAAGCTCATATACGTACATCTGGTGAATTTGCCTTAGAGAGGTTCACTAATAAAAAAGGTTTATCCATCGCAAAAATATCACTACATCAGCAAAATATATAGAACAAAAACATGGTGTTCTATTTCAATATTTTGAGCTTTTCCGCTTTCTGCACATCGGTCGAGTCAGTTGCTTTGTTAGATATTTTAAAAGGAGCCTTGACACAACTCGACTGAACTGAGCCTTTTGGGGCTGTTTCCATGACAATAGAGAGGTTAAGCACAGAAGACGAGGACAAGGACGAAGACGAGTTTACACTGATGCGAGTTTCTAGCATTAAATACAAGTGATTATCAACCGAATAAATAGGTAACAAAAGTAATGCATAGCCTCTGAACTCTTGAAAACAGCGATAAATATTGATGTAGCTACAGCAATGAGAAAACATGAGAATATGATCTACAAATCTGGATGCATTCAACCTTGAAGCTCGTTCTATGACGAGAATCAGGAGAAAAGTGGTCGTATAGAATTAAAACGGTTGAGTGCATTCAGCTTTTGCAAATCACATTTTTATTAATTTAATGTTACCTAATCAAAAATTATTGCAATTTTTTAAAGGTTCAAAGAATACATATTACTTTCATTACATATTTATTTTATTCATAACTAATTTTATTTAGTAAAATTAGAAATGCGCATCAATATGGAAACTCGTCCTCGTCTTCGATGCTTAAACTCTTAAGTATGAGTTCAAAATTCGAGTTCAAAATTTAACTCCCCGCAATGAGCGTCTTTCACACAGTTCTGTTCATTCGCCATGTGTCCGAGCTATTCTTGGGTTTCATATGACGTCATTTTCATCAGCTGAAACACAAGTTTTCAATAGAATATTCTCTGGTTGAGAGCACATGGTGGTCAAACATTGACCACCATTTGAAGCAGATGATGAGATTCATCAGCTGTTTGAAATCCAGAAATAGATTTGACCAAGACGCCATTTATTATTTCACACATAATTAATTACATTGCATATTTTACTTAATCCACAAACTATATTCATAAAATGATGTCCTTTCACGAAATGAAGCCGTAGCAGCTCGCCATTTTTGTGTCTTAACGAGCCGTAGCCTTTCCGGCTTGCATGGAACGTTACATAACGAAGAACTGCGAAGGAGACTAACAAAACTGTGGATTGCTGTATCTACACTAGCAAGTTTTCCTTCACAAGTTTTCTTTTGACCCGTTTGGCTCGTTGTCCTGGTCAAGAAAAACGTGCTTGTATAAATGTGGCCTTACACTCGAAATTGCCGGGACTGAGTTCGAATTCATGATTAATTTCTAGTTAATTAGTTTCCAATAACTTTCTAACGGTCAAAAAGGGTACTGAATTACTTTATTCTCCTCTTTCATAACAGAAAGGAGTATATCAGAAATTCCAGTATAGCTAATTTTGCACCATATTTTTTCTGCTGAGTCTAGCAAATTATGAACCGTTAGAAAGTTAAGTATCTTTTGTGGAGATTTGCATTTGAGCCTTGCTGAATATTAAAAGATGCTAAAACAAGAGAAATTGAACTAAGAGAAAGAACCCAGGTTTCTGATCATTGCTGACAAGCGAACGAGACTATTTTAGTTTTTATTTGTTAATAATAATAATATAATGCATTTATATTGCGCCTATACAAATATGCTCTAGGCGCATGGGAAAGAGGGGGAAAAAGTCATTTCAAATTATAAGCTAACTTGAAAAGATGAGTTTTCAGTGAAGACTTGAACAATGACAGAGAAGTTGTAGTCCTTATATAATATAATTCACAGTTGATGAATAAAACCTGATGTACAACGTCTGTTTTGACTACCATTTCTACCAGAAACGATCTGTTTTGGCCGCCATCTTGAAAAGATCCCACAATGCATTGTAAATCTCTCTACTCTCCAGGGAGGTCTAGGGAATTTTTGATCATTTTCGCGAATTCTGATTAGTTTTCGTGCGTTTATCGGAACTTTCTAAATCGCACGGATACCCCTCTTTTTTATTTTTGTAAATTGTAACGGTGGAGATTATCCTACAATTTCATAAATATTTTATGAATTTAAAATCGAAACTTAATAACAAAAATTGGACATTTCATTTGGCAGTCATGAACCAAAACAGGCCTAAAACTAGTAAAAAGTTATTGAAAAAAATTGTTATTCCTTGTTTTCATGTTTCATATGGAATTGACAAATGAGAGCATTGTGTTGTAAACGTTTTATTAAGACATTTTTTCAAAATATGGAGCATTTATAATTTTTTCTTTGGGCCTCTAGAATAAGCAGATCTTGCAACATTTGATGACGTGTAACTCATTAATATGCACGGTGACCCCAATTTTTTTTCTTGAATTCTAGCTGCCTATGATGGGTTCTTTGATACCCACATGGTTTTAGGCCAAGAAAATTACCTTCGCATTAGTAGGCACCAACCTTAACTGAATATGAGAAAATCGATCGGTATTCCTGTGGACTCAACAACCTACCAAACAGGTTAAATCCAGTTTTATTCGTTTGATGATAGTTCGGTAAAGTTCCAGGAGTGAATTTAATGCCAAAATCAACCAAACCAATTTTTAACAATTTTTTACTCGGCATGTTTGCTGCCTTCCAAACTTATATGTACGTATGTTGTATGCATGTAGGATTTTTGTTTGTAAGTAGTAAAAGAGCTCTGGTTTTTAGACTTATTTATGTTGTATTCTATGTTATGGGATACTGTGAAAGGTAAAAACGGTGAGTACCACGACTTACTATATTGTACCCCTCCATTTTGCAAACGTCCGCCGTATTATATTGCTGGGTTCAAACAGCTGATGGATATCATTATCCCCCTCAGTTGACGTTCAAACACGTGCCTTTAGAACCAGAAAAGATTACTTTGAAAGCTTGTCTTTCAGCTGATGAAAATTCCAAAGAGATTGAGAATGACGTCACATGAAATCCAGCAAATGACACGACGGTATATATAGTACCAAGGTCCTAGTCCCAACCGAGCCACGGTAGATAAGTCATGTGGTTATTACGTACTATACATATTGATCTTTGTATGTATTTAATTTGGTCACTGAAAAGCCCAAAAACTGGAAACTATGAGTCAGATTGCCGGGGAAAGCCCTCATGAAATTTCTACCGAAATGGTGAAAATACGAACAAAATTTAAAATATATGAAAACGATTTGCCCTCATTTGATTATTATAAGATTCCTTTTGGTCTGTATATTTTTGGGTATTTGGGTAAGCTCACAACATCTCCTGGTTCATTGTAACAATAATCGACAAGTAGTCTGTAAATCCGTTGACTTTCATTTTACATTTCATGTGATGAAGATGCAAGCCAAATTTTTATTTTACATATCTCTATTTAACAATGGTAAAGAAAGAACAATGACGATCATTTAAAATTGTCGTTCGAAAAGATATTAGATATATGAGAAGTAGATGTGAGTGTAAATCTGCTCGTAAAAAGGACACCGCAGAAGGGGCCCGAACCCGTGACCCCATACGTTGACATATGTAATGTATTTCCCAGTGATATTCCTCTAGAATCATTCCGTTTGGGTTAGGGACTGTGCAATAATTATTAGGAGGGGGGGCTAAAAACAGAGGGGGGCATAAGGTAAATTGATGCTAAGATAGGGAGGCTCAAGGTAAATAAACCACTTGACAGAGGGGGGGGGGGTGAGTCATGTTTTATTTAAAATGTACATGGTCAAGTGAAAATTCCCTTGAAACAAAGAATCTGAACATAAACATGATCAGTGTGACAAATATTACAATGTATTTGATAAATATATCAAAAGTCCACAATAAACGTCAATTTTGAGTCAGTTATCAAGCTAATTTAACTGATCTTTAATGCAAGTGAAGTCCCAAACTAGTTCTTTGGCTTCCCCAATGAAACAACGGGAATGAAATAAATCACGTAAACAAGCCTTGTCCGTTTTTGATGTAAACAAAAATAAAGTTTCCTCGTCGATTGATTGGGTATTCCATAATTCGATGGTTCATAGTCATTGTTCATAGGATCTCCTCCCAGGGACCTAAAGATAATAGAAGCTCTTTTCCTTCTTTTCTGTGAAGCTGTGACCCTTCTCTTCTTAATTGCCCTTTTTTCTCTGCTCCTTTATCTTTGTGGCTTCTGATGCTTTAGATTTTGAGTGTGATAAGCACTTCGGTACTTAGCAAATGCAGAGTCTAATTCTTCAATGAGGCGGTCAACATCTTTCTCAATACCAAAGATATTTCACTAAAAATTGTACAAAGTTGTTACAATACAAAGCAAGTAAAGGGTGTAGGTATATTTACTATATTTGTAGGTAATGGTTGGGGGGGGTGTTGCGTCATAATTTTTGGGAGATTTGGAGGGGGGTCAGAGCTAATTCGCCTTTGTTGAGAGGGGGGTATTGTGTAATATTTCTCCTTGCGAAGCTCATTTTTCGCCCCTCCCCCTGATAATTATTGCACAGTCCCTTATCGAACAGCGTCTTTCCGAGTGACCTGGAAGCGAATAAACAGGGGGCTCAAGGTGATCGGTGCCTAGTGCGTCAGTTGGGTACTCAATGGATCACGGACTTGGGTCCCGTCTAGATCTGCGGCTAAGATTTTTGTTTTTGCTTGTTTGTGTTGTACGCACACACCAAATAACAAACATCAGTTGGCATGCGGAAATCCAATTTTCAAGTAGATACAATAATTCTAGCTATTCTAATCTATGCTTGCCATTTATTATGTTAATAAAATAAAATAAATCCCCGGCAAAAATAGGTCTGTATTATCTTACTGACATCATCGATAAATTAATGTTATTACTTTATAAAGCATTGTGGATTCAATGCTACAATTAATTTCGTTTTTATATATACATATACTAAAATATCTAGCAATTAATTAAGTAAATGAAAGATCTGTTACTCTAGTCGGTGCCAATATGTACATTTGAAATGAACAAAATTATGGTAGGACTAGCAATACGTTGGGGGTCAAGAGGGGTCGAAAACCCCCCTTAGTACCCCTCCTCTTCCCACTTTCAGCTGCTTGTTATTTAATGCTGTTATGGTAAAGAAATTCACAGTGAATCCTTTGAAGTATAGACTCGGCATGACTAACGGCTTTCTTTGGCCCTCAGTGGATCACAGTGAGGCATCGAGTTTTTAGAATTCACTCAGTGTATTTTTTCCATATTTCCCTTTTTTCGTGTTTGTAATAATTAATGGTGTACTGACATATTGCTTTAAGAATCGCTTTCAAATTTGTCTTCCCCAAGGTAACTTTTGCATTTGAAGACGTCATTGTGTGACGTCATTGCCACACAAAAAAGCTATAATTTTCTTCACCAATGCATAGTTGAAGAATTAAAATAGATTAATGTAATGAACCTTGAGACTAAAGTGCATAAAGCCAAGCATACGTTTTACAAATTGTTTCCAAAGAAACTTTTATGGTTTTTCGAACGTTACAAATTTGCTAGTAGTGCAAATAACTTCTGTATCTTTTAAATTTTACGCAGTAACAGCAATACTTTGGTTTGATGAAATCCGCCAAATATTATGGCCTTTTAAAGAAACCGGAGATAAAATGACCCGAGCGGGCGCAATAAGAGCCTCAGAAAACTGCGTGGCTATCAAGCATTCTCTAGCTATACGTGGAAAACAACAATCGGAGTGTCAGATCTATACAAAAGAAATCAAATGTTTTCCCTACAAAATCGCGCGCCGCACGCTAGCATAGCAATGACGCTTTACAGCAGCAAAATATGTCAGCACATCCTTAACACTTGATCTATGTGCAACGAAACTTATAGAAAAAAGTTTTCCAACAAAGTAATGAAGAAAGAATATGATTAACATACATTTTCACAGCAAACGACTCTGATTTCATATCTTACGCCAATGTATTGGAAGACAACTGACATCGTCCTATTAAATGATCATGAGGTGAAACAAGAACAGTTCACTGAAGACTGCTCTGGAACAGTTATGGAAACGTCTGCAACTTTGTAATTATTTTCTAGTAGACAACATCATGATATCATGAAACGCAGATTGACCTATCTATATATACATGCAACTGACAATTCCCTTGTATGCTAAACTTCTGTCTGTTTAAGAAGTCCGTCTGCTTCAGCCAACAGTTCTTTCTTTGAAGTACCATTCATTTCTGTTGCTTTCGTGTTGGAACTGGAATCGTCTGTTGATTTTCTCAAAGCTGTTGGGGATTTGGGATTTCGAGAAAAGAATGTTGTATTGAGATTGTCGTCCTCTTGTGAATCCAAGTAAGCAGAGAAAAACTTCCTCAAAAATGCTTTGCGCCATCGCTTAAACAACCTTTTAAATGCTCCTCTGTAGGTGCGATTTAAGCAACAGTAAATGATCGGATTTAAGCAGCTGTTTAGATACTCCATCCACTTTATGGCACGATAGACTTTCATGTCAGTGATGAATTTACGATCCACTGCAAAACCAATTATAGTAACACAGAATGGCAGCCAACAAACCACGAATACACCAATAACAACCGCGATGGTCTTGGCTGCCTTGATATCTGTTTTATAACTTTGATTTTGGTTTATAAGCCGTGCCTGACGCCTAGCAACGGCGTAGATTCTTGTATACATCACAATCATGGCCATCAAAGGAAGAAAGAAACTGAATACAGAAACCATGTATTGGTAGCCATAATTTGGTATGGGTACTAGTCTTAACAACGCCATGGTAATGGCATACGCCCATACAAAGCACAGCACCAAAATTGCTCGCAGAGAAGTCAGGAATTTATGATACGAATAAGGAGCTGTAATAGCAAGATGTCGATCTGCACTAACTGCTGCTAGATTCATAATCGAAGACGTCCCGCAAAGAATATCAATGCAATTCCAAAACTCCATTGTAGTTGGACTAAGAGAATGTTTCTCAAGGTTTGGCTCCAGTTGCAAGATCAACCAGAAGGGCATAGCAAGCAATGCAACCATGATATCAGCAACAGCTAAACTGATTATAAAATAGTTACACTTTGTCCGTAGTTCTCTGAATGTAATAAAACTTGCCCACACCAAGAAGTTACCAAACAAAGTTGCCAACATTAACAATCCTACAAAGAATGCGCCAACGATGTTCGTCGGTCCAATGGTCAGCGGGGTGACCGTTGAGTTCAAAGTTGCGTTATTGACCATGACAACGCTGTGCTTTAACTACTTTGACTTGACTTTATAGATTTTGTCTGTGAATAGGACAAAAAAACATATTGAGCTTTCTATACATTACCAGTGTAACTGGTGAAGTGGAAACTACAATATGGGTCTCATTTGTCTGTTTGTAACGTGGTAATGAGAGCAGAAAGAAGAGTAAGAGTGGAGACAGGAAAAATCAGAAGGAGGTAAGGATAGGTTCCCTCGCCTCCTTTTCTTTCCTCCCCTACAAAATGGCCTTAACCCTGGATGACGGCAAAATTGTGACAAATCCAGGACGAAGTAGATGAAGTAGAGTTCCATAGGGCGTTTAGTATGTCAATTAAACCAATTTACAAACACACATTTAAGGTAATGACCCTTTTATATAAACTGGGCGAGTTGGTATCCCGCGGGATAGCTCTTTTGTAATCTTTTCAAATGGGATACTAAAGCACTGGACTTACAATGTTTATATTAACAGTAAGGACCGCGGGGAGAGTGACTATGGGGTCAGTTAGCCCTCCCAATATTCTTGGAGAGACAAAATGTAATATGCACCTCAGTGTTAACTGAGTGGCAGGCCGGATGGGAAAATATTTGGCTCGAGGTCATGGCGTACGGGCAGAACGCATACAAATGACCTCGAGCCAAATATTTTCCCGTCCGGCCCGATCTAACTTAGTCAATAAGCATTTTATCGTTGACTGTTTTTATCGCCATTTTATTCATGTTTTTGGCGCGCGCGAGGGTCCGGGTCTAGATACGGTTTTTTTCCGGACTACCTTCGAAAAGCCGTTCAGACTTGCTCACGTCAATTTTTTCGAAGGTTTTCTTAAGAGAGCGCGCAGGACCAAATACGGGTCATATAATAATTGTGTTTATGCCACGTTTGGATGAAAATCGGTCAAAAATCGGAAACTGATTACTCCTACTTTAAACGATTTAACAATACATATTGATAAATACTCAGTGAAAGAACTACTCTCCCTAAACATAAAATTGTGAATTCTAAGCAAATCGTTTTCGAGAAAGTTTGTTCAAAAAGACACTAGATGATAATATCTATATTCACAATTTTGATACAGAAATATGTAATAATTTTAATCCATCTCTTTACAATACATAGGAAATACGTTACTTGATAATTATTGAGGCCTTTTTGAGATAATATCAACCAATTTTAAATTCATTTCTAATCACCTATTTCCATCCAAGAAGACCTTTATCCTCTTAGCCAAATATCCCTCCGCGGTCCATAAACCTATATCAAAATTGTCACCCCTCTTTCTTTCTTTCTTTACTGAGACGCGAACCGGACTCCATCAATCTGAGGATACAAACACTGGTGGGAGCCAATGTGGGTGATAATAATAATAATAAGGAAAGTGGTTTTCTTAAACTACACTTAAAACCATAGTTAGCGATAAAGAAGAAAAACTTCCTGAAGAGCAAAAAACATTTTCCTAACCATTAAAAAGCTTAAGATAAATCTCGTGAAGGTGCCCATGTTGATAGTGAAAACAAACTTATTCAGCGATCAATGAACAAGTAAATCAATCAGTGGAATGTAAAGCTTATAGCAAGCTACTGATGTTGTTTATGCAGACAAAAGACACACAGAGAATTAAATAGCGACACAGGGATTATAGAGAGATTGAATTAAAGTAGTAAAATTATCGGTGATGTTGCCGCAAGCAGAGATAAACATTTATCGATTGATGCTACTGGGTGCCGTTTTATTTTGATGGAAATCACGATGATGAATTACCAGACAAAACACTGTTTAAGGCCACTTGATTACGTTCGCAGTTGGACCCAGTTAGAATCAATTCATGAATCCGAATAAAACACATCCATTTACACAAATAAAGCGTATCTATGAGCCGCAAACATTGCCTCAAAACTGTGGCTAAATTATGGTATGAAAAATGTATGGATCCATACGTAACTGGCTTGATGAGAATATGGTGTCATACAATTTCAATGTTGATGTAGATGTAAAATGTATATATGGATCTACGATTTACGTTACTCTAGTAAAATAAAAAATTCAAACCACTGCGACCAAGTTTTCGCAGCTTAGAGATAATAAAGCGTTGTATAATTCCATAAATTATATAAAGAAATGATAGTTATTGTGCTAATTGCTGATCAATATGGTAGTTTAAAATAATAAATGAACTATTTAAATATACCGAATTTGCTATACCTTAATTTACAGCCTCATCAAGTTTTTACCAACAATGTTAAAGACGTTTTCACCGCTCGAGTCATCAGTTCTAGTACAGTATAACTCAGTTCATTGTTCACCACTCCTAAGTTTGTTAACACTCGCCGCTCATTTCCTACCGGTCAACGACGACTGGAGATACATTTACTCATTCATCAAGATCGTGCTACCGACGACCAACTTTACGTCGAGTGTAAGCTTAGCTTGATTTCTTTATTTATTGAGCAAACAACAGGCGGAATTTCAAACCTAAGTAATGTATGTAGGAGGAACGGAAGTGATCAATGTCCATGACCGGAGGCAAATACATGAGTTCATTGTGAATGAAAGCTTTGGCGAAAATCCTAATCACAATCCTTATATCTTGATTAAGGTTTCCGTTCTAGTTTAATTTACAATGCAGTACCCAGAAATATCGCAGATCAACTCGTAGCAGCTTCTAAATTAAATATACTTTTAAACGAGGTTATCTTTATGTACAAATCAAGGATTTTTTTTCTTGGCTTATCAGCAGTCAAAAATCTGCCTCAGAAATGTCCCAGTAGAAATTAGAACTGAATTTATACAACATTTGGTTTGCAGCCGATAGATTTTTAACTGTGACTGCAGGAGATCCAAGATCTAGTCATTTACAACACTGCAAAATTCCAAGTTTCGTCACGAAACTTAAAATACTTGGTCAGTATTTCACTCACAAAGACAGATATGGGCAGTGTTTTACATTTAGTCTATCTAAACCCCTAGTAAAACAAAAGATCGACAGACTTCCTTTTTCTGTTTTTGTCAACAGAGTGGCGAGACAAAAAAATAAAACAAAAACAAAAACAAAAAAAGAAAAGAAATAAAATACATCATTAAACATTTTAGTGATTGAATGTTTGGTTTCTTAAAACACTGCAGTCAAATAAGAGAATTGGCCACTGTCTGTGTTTGAGGTTAAGGAAACAATGTACAAACATATAGACTACCTTCAATCGGTTCTCTTTAGTTTGTAGATACTAGCCCTCGAGGTTATTATTTGGCCAAAGCCTAAAGTCGCCTGGAAGCAAGCCATTCGTACTTAGCAAAGAGTGCTTCAGTAGTGAAGTAAAAGTTGATTATTCTACACCCCTGTCGATGTAGCCGCTGTAGGCTTACTGTAACCAAAGATGTGGTTACTGGACGCAAAGTTGAATGAAGGATATAATGAAAGAGATACCGCAAATCAGCGCCAATAGATTAAGCACGTAATGGTTGATGATTGGATAATATAGAGCGATAGATAATAATGTTTACAAGAACTTAGCTAATGATAGAGCAAGAATCCTAAGCACGACGTCGTCGTTTTTAGTTAAAGAAAGATAAAACACTGATTTTAAAAGATAAACTTATCGTGGTTTTTTATAGTGGAAAAATACATGATATTTTAGAAATTTGGTGGCCAACCCTCCAAGCGAAATAGATTTGCGTAGTTTCCATATTGGAATATAAGCGGAAGACTTCAAAGACTGTGGGATGCCTTTTACACGTATTTCATTTAGGATGTTTAAAACACTAGTGTGGTAAACATAAAGGAATGTTTGGCAACATACGACTGGAAGATGATCGCCAATATCCTTAGACTAAGCAATAAATATTTCATGTATTTTAATTGTTATCAAAAGTGTTAATTAACGTCCAAATTAATAACGACTGATGAGAAAACGCAAATCGACTTAATTTGTTTACTCTGCTGCGAAAAAAATGACTTTTTCTTTCTTTTTTGAAAGTCAGTGTACTACTTGACACCGAGGTTGAATACAGAAGGCAGCGTTTCTTAAACTAACTAATATAGTAACTATAGGATTAACTAGTAATTGACTGTCAATAGAGTAATTAGTCAAAGTGTTGAATCAAGTGTTAATTGCAGTTTGATGGAATTGTCAATATTTTCTATGATCGTCTTTAATGCAAGAAAAACAAAATTGTTCCAAGAATGCTTAATTCAAAATATCTTCCAACAAAACTGTAGGCTCAGTAATGGCCTGGTTACATGTTGGCTATCCGAGCTGATTGCATAAATACGCAGGAGGAAGCCAGACAGCTTCGCCGACCAACATTTAGCAAGCTTGTTTTTAAAATAGAAAGACAAAACAACAGAAATCAAACCAACATGGTACCACATTAGTGTCATATAGGATGGTATAATCTGAATGATGACAATAAATCGAGTCCTTAAGCCGATCGTCAGTCATGTTGATAGCTTACTGGGAAACGAGGCCCCAGTGTAAACACCCCGTGCCAAAAACATACGGATAACATACGGACTTTTTGGGAATACATCGAGAATAAAATCTTACGAATGATCCAAAAGATTATCCAATTATCATGTTAAGAAATGTAATTGGGTCGATATTACCGCCTACTTCAAAAGGCTTCTGAAATCATATGACAATAGAAAGATTTATACTGGACCGGCGCTCAAAAACAGATGGCGTTGCTTTACACCGTACGCGTGTGCTAAAGAAAATGTTTTAATTTTAACAAAAATTGACTTTTTGGTATGTAACAGTGAAAACGAATACGACAATAAAATTGATAAAAAAAACTTCAAAATGCCATTCCTACTTTCTGGATTAATTGCCCGGTATAACAAACAAATGACAATCGCAACAATTGAGATAAGATGACCCGCCGACGTCTTTTCCTTCAAATTAGCATTTCTATTGTAACCAATAACTGGAATGTCCAGAGATGTACACGAAATGAAGTAATTTCTTCTTCACAAATTTCTTCGACGTAAATAAGCAGTTTAGCTGTCCTTATAAATGAATTAATGTTTCACTCAGATTTAGGGCTTTGATTTTGTACTCAAACTGGATAAATACATCATGCGCAACTGCAGCGTTTCCTTTAAACTCATTTCCTAGCAGGCCTTACTAGGTTAATGAACGGATAAATTGAAAGAAAAACCAAAACACAAGTACATCTGTACATCGTCAACTACCTAGGCGGCCTGCTAAGGAAATAAGTTTGAGGGGAAAGTAGAAAACGCCGTCAAAATTGGTGTAGAATTAAATGTCGGTAATTTTTGCACCTTTTTAACATGCAATTTAAGTGACCGAACACCCTATCGTTCAGTACTGATACTAACTACAGCATTCGACTTGGTTGAACAACATCAGTACTAAAAGATACCGCAGTAAAAAATTACGATTGATTGAGCTCTCAGTCGCCTGTCAATGACAACGGAACGAGTCAAATGTTCTAGATTCACAATAATGCTATATCTCACAGGAAATAATTTCAAATCACTGCAATTAAGTTTGGCACTAATTTCCAATTGATGAAAAAACCCACTTGTATGTTTATATTCGCTATGCACAGGGAAGAACTTCGGGAAAATCGGCTAGCCACTTCATTAACTGAAACGTCACCGCATCCTCTGTCCTCTTTGGACTGAAATTAGTATTGGACCCTAAGGCAAGTTTGAGTAGCATATATCGTATTCGGTATTAGTTTTTGTAGTAAACTTAGGATTTAAAGGCTTGTATAAAAAAGGATTTATTAAATGAATTTAAAATTAAATTTCTGTTTCATGAGAACGGCACCACTACTTTGACGGTATTTAAATTCAATCGGTGATCACAAATTGGGTGGTCAGCCTGATATGAATTTTGAGAGTCGTTACCACGAGAACGCCCTCTTGTTAGAAGCTAATGCCATACTTAATGCCCGCATGATTCATGTGAATGTAAATAAACAAGAACTTGATTATGATCAAACTACCATCAGCTTAACTATGTCCAAACTTGCCAACACTTAACACTTCCAAGAGCCCTTTTGGTGTTGTAATTGAATATATTACTATGCAATTTTCAGCCTTTTTCATTTTTAATTAGATGGTAGAATTTCATCTAAATGCCGTTAGCTATATGCTGAACGTTATGAACAGAAGTTAGAGTTTAAATTAAAACAAAGTATTTTAACACGCCCACCTCGTGAAAACTCTGGTTTCCTGCTGGTAATAATTCTTAGATTGGTTTATCACATGTTTTCTTTTACAAGATTGGACTACATCTTATTCATGGCTTCGTTGTACAAAACTATAGAAACAGAAAAGCTTGTTGGACCTTATCATTGTAACTTCAGTGCGGGTAATAATTCTAATTGTTTTAACTTTTTTTCAATTTCGTTCTCTTAGTACGAATATCTAGAACATTCATCACGTAATTAATCAGCAACAGAAAGAACTCCTGGAGCTTAAGATCCTTTACTAGTAGAGTAAATTTTCATTCTAAAAACACCTATTAACTAACAAAAAGTGACTTAAAGTTCTGAGAGAAAATGCTCTTTCAGAATCAGCAACGATTTACAATGTACAAAATGAAAACGTTACCGTCAAAGCACAGCACAATGAAAATTCTTGACTCCACAACCAGATCCCAGTCTGTACCAAGGAACCATCATTGGCTTGTCTCAAAACATATAAAAAGCCCAGTAGTTACCAGCCAAGTGTACGAGATACTGGTGTGAAGCGTAGCTAGAAGT
This sequence comes from Telmatactis stephensoni, assembly GCA_029948255.1. Lineage (NCBI taxonomy): Eukaryota > Metazoa > Cnidaria > Anthozoa > Actiniaria > Isophelliidae > Telmatactis > Telmatactis stephensoni. Next base: position 377,251 of record JALIZF010001877.1, on the reverse strand, counting down.
CTGCGCTTTATAATCCATTTGACAGGTGATCAATTATAAAATATTCCATGCGGTGATCCCTGTGGGCTGATTCTAAAATCATTCTTATTTTCTCATCAAAGGTTGAATATATCATTGCATGGGGCCGTCCAAATACTATTGATTTAGCATATCGTGTAGTGAATACTATTAATGGAACGAAACAAGAAATGAAAATGATCAGAAGTAAAAACTATTTTGTATAAAGAAAGATTAAAAATGCCAGCTATCAAAAACAATGTTTTCTTTTTGACGAAAAAAGAATGTAAAAGCTCACCTTGGTATTGATTTCAGTAAACTCCCGATGTATATTCAGACCTGCAGCCATGTAGGTCGGTCGGAAAATTATCAATTACTGCAATTTTACGCTCCCTTCCTGTCGAGTATTTACATCGATTTAATGCGAATCCCACTTCTGACACCATTCATGGCTTAAGAACTCCCTCCGTTAAAAAAGAAAAGTTTATTGTTGCTTTGTTTAGCATGTAAGACATCATTAAGTGGTTATTCATGGCGTGGGATTTGAATGCAGTTTGTTACTAGGTTATTATTTTTTTACATTTTTGGTCGGGTTTTTTTCCGAGTGGTATTATTGTCGTTATAGTTTGTTATGCAGTAAAAAATCGATCCATTCTACATTAAATAAGATGGCGTTAAGTACTCTTTAAATTATACATACGTTTATACTTTGCCACGGACAATCAAGGGATAATTTCTACAACTGAGAAATGAAACCACTGATTCGTTTCTGGAGTACTTGTAGTCTAAATTCAGCATGGAAAATATCTCACAACATAAGTCTTTTAATCAATAACATTTTCATAAGCAATTCATCTCGTTATCTTGCATTATAATCTTATCATGTGTACATTCATACATTACATTTATCGTATCTTTTACAGCCGTAAAGTTATCAAAATCGAGCAAGCTCTCTTATACGGCCTGTTTTTTTCCCCAACAATTTCACCAATTTAGTGGTAGCTTAAACCCCTAAGAGCTGCGAGTTTGCCGGGAATATTTCAGCTGATTAGTCCTAAAATCTCCTAAAGTCGAGTTATGGTAATCATCCCGATTGTTGTAATTTGTTATTTATTTATGTTTACTGTCCGCAAATGTGTTCACATAATCAAAATGATGGAAATCATCAGAAGAAACATACTGAGGCTTTTGGACGAAATATCTTGAAATCAACGGAAGTCGAAGAAAACATAGGAAACAAATGTAATACTACCTAAATTCTACTTTTAATGAACTTGAAAATTATTCATGGTGTTACTGAATAATTAAGTTGATTTTTAAAACCAGTTTAGTTTAACGCTACCTTGGTTGGATGCGAAACTATTCATCATTTAATAAATAGACACGTATAGTACGACAGAATGGCGCTGCATCCTAAAAGGACCGCTGGACTGTATTGATCTCGCAATAGGATTCCATGCACACATTCAATACTTCACGGAAGTCAAAATCAACTGCTAATTCATCATATATATAGCACATACAGAGTCAAAGGGTTGTGAAACGATTGAAAACTGCTTCAAGATTTTTAGCATTTCGTATTGGTAGTTATTTATACAATCCGTGAGGTGTTGAATTTACGAGCGCTTATTTATTCCTGGGGGAGGGGGGGGGGGGCTAAACTATTTCCTACCTGCCCCTTCTATATCATTGAATTCTCAAAAAAGTTGGGGGGCTCTTGCCACCCCCTCCCCCCGGCTCCGCCGTCCCTGATCCCAGCCATTTTATTCTAGATAGTTCTACGCTATGTGCGTTTTATCAAGTAACGTTTCAATATTCGTTCTATATTCACATTTTGAAATTGGTTTTCATGATAGTACCCAGACAATTGTTTAAATTTTGCAAAACAAATCAAAAAACAATAATCTACTCTAAAAAATTCAAGTGGTTATGGATCTGATGCGTCGTCAAGTTAAGAGCTTCTTTGTGATGGTCTACAACATGTCATTAATGAAAATACCTACGATATGATTATTTGTTGTCACGTGACAGTTCTTCCAGTTTGGAGGTGAGAAAAGTGAACAGGAGTGTTTATCCCACCATTAATCACGAATTACGAGTGTTTTAAATAGCTTTAAAAACCATTTGAAACTATTGTAATGTAACGGGAATCTATGACCAAAATTGCTAAAAACAAGGTTACCTTTATTCTCGACCCAAGAGGCATGCGCAGAATAAACCAGTATACGAATGTTTCTCCCACATGTGAAAGGGTCTTGTAGTATGTGAACAGGACGGCATGAACTTTTTTGTAAGATTTCGTCGATCCTGTATGAGTTTATAGTTCGACAACTACTGAGACCTTGTACTGATGAAACACTGATGCATAAAACATGATGTTACAACAATTCAAGTAAAACACACATGTTTAAACATGAGTGTCATAACTGATTTGATAAAGTACATGTTTATGTATAAAGTGTTTTATCTCAGTATAGAGGTTACTACACGGAAGCGATTGAAGTTCATCGATTGGCCTTTTTGTTTGTGAATTATTAATGAGTTTTAGAATTTACGTTATACAAACGGACTTTTTAAATGATTGTATGCGGTATTACTTAACACTAACTCATATTAAAAAAAAAAAGACTGATTTGGTCAGTATTACACCTTTTTTCGCATATTTTGTTTTGCTATCGATCGTGTTTATCACATGTTATCAGCATTTGCTAAGAAAACAAAACAAATTAAACATACTACAGATTACTCTTTAAGTAAATTCCTTTCTTAACTCTATAATGACTCAACCGTGAACTCTGCTATCAATGGAAATCGTCGAATGACTACAAGTTCCCAATCAGTTTCTTCAAGAGCCAAACAAGACATGATCACCAGGGTCTGTTTAAGACTTTACTTTGCCAATTAAAAGGTTAATCTCTTCAAGTACACATAACATAAACGGTTTAACTTCCTATTTACCTGTTTAGCATTGATTTTCTTAGACTTCTTAGTCTACCCTGGAACAACCAAATGAATTCCCTACCTGCTTAGAGAGAGCAATCAATTCATTTATTTGCCCGTTTGAAATGTGAAACTAAATGACTCTCTTTCAATCGCGTTACGTTACTAGTCCAAGAACATACTGAAACACATTTCAATCCATTTTGCTTCGCAAGGTTTAAGAGACATAATGAGATCTGAAATGGCTTACCACTGATTACAAGATACTTTGAATGCCAATTAACCAATTCGGGACCATGGCACAAGCTAGATCAATTTAGCTTCCTTTTCAGTTTACTTGGTGTATCACAGCATAAACAGGTTTATCAATATGGCTTAACCAAAGACCACTTAACCCGGCTATACACGACACACGAGCTTTCCTCCTTCACCGCGGTGTGTTATGCCAACACGATGGGTCAGCTGATGTTCTTAAATGTCTAATTTGGCCACGCCCAGTGTGGATTCACTGCTGTTTTTGCAATCAGACTGATAACTGTAAAATAAGAGCTTACTTAAAGAGTCCTTTCACTTCATACATTCTCTAGAAAAGGAGTTTTGCTCGATAAGAAGGCAAATCATAATAGTAGGTTATCAGTCATTAGTTCGTTACTACTGACGTGCTTTCAATTTATCAGTCTGAAATTGATTACTTCACCAAAGTTTAAATTAAACATAATCTATTTTACAGCTTTAATTACTTGAAAGTAATATACCTAAGCCAACACGACGGCGGCATGTGTTGAACAAAGAGTCCAACTTGATCATAACAGAATGAATGATAGAATATATATGATACTACACTGCTAGTCTTCCTAATAACGCGCTGTGCTTATAGATCTTCATTATATTTGAAATTATTTGTTTGTTTGACTGGGGAAGTATAACAAAACACCTAATTACCCACACTGTAAAAAGAATGAATTGTGTCAATTTTGGGCAGGTCGTTTGGGTAGAGAGCTTAAACAATCATAAGTAAATCTAATCTGATTTGTCTCGCATATTACAGGATATCGCTATACAGAGTTCGTACTCCTTTTTTTAGACCCCCCCCCCCCCCCCCCCCCCACCCCCAAACACACACACACACATACCATGCCCTAATCTAATTCGTGCGAAGTGGTATCCTTTTTATCCCTCCCGTGCAGAGTTCATGTGTAAAAGTTTTTGAGAGACGGAGGCCCATGGTTTAGCGTTCTTAACTCAATAAAAATTCAGTAACTATATTAAAATGTAATTCCAAAGCCGCAGATCTTTCTCCTTAGCCTGTTGACTGATTAGACGGATGCTCAACCAAGTGATGAAAAATATTATAAGAACTGTGAGTTTCATAATTGTTGATTTTCTCGGGATTTTTATTGCGCATTGTTGTGGTCTCCGTCTGTAGACGACGTTTCGATGAAGCTATAATTCGCTCGTCCTGTTCAGGTCTTGTGTTGACGAAATGCTGTGTTCAAGAACGGTTTCTTCATAAATATTATTATAAGTGTTTTTTTTCTGTATATTGCTCTCATGCTGACCAAAGACTATTTTTTTCTTTTGTTAATGTCTGTTTCCTGGACAATGAGCCGCTCTCTCAGTTGTATGTCGTTAGGGCCGAGTTTGATCGGTTGTGCTATTCGCTTTTTTTTTTTTTTTTTTTTTTTTTTTTGCACAATATTAACTCTGCTTTTGGTTTGTAGTGCATCCACGGGTTTCAAAAAAGAAAAAAGAAAAAAAAGAAGAAGAAGAAGTTAAGAAAAGTAAAAAAGTAAAAAGAAATCCCAAGGAAACCACTGACAAACTGATATATAATTCCACCCACCTGCAAAGAGTCCAGAGTGACTATAACTGTGAGATTTGACTATCAATTTCTAATTAAACAAAACCATTGGTTGTTTCAATGGTGCCCTGGGTGCCAGGAGATAGTCTCGCCTCTACTTGTGAATAACAAATAGCAACTAAAGAATTGCAATTTCACCTCCAAGCTTGACGCATCCTTAAAAATCTTCCATTAACAAGTTTGTTTAGTCTAGTTTACTTACCAAATATTAAAACCATCTTGTCTATAAACTCATGTTTAGACTAAAAAACACTTAAAATCCAAAAGGCTTAGTATGTATGCTTGTGTTATGTAAGCTATCATTGTAGGGGATCAAAGATGGTTTTCATCATTTTATCTTGCATCCTGCTGCTAGTGCATACAAAAACCAATTAATGACGGATATTGAGAAATCGGCTAACACAGTTCTGTACCCAATTCAAACCCTCGGGGATTATTAGAACGGCTTTTTGTTCGCTACATTTCCATATCAATGCAGCATTGACATGGAAATTTAGTGAACAAAATTATCTATTAATCCCAGAAGGTTTGACTTGTGTACAACAAAGCGTTAGCCGATTAGTTCTATGGGGGCATGGTTAATATTTTGGCCTTTTTACGGCAATGGCAATTTTTCCCCTTTACGGTTAACGAGGAATTTGATAATGAATTTGACAATGAATTAATTAATTTCATTGATTTTGAAGGTGAAAAAGTGGTTTCAATTTTCTGAATAACACAGTTAAGGTCTAAGGACTCTTTTGGTTTACCGCACAAGACCCCCAGCTCTTCTCTTCTGTACCGAGACCACGCAATAAGATACATAATGTTAATATTAACGTGTCAATATATTTTGCTATAAATCTAATTGAGAAGACAAAAACGACCATTACAATTGTTCTTGGTACACTTTCATTCAAAATGAACGAAACTCCCACCGTTGCAGTTGCTAGAAAGAGTCTTACATTAACTCTTTTCCATGGCTAATGGTTAGATTTTTTCTATTTTTACGCCTGGCGTCTACATTTTTGGGCCGCTTCACGGTTAAACCACTGAATTGAGTCGACCCTTTAAACACTTGTTGACATGGATGGCGAAGAACCAAATTTCACAATTGTTGTGATATAATCATCCTTAGCAAGGCCACGAAAAAAGTCCGCTTATACTTGCTTGCCTGACTCTATCTGTTTAGTATGATAAGTTAATTATATAAAAATTGCGAAAGAAATAAGCCGACCTAAAGAATAAATGAAGAAGAAGCCAAGAAGAAGAAGAAGCGAAGAAGAAGAAGAAGAAGAAGAAGAAGATGATGAAGAAGAAGAAGAAGAAGAAGAAGAAGAAGAAGAAGAAGAAGAAGAAGAAGAAGAGATAGAAGAAGAAGAGAAGAGAGAAGAAGAAGAAAGAAGAAGAGAAGAGAAGAAGAAGAAGAAGAAGAAGATGATGAAGAAGAAGAAGAAGAAGAAGAAGAAGAAGAGAAGAAGAAGAAGAAGAAGAAGACGACGACGATGATGATGATGAACCACTATGTGAACGTACTGCCGCAGTTTGAAGAAGATTATAAAGATTATCTATCTAAATGTTTAACTTTATGTTCTCGACAATTTTTCAATGCTAACTTTCTTGTAAATATTAGTGGAATGTTATGTTAACATCTGAGATTTGGAAGCTGATCAGACCTTCATCACTTCCGGAACAAATGAAATGTAACCATTTGAAAATGTTTATGGACGATACAGTTACCTAGCAACAGTCTTGTAGATAGGCCGATGTAAATTGGTTCTCGTTTACCCCAGATACTTTATTATAAATCAAAATGTGTTCTAGAAACTGTTGCTGATTTTCAAAAAGTTGCAATTTCCCAATGCGCACTGTATATGTGGTGTAAAAGAAGAGCATGAACTGCAAAATACATGTGATACGATATCCTTGGCTTCTATACTGCTACCACGCCACATGTAAAATGGTCCCTTTCTTATCATATTTTGTGGCGACATGTAGTCTTGAAACAGGGTCGCCACTATACCTTTTGCGTGAAACGTGAATGGCTGATTTATTTTGACGTGAAACGTGATTTAAGGTCTAAAATCTTTTTTTCGTCCACGTGAAATATGTTTTTTTGTGAACGTGAAAGAGACTTTTAATATCCTTGACGTCTGAAAAGACCAAATATTTTTGCGTGATATAGGGGACCCTGCTTTCTCTTTTTGTTTCCGATTTTTATTTTCAAGGTTGCAATTGCCTGTGAATTTAGATGGATATTTTATATATAGCACTACAAATGGCAATAGAAGTTAAATTTCACTGATGAATGCTGCACATTTGGATGCTCCATCCTAGTACAAAAAGTACAATTTATTTCTCGTGACTAAATGAGTTTGGATTGCGTGGTCATCACGCTATCCGATTGCCTAACTAGCAAGAATTGTTCACAGCGTGCTGGTCTTATTGCATAACTTATGAGAAGTGATACCTACAAAGATACATTACTGAGAATACTGTGCTAGTACATGAGGTAAGGAATGGGTATAGCGAGTTATAAACATGATCTATCCAACCTTAACTATACCAAGCTTAGTTTTTTCAATGTCTACAAAGTCATGTCGACATAACCCATAGATAACACGCTTTCAACTACAATTAACGAACAATTATTTCCTCACACCCCGGCAGAAAATATGTCAAGTGTCGATCAAGTGATTGATTTCCAGCAAAATACAAATTACAAATTTCACCTATGACATGTTTGATACAATCTTAATAAAACAGTTTCAGGTCACTTTTCTTGCTGTGCTTTTCTCCTTTATTCATTCTAGTTGGTTCTAATTATTGTACTTGCAATTGCGAAAGTGTCAACCAGATGTTCCCAACGTAGAAGCAATTCATGTAGGTTAATTGATGTTCACCCTTTTTTAGTAAAGCTGGCATCCTTAAAATACTGAAATCAACTATATAGCTTGTGTGTGTCCGCGTTAACTATTGACATAAATTTATTTATTTATTCATAGAACTTTCTAATTATAAATTAAACATCAAAAGTTCATCTTGTTGGATCCCTTTCTGGAAAACGCTGCTCTTTCTATTCTAAAAATCGTTGTCGCATATAAGTTTGAGTTATGAGGTCATGTGAAGGAACAACAGCGCGCGTCTTATCTAGGGTGTAACAATGAGAAACGAATGATCAGTTAAATTAAACGACATTTTTTTGTTCAGGTTTCACTTTAGACTTTGCTTCACAGGGAACAACTCAAAGCTTTTTCTTCGCTAAGTCTTCTCTTGGGTAAATTAAAGATTGAATCAAACTTATGGTTTACGTGGATTCAAGCTGTGTCAAGACCCGGGGGGGACTCCATTGTAAAAAGATCGTGTAGCTCGTCGGAAATTTTCAAAAATACCCCTAAAAGATACCGGAAGTCTTTTTAACAGGACGTTGCCGGACGATTTTTGAACCCCTAAGAGATACCAGCGATAACAAGCTAATGAACATTATAACTGATGATGAACACAAAATTAGATGGTCGACATGCTTTTGTTGGGTAAATTTCTTCCATTTGAGAATAAGATAATAAGCGATGGGCTCTTTTGATACCCTAACAGAGACCAGGAAATGCTAAAACTCTAAACTTCAATTTTAACACCCTAAAAGATACCAAATTGCTGATTTTTACCCCTAAGAGATACGACAAGCATACCCGATCCTTTTACAAGTGGAGTCCCCCCCTCCAGGGGTCTAAGATCGAAGCGTCTTGTTTTCAATTCGCTCTAACTTATGAATGCCCTAATTATTGTCAAGTTAAAATAGCATGCGAACACAGCCCCTCTCACATCACGCGCGGCAAAATCACGAGCCCCAGCATAAAGCAAGCGATGTACTTGCTATGGTTGCTCAGTTGCTCTAAATAACTCATATAGTGACTTACCTACAAACTAGAATTCCTAACTCCAGAAATGACGTGCACTAATACCCAATAGGACATTCATTTCGATTGCGAAAAGATTATTAGGATAGGTCAAGAGTCTCTTATCCGGTGTCAAGTTTTACTATAATACATTTGCTGAATTCCCGTGATACTTGAAAGACGTTGCTAACCATAAGGTAACCATCGGCTCCACAAAATGTTTCTTTTCTCCTCTTTTCAATCGCCGAAGAAAGACAATTATCTAACTTACCTTTAGGTAAATGGATTAAAGCCTTAAAAACGACGATCGAACCACAGTGAGTTTAGTGCCTACGCTCTGTTAAAGCCGATATCAGAAACAATCTCCCAACATTGTGACGTATTCTCATGATCAGATTCAAAATAACTTAGATCGATGTTCTACGATGCTATTTTTGTTCAGCCATCTGCCTGAAATCTCCTTCATTTTGCATCATGTTTTACGTACATTGATAGATAAAAAACGCTACGTTTTTAGGCTATTTACGGCATTGCTTATCGTTCTGTGCTCAAGAGCGCTAACTTGAAGGGACATTTTCGTAGCTAGAAAAACGGTAGGTAGGAAGTGCACATGTACACGTTTTAACGAGTTCTCACGAGTTTCCAGGTGTTACGTGTTTAAATAAAGTACATTGTAATGTACTGTATTGTATATTGTAGGTAGGTAGATACGGGAGGTAGGTAAATGGTGTAATCCTAACCGTGGAGGACTACAGGACTTTGGAATCTAACAAGAACATCTTTCACTGGTATTTTTCTTTGTATCGTAAAGACACTACGTCAGTAATGCGGTAATGTGACAGTGCATTAGTGGAGGAGGATGTATAAGAATAATCTAATGGCATAATTGGCCAATGTCATCTGCCACATACATGAATATTTCATAGAAACGAAAGTATATCAGGCTCACATCAGATGGACCAGCATCAGTGCATGTACGTGGGTGCGCTACCATGCTAAAGGATGGCGGATGATGACAAGGCATGATTGAAAGAGCTGTTTTGAGGTTCAAAGATAGAGATCTTTCCAAAGTAGAAGGACTTCGTGAGTATCTTTGATGAGCGACATGATGGCGCTGAAACAATCTTTGAATGTTGGGAAGAAAATTTGGAGATGACCAGAGAGAGAAAGACTTTAGCCAAAAGAGTGCTGTTTCATGGCTTATAATGCATAAAGGCATAAGCGAAAGGATTTAACGTAAAATGGATTGAAGAATTATTATGTAACACATTTTAAGCCGCTGAAGATGGGCTAGTAGCCCAAAAGCTAAGTTTTGATAAACTATTAAAAACCTTATTAATAATTCATAAACACAATGAAAATCATAACCATGACGAGGGTCTTGAATTTCAACTAAAAACTTATCCTAATTTACATCAAATTTAATCTGGATTTTCTCTGGCAAAATTCATAATTTTTTTATATTTTTCAAAAACATGAAATATAGGATGAAGGTTTTTAAATCGGTTGCGGCCCTCGGTCTTGAATTTCAATGTTGCCCCGAGCCCGTGCGTTTGAACGTTTATTTAAAGATTGAAAAACAAAACATTATTGTTGGAGATGTACATTTTACTTTAATGCAATCGCGCTTATTAACAGACTTATTATTAGACCTTTAATGGCCACGGAACAATAGTTTCAAATCGGTTTTTCGAAGGACGCATAGCGCTAATCCTGATGATGGGTTGACTGTTTTATATGCAGCTGGGTTTTCACACGGGATCAGACTCGCTTTGTTCTGTTTCCATTAAAGTGAATTCGGGAAAGGTCTTTTCCATTAATCACTATCACACATTTTATGAATACCATAAATTCATAATTTGTTGAAAATATCCCCTCCCTCATGAATACTAGACTCCTAAAAATATACCCCTTAATTTGTTACGTCCCTTGATTTCTTAAAACCTCCCGAAAACAAGGATTATTTGAAGCATCGATCTAAAAATACAAACTAAAGCATTAATGGATGCCAAAGCTCTTTTGAGGCATTCACTACTTCAGTATAGTTTTTTTCTAGCTCTCTCATCACGCTATAGAGGCTTTGCACCATCACGTGATGGCAGCCATGACAGGAGGCAGGAACAATAGAGTCTGGACTAATCTTGTTTCACCAGGGAGACAAGACCCTATTGTTGTGCCTCCTGTCATGGCTGCCATCACGTGATGGTGCAAAGCCTCTATAGCCATGGGGAAACCTACATAGCCCTCAGTTGATGTAATATATTCATAAAATCTATTGTATTCTATTGTCGTTCTATCTATTGTTTTATGTGTTATTCATTATATTTTTATGAATATATATACATCAACTGCGTGCTACGTAGGTTCTCCCCTATAGCCAATGATACATGTGAAGCTTTTTTTCTGATACATTAAGAGAGTTTTAAATTTCAAAACGATTCTTAATATTTGGAGCCATATGCACTCACACTCTCCTTATTTATAAATGCAAGTTTTCCTCCGAATAAAAACCCCTCCCTTTTAATAACCCAACCAAAAGGTTCGTTGAGCAAATAAATGCTCTGGGCTTCTTTAATTTGCGGAATTTAACGACATAGAAGTTTTTGTGACACTGATTCAGTTAAATCATTCCAAAGTCCAAACAGTTGCATAACTAGTACAAGAAGAGCCGTAATACTGCAAAGAAAATCGAGGAAATCCTCCCCCCACCCTACCCCCCAAGAAAGCTCGCGTAGTTGAAAACCGGTCTGGTTAAAAGAAATATCATATATCATAACAGGCCAAATTGTGGGTGCAAAATTGTCAAAGGAAAGATATTGTGAATAACCCACTGCCGTCACGAGCTCGATAAAATCAGGTGGCGATAATTTGACAAGATTTTTTGGTTCGGATAAACACTGCTTGTGGTGCCGCTTTCAATACGAGGTTTTAGCTTTAAATCTATCAGTAAAACACTGGTAAACAAATTAAGAGATTGAGATTAGTCATTGGAATCGGATCGTTTGAAGATTTCCTTCACTTAAAAACGTTTACGAAAAGTTGACATGATTTTTACTAAAACATATTCAACAGCAAACACGTCAATTATTATTGCGGTATAGACATACTCTTCTCGACTCGTTCGCTTGCGTATTAGTTTAATGCAGCTGTTTGACTGAGTCCATATGTATATAGATGATATTTTAATTACTAGTCTTAAGTATCAAGTCACTTTGAATATATTACACTTTATGTTCAAGGAAACGGAACAGTCCATAGTCCATAAAAAGGAACGCTTGCCGTTCAAAGCCTCAAAGGACCGCGGGGAACTTTAGTTCACGCTTAGTACTCTTATTTTTTCACTTATTTTTCTTGTTCGATTTAATTTGCTGCTGCTCTTATCCTTAATCTTTCAATTTTTGTACAGTTTAGTTTGTTTTCTTAAAGACTTCTTTCGACATTTTCCCTTAACTTTTCCATGAAGTTCGTATCGTTTAAGTAGTATGTGCATCAACCGCCAGTGCGTTGTTAAAGAAACTGCATGAAAATAGGAAATAGAGCAAGGAAAAAAGACTTCTTAAATAAGGTACTGAAATTACTTGTAAGTTTACAATATACTAATATGGCTGTAAATATATACTGCTTACCGTACTTACGGAGCTCTTCCAAGCGGTTATCAGGTTATCGACAGAAACGTCAATTCACGAAACAAGTTAACGAAAATATGCGCGCAAGTACGCACTTCGCTTGTATGATGTTTTTTATGAGCATCCACGAACTAGTATAAGATATTGCGTCTGGTACAAAAACAGGATTTTCTTGTTTAACTAGTAATTCGAACAAATGTGATTTTAATCTCTTTTGTTCCTGATATTTTAACGTACAAAGCAAGGAATATCAACTATTAGAAACCTCTAAGTTCTTTGGTACTGATCATTAGTGATATGGCTAACGCACCTTTGTGTAAATGACAAGTCGTTAACTGCATCGAAACCCTGAAAAGCCGGCTATGTTATAATCGATTTCAAAACACACAGTATTAGTACTTCAAACCATTTTCATCTCATTAATTGCCTATTTATTTACATGTTTGTTTGCCTGTCTGTCAACACTGATTGCAAGCCAAACATTGCAGTTCCAGAAGAATGCCGATGCAATTGTAACACTTTGTCTCCCTTGGTGACTTTCGTGCCACAAGGACTGGGAATGAAAAGGAAATTTTCGAAATGATCCCTTAAAAGTGTTGAGCTCGAGTCTTGTTTAGCAATAAGCGATTTTTGCCCCCTCTAAGAGGTATACCAACTTAAAAAAAGTTTTTTGTCGAAGGCATTAGGGTAACAATTTAGAATGCTTTTGCTTGTGGTTGCACGGAGTTGTCCTATATATAAACTATTCTTAAAGAACACTAGCGAAACTTAAGCAAACAACCAAAAAGAAACCGCTAACACTACTGGAGGTCCATTATGATTTATGACACCCTCAGCATACCACGAATTTCAAACCCTAAAAGGTACCACGATAATCCCCGACCCTCCTCGGTCGGTTTGTCGCTCTAGATATCTACCAAATTAAACATGCCCAAATATTTTTTTTCTAGTGTGACACTTGAGTTCAAGAGCTTTCATGTTCTATTCATTCTAGAAAGCACGAAATTAAAAATGTTGTTTTTATCGTGTTTTGCAATATATGTCTTGTATCAATCGAGTTTTACACCTTTGATCTGATGAAAAATTTCACTCCTCAAGCTTGTTTTTGTGTTTCAAGCGATTCAAAATTAAAGCGGGAAACATTTGATTAAATGTTTGAAATCAATCGTTAACAACGTTACAACAAGCATTACCTTAGTAAATTTATGAGCATTGAAAAAACCTGCGATCTCATCGTCTCAAAGCCATTCCGTCTTTGCTCCCATGAAAAACAACCAAGCAAATGAACGGCTATTTACGGATGATTGAAGGAGGATTTTTAAAAGAGCATTATTTCGTTTCGGTAGCTTTAAAAACAAATCCCCATGAATATCATTCTTATCACTACATAAATCTTTTTATCGCGGGATAAAGCCTTGGCCAGTGATTGCTTTATGAGAACAAACATTTCAGCCCAAATGAAATTTGAGAAGAACCTTTTTTCTCTAGTAAAGCAAGATTTCATTGACCCTGATGTTTTATGGATGCAGTTGTGACTTGATAAAAGCATGAAATGGATGTTTTGTTTACTTACTTTTTCACTTCTTGATTCCAACAATCTCTACTGACACATTTATGGAATATATGATTTCAATTGATTGAAGCATCGTCCTCCATTGTCTGAAGAAAAGAATAACAAACTGAATAATGTTGTAATGAAAACAAGCAAGAAAAATATTGGCACTATTTGAATTGCTCAACCTTTAGATTGCTAGTAGTGATGCTAAATAGGTAGGTTCTATGTAGGGGATGACTGTTGATGTAATGTTTCTACGATAAGTGCATTAAAATGGCGATAGGTAATTTGCAATGTTGATTTTTCCTTTTCTCTGCTCACCAGGCTGTTTCCTGTTTGAGATAAGTCTTTTTGGCTTCCAACAGTGTTTTAAAGAATTTTCCTAGTTAAAAATCCAATCAACTAGAAATGGATATCGCTCTTTACAAATGCGCATCTATCCATATCACGTCCGAGTTTTCACCGTCGCCTCGTAGACACTCCGGCTAATCGTTTTCCATCAAAAGCGACTCCAAGTCAAATTAAACGTGCGTTGTGATTGGTTGAAACTAATTTAAAGGTTACGGGAGCACTTAAAAAGTCTTGGAAATCATTCGACTGAGCTGATTCAATTTCTGTACGGGTTCAATCTTTTTGTGTTGGGTATTAAGTAATGGAAGCCGCCTGTTATGCCATCTACACCTGTATAAAAACATATCTTCCATGATAACATTTGCCTTGAGGTTTCTCGGTTGGGGAGAAAATAGCCTCCCCCACTTTTAGTCTCGCGAGTTACAGTAAAAACTAAAAACCAAAACATAGAATGGACGAACAAAATAAAATTGTTAAGTACAATCCCAAATAAACTTGCCTACTTGTCATGCCTTCAAAAATTACATTGTTCATGTTTGATTGTAAAACACTGCGGAATGCTTGTAACAAATTGAAGTTCCAAATGTTGAACAACTCAAGGATTAACGATCTTATAGAAATAGAAACTTGTTATCCTTCAAGTGTATGGTACTCGAGGCAAAATGTGTATTTACTGTGACTAATTGATAGAAAAAGCAAAGCCTACTATTAAGCTGTTGCTATTAGCAACCAAGTCAAAAAGTGAGTTGAAAGGAAAACCTTTGTTTAAAGTAAGCACCAACCTGTCGTAAAGCCTCGAACTGAGGTCGATAAATAGAACCATAACAATTAAAAGAGACAGCTTTATAAATAACCAAAGTAGACGAGAACATTCAGAAAAATAGGTCTCAGCACTTTTTGTCAAGAAAGAACGTTTAATTCGTTGTTTGCCATATGGACAGATGAGAAATATGATAAATAAATGATTCTTTTGTGAAATGGCATATGCTGTAAAAACCTTTGATTGAATTCAGGGTCGTACATTTGCTAATCGTATTTCAAAGGAAGCGATAGTAATATACATAATGATACGAACATACTCCATCTATAAGCAGCTTATATTGAATACAGTGGCTAAAACATTTCAGAATGATTTGGAAAACGAATCATTATAGAACCTATGCAATATTCGTTTCATGACACAGAAAAACTGTTGAATGCCGGATTCCGTACGGGTAAATTGTATGAGTATTTTTTGGAAACGATGAAAGGATACTGTTTAGCTGAAAAGACAGATCTACACTCACATGCACACTGAAATAAACACCTATTGGGTAACTGCCTAGCTTCCTGCTCCTTTCTTGTTAAATAAATCGGCAACTGATTGAAATATTGTCTTAAATATTTGAATACACCTTTCTTCAAAAATCCTAAAACACTCCAGTTCAAATTACACGAAATCTAATTAGTTAAAAGTTTTGTTATTCTCCGACATTTAGAAATATAAAAATTCACTTGTATAAATAGACATCTTGTAATTCCTTCCGTTTGATTCACAGTTATTGCAGGCAGTCTGTTCTTAATCCCTGGCTTGTTCTCTTAGACTGGAACTGAAATATTTTTTCGCACAAAATTAACCCCGTACACACGGTCACTTTTACCAAATCATGCCACCTTCCTAAACTTCATTATTCATTAATAATAGATATTCTTTACTAAGTCTTAAAAAGCTTCATTCCTTTAGGCATCAATTCGTACCCCAATAAATCCTAAAGCCTGTTCAGTATATTAGGCGTGTCGCCTTCTAGTTGTGATCTTGTTATTTTGCTAAACCAATGTTTCATCCTTTATTGTTTTCTAAATTCTGCTAAAGAATTCTTCTAAAGGAAGATATTTGTTTCCAATTATTTCGGTCCTATCAAAACTTATCATTCTTACGCAAAATGACAACATCGCGCAAAAGTAAGAGAATGCGGAAAACCAGGGGCATAGCTAGAATTCTGTCTAAATATATATTACCTGGAAGACTTTTGTCCCTACTAGATCAAAGCTTGACCGTTTTTGCTTCTTGACCAGAATCGGACCAGAATTCTTCAACAAAAATACGATTACTTTGACGATCAGTGGTCAAATTTGCACGCAGCAAACCAAAAAAGACGAAGATAAAATTTGGTTGGCTTACTTAATGAATTGAAAGGTAGTTGGCTCCTGAACGAAAATATTCCCGCTTCAATAATGCATTTGAAAGCCCTATTAGTTTAAGACTTCTTCTTATGCAGTACTTGTGAAATTTTAGTCGTGATGTATTCTAAAGAGTTTTATAAATGAGAAAATGTTGTTAGGTTATCAGCCATTAGCAGTGTGACGTTAATAGGTGTTAAAATAAATCTATGATATGACGTCAAAGCACCGCTTGAATTAACTATTTGCCGTTCGCACTTTAGCATGACATTTCTTACCTCGTTCATTAATCATGAAATAAGCGATAAACTGGTTGCCCATCATAGTTGCGAAAGAAAAATAGGTTCATTTCAAGCTTTGCGTGTATATTGAAATTTTTAGTCGTGGTGAAGAACACACCAGACGATGAAGTCGCATTTCTAGGATGAACTTCCTGCTCATGTGACAAACAGAGAACGCTTTAAAAGTGGCTTCTAGAACGTGCAGGCTTTGCTTTAGACGATTTTAGAGTCTTTAATCATTTGACCAGATTGACAACAATTTGTGATTTGACGCAAGAGTTTTAATTATAAGGACAGTTATTTATCTTTTGAAGTAAATCACATTATCATGATTTTAAAAAGAATGAAGAAGTATATAGTTATATATAATTTTGAACTAATGCAACTGAAGAAGGGAAATAGCTAAAGGAAAGTGTCATATATGCAGTAGCGGTTTGCCATTACTGTCAAAGTGATTGATATATAGAAGTACCTTTACACTTCTATGCCATATTCTTGTCAAAGATGGTTGAATTTGAAGACTTAAAATACCGGTACACTTGAACTAAAAGCACTTTTACTTAGACTAGACAAAATCAAAGTTTAGTTGAGCTAAGAGCATCCTTGGGTCAAACGACGAGAGTAGAAAAGAGAAATGAAAGGAAAAACAACAACAACAAACAAACAAACAAAACAAAACAAAAACAGAAAACGAAGAAAAAAAAAGTTGTCCTTGATCGAAGTAAAAGATCCTAACTTTCATTTCCGTTCTTATTTAGCCCTTGCTTTTTACTGAGATATGGAAAACAGAGAAACTACGACATGCATAGCTTCGACAACGCGAATTGAACCGCAAACCTATTGCAGCGCAGAATTAATACGCACAACCAAATTATTCCCGTGCCTTGGGATACTCAGTCAAATTTTATACGGGGAAGTCCCTCCAACCGCCCCCCCCCCCCCATCCCCCCCAACCCCCCCATCCCCCCCAACCCCCCCATCCCCCCCCCCATCCCCCCATCCCCCCCTCCCCCGCCCGTCAATCCCCCACCACTCCCCGCCATCCTCCACTTTTGAGAGAAAAGGTACTCCTCTGACACAGCTTTCTCAGAAAATGGCCGCGTTCCGCCCTGTTGCTTTCTTCATTGATACTTTTGTTCTGCCAGTGCGTTTTTAAAGTGTTTAGATTTGATTTTTTTCTACAAAACGTTTTCCTTCATTTTGTAAGCTTAATTACCGTTTTTCATCTATACGTGATAGAGCAGACGTGATATACGTCATGATAATAGATGCCTTAAAAGTGGTGGTGGGACAAATGCACTCATCAATTAGCTTCTTCATCTGATAACAAATTCGCGACATTGTTATTAAGTTCATTGCATAGTTTCAGGAAATGGCATCTCAATTAAATATTAATTAAGAGGACTTATATCATACTAGCAGAATTAATATTCCTAGAAAGCACGTCCCAGTAGAGTATGACGCTTTAAGAGTTGGATAGTTGTTTTTGTGTACTCGCGACAAAACCCCTTTCATTGCTTTGGGTTTTTCTCTTTTGAAATTTCTCTTGTGAAATGAGATCATTAGTTCGAATATCTATTTCTCTATGCTCAAAAATATTCCAGATCTAAAATTCCTTTGCTTGGTTGCTTTTTCTCATACCACTGAGCACTTTCTTCAGCCGGCAATGATTTTTAATAACTATAGCCCATAGCCTATCATCAGGGTTCAATAAAAACCGTTGATTGCTTCATTTAGTCCTGATGATAGGCTATGAACCTGAAAGCTCGCTTATTAAAAAACTCATTACTGGTTGAAGAAGCAAGTTCAGTCACATCCGGCAAATAATATGATTTAAAAAGACGAATAAAAAACTTAAAAAATTAAAACGCGTTAAAGGAAAATTAAGATTAAGCAATGTTCGATCGATCGATCGATTGATTGATTAGTTGACTGATTGACTGATTTACTTACTGACTAACTGATTGATTGATTGATTGACTGATTGATTGATTGATTGGTTGATTCCTTCATTTCATTTATTCATTCAATCTCTTCCATTCGTCGATTTGTTGGCATAGTGCGTTATTGTAGGCATTTCTTGTTTTATGGTGGAATGAAAAAGGGTACATTATTTGATCTGAGTAAAGCAAAATGATTCTAGAGTTATGCACTTCGTCGAAGTATATAATTGCTAATTTTTTTCATTTGCCAGTACGTGAAAGAAACGAAAAGAGAAGACTGTGGCTTACTGAATTAATCATTATAATGAGCGCGCATTTTGCCATATCCTTCGCACACTCAAGGAAGTGGAAATGACTGGAATAAACTGCATGTAGGTTTACTAGCATTTTGTATAAGAATATCTGAATAATGTATTATTTTATCTTGGAAAGCCAATAGTTTTAAAAGACTATGGACGTCATGCAAGTTGCTAGCTAGTAGTTGCCGCTCGGTTGGCTCAGTTGGGTGAGCAGCAGTCTTCAGTGCGGTAGCCGGTCAGTGCTCGATTCCCCGACCGAACCAACATTCAGGGTCTTAGAATAACTGAGGAAAAATTGCTGCCTTTGTAATTACATCTGCAAACGTTTAGACGTGTTAATGTCGCAGTTTTTAACTTTCATTAGGCACTTTGAAATAATCTTAACTTTAATCTTAATTTTAATCTTAATTTTCCTTTAACGCGTTTTAATTTTTGGCGGTAGCCAGCCCGAAAGCCTTGCTCCTCTAGCCACCGCACACCTCCAAAATTTATATTTAACCAACTAACACATCCTAACTGTTCATTTTTATTGTTTATATTGTTATATAAAAGAGAAACATGTAACATTGTAAAAGAAGTGTGAATAAAAACTCTTGAAACTTGATATTTAATATTCAGCCAGTGCTGCCAAAACAGAATGCATATGGGTTTGACTTGCAGCTACCCTTCAAGGATAAAATAGTACTGAAAACATCAATACTCTAAATTCCCTAAATCGGCCTCCTGGAAACAGCGACGGAAAATAAAAATAAACCTAGTTCTCTGCCATGAAACAAGGACAAACACGAACTGACCTGTTGCGAATTATACAACGAACAAACAGACTGTCGAATATGATTACCAAGGACAACTTAGAAGCGAGACCAAATTCTTAATACGCTTTAAAAGCGTCACTAGACCAGTCACTCACCGTACAACTGAATTAACTCGCCGAAAACACCATAATGGAAGGCCCAAGTGGCCACACCACGACGGAAGAAGTGATCCCTATAGCATTGCGCGTTAGGGATTCCGGCTTCAGCAAGGGCACAGTGAATTTCACTAACTAGAAGGTGCTTCGTTAAAAGGTGTACTCCCCGGCTCCGGCCATGGCGGGGAAAAGAAAAATGTCACAAGACTTACGCCCGGAAACGAGTTCAGACTTATAGTACACTTGTAAACGGCGACTAGGCATCAGGAATCGGGAACATTTAAGAAGAATGTGTAACTTTATTAAGTTCACCAAACTGAATGATTTTTGTGGATTTAAACGCAACAAGAAAGCCCGCATGCATTAATGAAATACTATGGCACGCAGCATAAAAGACTTGCGTGACTGAGGAACGATATGCGCCAATCTGACCATGAGGAAAACGGTAAACAAATACACTCAACATAAGGTGCATGAAACTAGATCGGCGGGTACGTTAAGGCGACGAGTTACTAGGAACAATATTTGAGGCGTGACGGGAGGCGCCCTGCGAGTGGTAACGCACGTTGGGCCACGCGGCGTTCGGGGTGAGCGAAAGTACAAAATTATTGGGAAAAAGAAATTAAAGTCTACAAAAAGATGCATTAATCTAACACCACTAAAGGTAGCTGCAAATGTACTCTAAATTAAATGTTTCTGCTTTTAAGACTACACCAACTAACCACATTAAAACGACATTTGTCAAAGCACTTAGAAATCAATATTTGAGCTGCCAAAGTGCTGACTGTAATACCAGTGATGAAACATTTACTAATATTTTCCCTGTGGACAATCCAGATCTCAACAACAACAATGTGCATATTCAAATGTGAAATACTGAGAGGGAAATCAATTCGCAAAAAAACCTTTATATTTATACAGTTCTAGTACTGTGTGTCTATTTGATCGTTCACAACGCAAACATATCAAGGCATTCAAACAAAGATTGCTGAAAAGTCTGCTCAAAAAAGGAGCCGCCGAGCATCCTGTTGGGACATAAATCACGGACCGTTTTCCGACCCGTCCAAGATATATTTCAAAAGCCTGAAATAAACGTTCAATAAAAAAACGTGCGGAGACAAATTAAAATTGGAGTGACAACGGGGGGTATTAGTCCGTCTTAATAACAATATATTTTCTGTCATGAATTATGCAACAACTAGTCCTAATAAAAATTCCAATCCGTTTTAGACAGTAATAGCATCCGTAAGGCTGTATTTATCTATACTCACCCAACTCGACAAGGCGTTCGAAAGCCTCTTGAATCGATTAGATTTTCTGTTATAAAATATCCCTCAGATATACTAAACAAAAAGATAAATGTAGCAACCGCTGACCGCAAGATAAACGTCGAAGTCGATATCAACCTGATAATCTGAGAATGGAATCCTTGGATACAAAGGTTTAAGGAAAAGAAAATTTACCTTTCATTGTCTTAACTTCAGCTCCGTATAAATTAGTTTCATCGTCATTTATGGCACCGTTGAGCGAATATCTTTAAACAAAGAAATATGGAAAGATCGGATTGAGCAGCGTTTCCCAACAGCTGTCCAACTGGTGAACGACAAATGAAATATCTTTAAAAATATGTGGTTTGATTTGCATCGGCTTGAGGCTGGATGGAAGCAGAAAAAAGAAAGATAAAATTATTTGAGAATTCGATTAGGTTCCAAAATGAAAATTCATTTACCTTTTCAATGCCTTTTAGCCATTAAGCAATTTATCTATTTCCAAATAAATTACTATGCATAATTCATAACTTAAAACAATTGAGAAAGAAACAAAAACACACTTATTTACGACTTCAATATTAGGCCTTGTCACTTTTGCAAATACCCTCATTCCCTTAAAACATAGAATATTATTTCAAACAAATCCTCGAATAATTTTGTTTGTTTCGAAGGGAAGAATGAAGTTAAGAGAAATCAACAGATTAAAATTTCACACACAACATGGGTAAATTTTGCCCGGCTGCTTTTATTCACTTAGCTCTGTGTAAACATACTAGAACCGCGAGGTTTGTGTTAATTATGGGCAGAAAGAAATACTAATTGACTAACGCGCGATCAAGTACCGCCATACTTGATGCCTTGGACAGACGCGTCGTAAATTTACTACCCAAAACAGTTCCAACTTATGAACTCTAAAGCTTAGGAACAATTTCGTTGAGTGTTTTGATCCTCGATACTCCACAAAAAATAAAAACATTTTTGTAGAAAAATGGGCAATATTGAATCAGAAGTAATAAAGCGAATGCAGTAATTTATTCAATTTTACTCAATTTTACTTCTTGTTATTGCAAGATAAATTAGCAAAGTTGACTCGCATGAAACTCATACTTCTCTTTAGCTTTGAAGGCCTAAATCACGCTAAAGATGATTAACGACGCTTCTGTTTGGATAACTTTACCCAAGTGGGGTCTCATTTTAACGTGTGAGCTGTAGAAGGTGATTTTAGGCTAAAAAAATATTTAAAACAAGTTTTTTTACAGAGTTAATTTGTTTTCGCTTTTCGCAAAGTGACGATAGCCAAGTGGATCAATCATACAAATGCTTACCCATATCGGACTGTTATTATGCTAAACTAGGAATTATATTAGTGACTTTAAAGGTAGTTCTCTTTTTGACATATGGATATTTTCCTAGCCAAAAGATTACATAACATTTTCTTAGCCGAATAAGGAATTAAATGTACAACAAACAGTTACAAAAACATTGAGGAAAATATTGATCATTTTGAGCGTAAACTAAGGACTGTTAATATTTCAGATTTTTTTACCATCTACCAAAGCTACAACACAATAGAGCAAGAAAAAAATTATTATTTAATATATATAATGAAACTAATTTTTTTAAGGTCAGTCTCCTTACCAGATTTTTAGCAAAACATCAGTTAAACTTCAGAACACATTGGCAAATGTAACGCTTTCCTTTCCTTTCTCAGAAACCACAAAGTTCACAGCATGTGTGCAGCGTACCAGTTATTCACCATGTTACACTATTGACATTAGTTTGTCACCTCGACATGGAGTCAAATGCCATTCCCTCGCGTGAGATTGCAATAAGAAACCGTGATATTCGACGTAGATTTTATGCGTACTGAACCCTGAGCCCGCAATCGAACTGGCCAAACATTGAAATACGCTAATCACTGGGAAGTAGTTTTTCATTGGCTTTTAAGAGAGCTAAACAACCAATGAGAAGCCGCCAGTTAGTACAAAGTACTTGTTCCATAGAGTTCTAGAAACTAATTCGCCAAAAAATAGAAGAATAGATAAAAATTTTGGGATTGTATAGAAAATTGTTATCCAAACATCATCGACACAACAAAGCTTGGTTTAGGTACAGCTTTATAGTTCCTTTGTTTGAATTCGACTTAGCTGGCCAAAATGTCATGCAAAGGATTGATGGTTGATTGCAAAGGATTGATTGATTATTTGAAAAACGGACAATTTTTTCTTTGGCAATTTATGTAAGAAATCATTGATTTGTAAATTAAATGGATTTCGATTCGTCGGCCATCTTCCGATCTTTCAGATTCTTTGGAAGCAAGAAAATGTTTCTAATATTAAAAATGAAGAGAGAAAGAGTGAATAAATCTTCTTACCTGGTTGAACTCATGAGGAGTAATTAATATCATATTGTTTCATCAAATGCTTCAGATGTTCAACTAAGTCGATCTGACGAGTAAGATGAAGGCAACAAAAACTTAAAACTACGTCAATACATGATAAAAGTTACGATCACATAGACTTACAAAGCTAAAGAACGCATTTT
Source organism: Telmatactis stephensoni (assembly GCA_029948255.1). NCBI lineage: Eukaryota > Metazoa > Cnidaria > Anthozoa > Actiniaria > Isophelliidae > Telmatactis > Telmatactis stephensoni. Next base: position 353,638 of record JALIZF010001877.1, on the reverse strand, counting down.
ATATTTTATGTTCATTAACGTAAGTAGTTGGTTGCTATTCAAATGAACGCAAATGACAATTAAGAATCACCCGGAGACTCACTTAAATTGCCGACAAATCTAATTGGTCATCTACCTTTTCCAACCGAGTATGTAATTATACCATAAGTAAAGCTGAATTAATGTCGATATTGGAAGCTTCCGATTGGCTGTTATCCATTTGCCTTACGACGTTTCTAGCCAGATGTCGTCAATGGACGATTTAGAAATTTCACCAATAATATTGATATTTCCTCCTTTCTGAATTTATCTATTTATCTATGTAAGATGAGTTTCTTTATAATCGAAGAACACTAAATGTTATCACTGATAATACTAATAATAATAATAAAAAAACAGTTAACTTTTTTGTTTGATCGAGACGCCGTGAATCACCAATTCAAGTGAGCCATATATGTAAATGCACGACTCCCTGCAAACACTTTAATGAAAGCATCAAGTCTTCATATATCTATCAGAATGGGTTCATTTTACCTTAGTGTCTTAGTGTCATTGACTAACTTACTTTTCTTTTGTTGTTGTTGTTGTTATTGTTGTTGTTTTTGTTGTTAACGTTGTTCATTCTCGCTGGAGTAAAGATTCATTCCGGCATTAGTTGGCAGAAACGCATCTCGGCCTTTGTAGTGTATGGTAAGACTTATTCGTTGGTAAATTGATGGTCATACAATTGCCTTGAGCTTGGATCACTCACGTTACTGAACACTGATCCGCTCTTATGGAAGGATATGAAATTTCAATCCTACCTCAATCGCAATTTCGGCCTCATATCATAAGCGTGCAAAGTTTCCAAAATTAATTAATGGAATCCCCTCAAGCAAAATAACTATTTGACAGTTAGCCATGTGCTCAGGTAAGCGTAGTAAATGAGATTTTAACAAAAATAGAATAAATGATCGAAAAAATATGCAAAGGGTCGAAAGAAACTGGTGTTTGAATTAATAGAAAATATGAGCAATAGGATGTGTGTTTTTTATTCGATCATTGCCCAGTCACAAAGTCCAGGAAAAGTCCCACTTTTTTGTTCTACTCTAAGTGCCTACTTTCAACAAATCCTTAAAACCAATATTATTATTATTACTATACAGCTAATAACTAAAGTAGGTTTTCGCTGACGATTTTCCTCTCAAGAAGAAAATAAAAGCTCCAAAATAAAACGCTTAAAGGCGGCTCAGCAGATGGAAAATACCTAACCACAATAACCTTTTACTATGTGGACAAGCAGGAGAGGTTTAAAAGCACTTTTAGGGCATGACTACCTTTCAATTTTCTGACATTGTCTCCAATCCTTAACTGTCAGAAAAGATAGCAGCGAACAGGCAAAGCTTTGAAGGAAATGAGTATGCTATGATAATGAGAGCCTTAGGAAACATTCCCACTGAAAATCCCCACTCAACGCTAATCACTTCCAAAATCTTTAAACCTATTCTGATTGCAGTAAAAAGGCCTTAACAGGAAGTCTTGTTTTATTTTTCGGAAATTCGTTTGAATTCCTTATTTACTTTCTCCAACTATACACTTTAAATGACAATTCGACGAAAACGGATAGCATCATCATGAGAAAATAGTTCTCGGTAAAAATATAGTTGTCGGTCTAAATATATTATAATGTTCCTTAATCCGACTTAAGCTATTTCAAGTGGATACGAAAAGTGCCGTGCATTTACTGTGCGGTACACCCATGCACAAATTAAAAGGTTTCTTGAAAACGACTTATCGTTAGTACGCAGTCAAAACAAAACGCTTTTCACAACACTGAGAAGAGGCTATTAATCGTAGTAGGTAGCTCAGATTTGTCATAATGCATATATGGGTAAGAACTTGTAGTCGTATGATTTGTTTTGGCGTATTGAGAAATGCACTCCAAGACGCTTCAATCCCATTCTATGTATTTTCCATTATAGAGAAACTTATAATCATTTAAGGCTGCTTAGACCTCACTGGATTGTATTCAGTTCACAACAGGAACCGACTGCAGTAGGTTGTACGTCCTGTATTAAAACTGTATCCATAAGTCAACAGAAAATGCAGTCGGAACTGTTAGATAAGTTACCTTATCTTAGAGCTATATGTCGCCAAAACCATTAGGAAATTGAAGACTTTCCTAACTCATAGATATTCAATGCAAAAAGAGCGTTAATTAGCCAGGAAGAAGGAGTTTTTATCTTGAGAAGCGGTTTATACACAAATGTATTTGATTAGTTGGAAGTCTGAGATTGATAAGAATAGCTCAGTAATTAAGAATAAAATACTAGACAGCTAGCTAACGTTCTCTGCAGTACCATCTGGACGAAATAGGGGAAGAAAAGAGTGTAAAAATTCAATACGAGGAATGTTTGACAGCTCAAATTAGGGTGAAAGAAATGACAAAAAGAGGGGAAATTAAAAGAACAAATGAATGAATGAATGAATGAATGAATGAATAAATGAAATCGAAATAAAAAGGAATTGAAAAAAAAAAAAAAAAAAAAACTAAAGGAGAAATTAAACCTGAAAAAAAATTCCACACAAGAAAAGGAAGGAGGGTACAACGAGAACTTAATAAATTCACATAAATAGAGAGGAAATCAATCATAAAAGACTGAGTTCGTCGGTCTTTTATCTCTGATTGCCAAGCTAACATCACAAGTACTGTATGGTACTGCTTCTGTAGCACATAAACAATGAACGTTTGATTAATGAGTCGATCAGAAATATCGGAACCAAATATTTTAACCCAAAGCGGTTTGTTCTCTCAAACTCTAAGGGGGGAGTTCCCAATGTCAGTTGAAAAGATAAATTTTGTGATATTGGGCAGTAAATCGGCTTTGTATAAAACTCTGTTTTTTCGATAGCAGTTTTATTGATTTGTTAGTAAAAGTTGAAAATACAAATTTTTGCGACCATATGTCAATATATCTCCCATTAAGCCAGTTGCTATAATATATGAATACAATATCATTTATCGTTCAATATATCAATATTGGGTCGCTTGCCTTTGATTCAGTACAAAAGCGTGAATCTATAATTCAGCTATAATCGATCTAATCTGTCCATTTGTATAGTCAGCCCACCTTTCTTTCATGACTAATATATCTTTAGCTATCTTTGGATACATTTATATATTCATTTAAATATTCATTTATACATTGATATTTAAGCATCTCTCTTGTTTACCTATCTTGTAACCATTCCATAAAATCATTAATTAATTAATCATCTATTTTTATCTAATCACCAATTTCAACTGCGTTTAATCGTTGGGGTTAATCCATTCATTTCAAATGTTTTAGCCTAGCCACGCTATCATCCGTTCTTTTATTCATGATTTTAGCCTGCCTGTATTCTATTAAATAAGAAGTGACGAGTTGATATCTACTATAATAAACTGTGAAAAAAACACGTGCAAATCCACGTTATCCATGGTTTTTTTTTCTTCTTATTCTTATTTTTTCTTATTCTTAACTCATGATAACATGCAGACGAAAATTAAAATTCCATCATTTTAAGCATTTTATTCCGTGTGTTGTCGCCCGAATTAGCGCAGTGCTCGACCAGGACCATAGAGGTGTAGTGTCTTTAGAAAAAAAAATGTAATTAGAAACCCATATATTCATAATTTTTTTCTCATTGAAAATATGTTTTCCGTCAGTATTTCGCAATGCCTTTATTTTGAGCTCAATAAAAATTGGTGGTCCCTGATATTTCGTCGCCGTTTTGAAATTCGAGGGGAGAATAAGTCCACTGAAACTTTTTTCCCAAGTTTTTAAAAGTATTCGATTTTGAAGGATTATTGTTTACGGGTTCTACAGTAGCTAACAACCTTTACTTCAAAAATTAGATAAAACATAATTGTTGAAAAAATCATTGTATGCGCAAAATGCGCATGAGCAATGGAGCAAAGGTAATTAACCACGACGTTGGTCTGCATTTCATCGTTAAAGAGCCTGGGAAAGCAATTTGTTGCCACACAGCTCCATCCCAATGCTCCCGCTCTCCAAGAATGGTTACCCCCAACACAGCATTTCTCTTGTGTGGCGGTCGGAAAAAAGCCAAAGAATGGCCCTGTTCGAGATACCATCCAATCGCAAGGTTTCGATGCTTTCCAAGCGGCACTGAAGAGAGAAATGGATGCAAGACATCGCAGAAACTATCGAGACGGAAGATTGGAAAGCAAGGGTGGCATGGAAGAATTCCACAATACCGCCATGGCCAAACAAAAAGAACTCGTCGCCCAAAGAGAAGCTGAGCACCAAGCCATTGTCACCCAAACTCGCGCCTATCGGGAACAACAAAAGGAATTCCATGCAAAGGATTTCCAGATTTCCCAACACCGGGCGAATCGTGCCAAGAGACTCGACGAAACCGAAGATGGAGAGTATTTTGTATTGGGCTATGCCAAGCCTAGAAACATAGGCTATCCCACTTGAGGCCACCGTTTCTTTCTGGGAAAATCCAAAGACAAAGTATCGCATGTTGTTTGGGCAACAAAACAACTCTTGCAACTTTCGACCATGGACCTTTTCGACAGAGAAATTGCAATATTGCCCATTCGCACCCAAAAAGAGCGAGACCATCTTTTCAAGTGATGCGTCCAGGAAAAAAGAAACCTATCCCGAGCTGTAGAGACTTGGAGAACTCTACATAGAGAGCATATAGGCATTTGGTAATGCGCATGCGTGAGTTTTCCCAAAACAAAATGGCGGACACTAAATCGCGGTAAAGAAGAGGAACTTCGCTAATAAATAAATACAGCCGAAAAAACGCCTTAAATCACTTCGAAACTCAAATTAATGGAAAGATCCAAAATCTTAATTATGCTTTCAAGTCACAAGGAAATGGTTTTTGAGTATAATAAAATGCCTCAGTTTCTAATTGAGATTACAGTCTTGCATGGATACCATTGCTGGCCATGTAAGCTAAGATTACTGCTGCAACAATAAGAACCACTTGTGTAAAAATCCCTTCTACTCGCCCTCTGTAATTAGAAGGAAGAATAAATAATGAAGAGGAACAATGTGAGATTAGAAAAAGGACAAAAATGCATATATATGAATGCATATAGATTTATTAATCAGTCAGACACGATGTTTTGGATATTATAAAACTCAAATATATAATTGTTACACATGTCTTTAGCTCATTACAACTAAATGTTTAAGTAAAATAGAGTAAGCACACAACCACCAACAGCTCCTATTCATAAGATAAGAAAAATCAAATTTTGAATAGGCAATCACTGTATACAGACATCAGAATGCACTAATCTGTAGAGAAATTGCTGAAGAAAAATATATTATGTTGTTAAATTCTGACTAAACATCCACCAGGTTGCTCACACATGTTTGCTCACACATGTACTATAAAATGTTTTTAGAGGTTAGCCACCAACCAAAAAATTATTTTTAAATCTTTTAAGCAAATCATCCTAATGCAAGAGTTGACAAATACACGGCCACAGAAAAAAAATTGGCTTTGGAGCGCCAGTAAATCTAGCATTATTTTCATATGTCCACGAATTTTTCATAGCTTTTTCATTATGATAGAGTAAAAGGACATAGAAAAAGCTTTGGTTCGACAGTAAGCAGAATTGGGGGGAGGGGGGAAGGGGAGCGGTCAAATTTCAAAGATATTTCTAGATGTTTTTGTGCCGCCATTAGCAAGTTTGAACAAAACTGAAGGGACTTAAAAACAACTCAACATTGCTGTCTTACAATCACAAACATTTTATGTTCAACTCTTTCAAGTCAACACGCCTTCAAATAACAGTAAATGACCTACTTTTTGCAATAAAAACTGACTGCCTTTCTACCATAGGTTGGTATAAACCCCTTGAAGGAAATAAGACAAAAATTTCACTTTCGAATATTTCCTATAATGAGCTCTACAGAAATGCCGTTAGTTCTTGTCGCCACGAATTTTTTAGAAACTTGAACCAAATGTTTTTAACAACTACAGGAAAAGGACATTTAAGCAGGGAAAAAAATCAAGCTGGATGAATGGACAAACTTTTGAGAAAATCCACATTGAAGACACGCAAAATGGGGCCAAAACCAAATTTTTATTTCAAAAACACAGGACAGTACCCCTCGATTCACGGCACCTAGAAAATTGTTATTTGAAAATGCAAAACTTTTCTATCTATACACTCACCTTCGTTAGTTGTTTTGTGATATGAAAGTCTTGATTTTGCAGAAATAGTCGGATAAATGGCAGAGGTTTTACCAGTTTTTCAAGTTCGGTACGCTTTTACAAAGGTAATATCTTCTAAATTAGCCCTTTCGACAATACAGAAACTAAACAAAACGTTTAAAAGTATGTAAACTTTAAATTTTTTTTGATCCCTTGGTTGTCGAAAATCACACAGCATGTAGATCGCTCTTCAAAAATCATATTTATGAAATAACTAGGACACTACGCGCGCTTTGATTGGCTGAGAGCTGTGTTTGCATGAGAGTATGTAAACACGGTTTTGACGTCATCATCTTTGTGTTTCGCGGCAAAATTTGGATTGAAATTTGAAGTTGACCATTGTAAAAACTTAAAAATACAACATTCATGTATTTCATAAGAAAACAAATTGAGAAAGCAAAGCAAAATAGAGTCTTTTTTATTTCTTTTTGCTTTCTTAAATTTAGGAAAAGGGACGGCAGCTCACGACTAAGACTGAATCAATTTCTAAGTCTTTTATGTCCGTGTTTGAATGAAATAGTTTACAACTAAAATAGAAAAGGCCAAAAAAAAATGGAAGTTTCCATTAACAGGCTACGTCTCGGGTTTGCATAACTGTCTCAAATTCTCCCAACCCCTCTCGTGTTTATATCAGGCTATGCAAACACGGAAAAAGTTTTCTATTGCTTAATTGTGGCTGTCAAATAAAAAAAGGCGCCCAATTTGTCATTCTCGAACTCAGAGTCGCGCATGCGCATTACCAAATGCCTGTATGCTTACATAGAGAGCGTATCTAGTAGAAGGAAAGAAAGTCCGTGTGTGGTCGAAACAGGCGCTCCACATTTCAAACGATGGAAGAAAACCATCGACATGCCCGAAGGCGAATACCAATGCTGAAGTTTTGCAAGAGTCGAATATCGTGGCCAAACCAAACACCTACTACGTCTGTTTTCGCCAGTCGTTGCCGGGGAACATTGGGTCTATGGTCACTTTCTACAAGAAGAAGTGAAAAAACTCCCAGGCTAGTGCGTTTTTAGTCCAAAGCCCAATCGCCGATTCTTTGCCGAATTGGGAAGCAAAAGGCCACGAAGCAGAAAAAGCCAGATCGATGGTTCGCTATTGTGGCTTGTTTCGTTCCAATTCCCGCGCTCGACGAGTGGCACCAAGAAAAAGAGAAAGAATTCGAAAAAATACTGACACCAATTCGACAACTCGGAAAACAAGCTAATAGAAGCCATACATTGGCACAACTATTTCGACGAACTCTGCAGTGCAAGCCTCGCTGCACCACCCGCCGAAAAACTCTACACGATGCAACAGATTTATTATTCTATTTGCATATTCACATTCTATTTGCAGCGCTGCGACAAGTCTTCCCATGTATGCGTCGACGCCCTACAAAAGGAATTCGAAAAAATCCCAGATTGTGATTCGCAAGGATACCCCATCGAGCGCCCTGTCTATTGCAAAACAGACCATACCGGCTTTGCTACATTCCTTCGTCATCCCCGCTCGAACTTCCAGGGACCGACGACTATTGCATATAGAACGTATCCGAACTTCGTATGGAATGTTTCTAGAACACATCTATGGTTGGTTTCTTGAAAAATAAAAAGACTCTAGCACCTATCCATTTCAAATTATGAAACAACAGAAACAACAACAACAACAAAATATCGCGCTCCACGTCCTCTAATAGCGATGGAGAAAGTGTAGGAACTATTTCTACAATAGTATCGCCCCCAACCACATCGTTCTTGGGGGACAATGCCTTTGGCGCAGGAGTCCAAAGTATTTGTCGTAGGTCTCTTTCTTTCGGGACGAGCTTTTTTCGGAAAGTCCAGAATTTTTGGGATTTGTCCTCTTTCGCAATGTAGATGCATGGTTGGAATATTTTTTTGTCTGTCCATCTGTTTGTCTATGTCTATGTCTGTTTGTCTTTGTATATATAGACATGGCCCCTCCGAAAAAAGAATTGTCCGAAGGAGAAACTCAAGAAATCCGAGACGCGGAGAACAAAATTCCCACCTCGAAAATCCGCGAAAAGTATGGTATTGGCTCCGATCGTATTCGGCGCTTGTGGGAAACCAAATATCCGATCCTTCACGCTGGGCACAAACGACCCCAAAATTGCTGGTGTTAAATGTCACATTTTTGCTCTAACCTTCATATCTTGAACAGTCTTTTATCAATGGGATGAAATTTTCGGAGGTGGTCTACTACAAGTAGCGCTTTATTTTGTCATGCAAATAGCCACCATTGTGGTCATTATGACGTCCATAGCAAATTGTTACATTTCGTGAGAAAAAAAGGAGATCACTTCAAGAAGTTTCTTACAAGTGCGCCGCATTTTGATAGAGAATACATTCTCTAAAATTTGGTGCAACTTTCATCTCGATGCGATAATTCGTTGCTGAGTTATAAAGGATTTTTAATTCACGATGACATCATAAAAGTGACGTCACTCGAATCCATTAAAAACTATTAGAAGCTATTGAAAAAAGCAAGTGACATTCCGATGATAATTTATGACTATTGTAACGTGTTTCAACCTAATAAAGCTGCAATTTTTTGTCTGTGATCGTGATTTTTATTAGGGATATTTTAAATTATTAGTGACGTCATTATGACGTTTAACGATTTTGCTATGTATTTTATATTAATATCTCTAATACTTATCTTCAAAAATTCAAAAATCTAAAAACAAGCGATTGATGGTACTTCGGAGTTCTTTCGATGTGCAAAGTAAAAAGGCAAACGATTTGCAAACAAAAATGTTAAACAAGACGTTATTGTCATTAATACCGTTCATAGTTTACCATACAGCTTTAGTACATTTACTATTACAAACCAGTCGTCTTAATTTTTAAATCATCCACGAGGGCGAAGCCCGTGTGTTCTGGAAGCAGCTGTCATATACTACTTAATATAAAAATTAGGTACTACCTAATAGCGGAGCTCCCATTTAAATATAATAATAATTTTAAATACTTTGTTTTATTTTGACGTTTTTGATTCAAATGAATTGGGCTTGCTGTGGTAATAGGCAAACAAATATTGCATTTTGTTGTAAAAGTTGAAATAAAGACTATAGATCAAGCTTTATTTCTTGCCCTTCAGTCTCCTGAGAATTATAAGGCTTTCAACTCAGTGACCATAGTGATATTTATTCAGATATTTGTGTCAGATTTTATAATTGACTTAGTAGTAGTGCTTCATAATTCTCAGAAATAGGATGCAAAAATCCCTCAAACTGATTTCATTCACATAAATACTGAACCTAATTCAACATCCTTCAATTAAACAATTAGACATTGCAGAAAATTATATTTAGATTTTTCTGTCTTGACAGTATTGTGGCATCTTGGTTTTTTTTTTATTATGTAGAGTAGAATGACACTGATAAATAGTTGTCTTTACACGAAACAAGAATTCTCTCTTCCAGGTTACACTAATCATGACTTTAGATGAAATTGTAAAACAACTCAAAACAACTACTACCTAAAAGCAAAGCTCCAATTTCAATTTTAATTTTTTTATGTTCTTGATTCAAATGAATTGGGCTTCCTGTGGTAATTGAAAAAGTTGAAATGAAGATTATTTAAAAAGCATTTTTAAAATAAGTTTTGGTTTTGGTTTGTATATTGTATGGGCTTGTATGCTCAGTGACCTTTGTTACAGTAAATTTTAATATTCAGATTCACTGTCAGATTTCATAACTGACTTTGTAAGGGTTCATAATTTTCAGAAATAGAAAGCAAAATCTCCAAAACATTTTTTTAAATTGATACAAGTAATTAAACCTTTTCGACATCCTGAATATTACAGAACAACATATATTGATTTGTCTGTCTTCACTATATTTGTGACATCTTGTTTTTTGTGGTTGTTGTTGTTATTTTGTTTTGTTATTTAATGTAGAAAAGAATGACACACTAGCTAGGCGAATACTTGTCTCCCACTTTTCTCTTCCAGATTACACTGATAATACAATTTAAAGTGATTATAAAAACAGCTAATTGAAATAACAAGAAAACAAGGAATTAAGCATTTTCAGTCTGTATTTAAGGCTTCACAGGGCTCACTGAGCAACTTCATCCAGATGAATAAAGTATAAAAACAATTCTAGTTTGCATGGCAAAATTCCTTCTTTTTTTCCTGTCAATTGTTTCATTAAATTCCAGACCAAAACTTGAGCTGTATTTACACATTAGTGGGGTTGAAATAAGTTCAAAATCAATTTTTTTACTAATTTTATTATTATTAGAACTAGTGCAAAAAGTTCACCGTAAAACAAAATGTCGTTGTACATTATTTTCATGTAAGGCTTGATCGAGTGTTTCTTTAAACTTGGCCACAGTTCAACGTGCATAAAAGGTTTTTTTTAAGTCATCAATCCCAAATCAAAGATAAAAGATCAAATATAGGTACAAGAGACTTTTTGATATCATTTTCTGGCCAGGGTCTTTACCTTGAAGTGCTTTCCTTGTTGTCTTTTCGAAGCATACTGGTCCTTGTTTCACGCTCAATGCAGACGATTCTTGATTTATTTCCAACTTTGGCTAGATTTTTAAGCAGCTTTATTGAAGGCATCTTCACGAAACGAAGAATACACGATCCTCAATGACTTATTCATTATGAGGAATTTTTTTAAACTACGAATCCAACTAAAAAGTCGTCCAACTTTGAAAATATCCTCTGTGTCTTTCGTCTTTCGAGCAGTTTTTGAAACGACACCAGGCCCGAAAAAAATTCAAACGTACGGTTTTTTTCGCTTTAACCTGTCAAGATTGGCACAGATTAATGTTCATCAAAATCGCTAAATTTTTACGAGGTTTCGAGAATACTACTTTTAAGCTTTGCAAGTTAAAACTGCAAGGAAACTTGTAAATTTTCAGTTTTCAAAGTGTCAGCGCGCGTCAAGTTGGCGCCAAAAAGCAATCAGCCAATCAGCATCGCGATGTACACGGACGTATGTACGGACGTATGTATGTATGTATGTATGTATGTACGGACGGACGTACAGCCGTTGGGCTCCCTGTGTGTCCATGAAAAATCAACTCGATGGGTTACCATTTTTTCTTAGGTATGGTGCTCCGCTCGCGCGGGCCTTCGGCCCGCGCGGGAGCTCCGCTATAAATAAGTAATGATGAGCGTTGATAGAGTGATTTTCATCGGACTGTGAAACAATTACTAATAGTCAGTGTTTAATAGTGTCTAATAGTTGTATTGCAACAAAAGAAAACAATGGGTGCAGAGTTTATTAGTGTCTATTAGCTTAGTAACCATTTCACAGTCCGGTGAAAATCACTCTATCTGTATGCGTTCGTATTTTTGTTTGACTGCCGCAAAATTAAACTCTTCGATGCTCTTTAAACTCTACAGTATTTAGTAATGGTGCAACATTCCATATCCTGATAATAAAGGATTTCTGTTTACATATTCTGATTTAGAACAAATTCATCGACGATGTTTAAATGCCGTATTCAGTAGTTTATCTATATTGCAACTAGTTCAGGATATAAGAACCACGTATATAACTGTAGAAATTTTATAAACTTAAGACAAATGAAAAGATTTCATTCATATTTGAATTAGAAATATTTTTACTCGGGCTACCTGTGGTAGCTCGAGTCTAGGTTTACCTTTTCGGTCTATCTATCTATCTATCTATCAACGTCGCAAATCGGCAAATTACCCAGAAGCCTTTGGGGTACACTGTTGACCACGAGGCTTCCTGTGGTCGCGAGAGATTTATAAGAACAAAATGGCGGACGCTATCAATCGGAATTTTTCGAACTATTGGCTTTTAATCTCAAGATACTTTGCTTTAATCGTTAATATCGAATTCTCGAATTTAGTGATGACCTTCTTACCAGCTGTTGTAATCAACTTATAATGTATTGATCGTCCAAGAACACGAGACAGATCGATTTGTGGCAGCGAACTTCACTTGAGGACAGACATGTAAGACACGGAGATATTGTCTTTAATAGATCAGTAGTTTGTTTAAATTAATAATATTTCACCACTGCTTGCACATAATATTTGCTTACACGGTGTCTACCGTCATGCTCTTCCTGAGAGCCGTGTTAAAAACGAACTAATTAACTAACATATCTACAATTTTAAAACTAGAAAGACTCAGGATTCTTGCCTTTGCGTAATAAGGTGACTAAGGTGTATTAAATAATTAAGCCAGGAAACAGAAATTAGTAAATGGTGCAAAATTACACCAAATAAACAATGGAAAACAAATGATTTTTTGTTATTAACTTATAAATATTTAGTGCAATCTGCTGTATTTTGTACAATGTCATGATTATATTGAATGCACTTTATTGTCAATCATGCTCAATGTTAGCAGATAAAAATATAGTGATGGATAATCATGGAAATGATAGTAATGTTTATGAGACCTTATATTAGCAACAATTGAAGAATAATTTTAGAATGTACGAAATGATATTTTCAATCAATGAAAAGTGATACTCAACCACAAATTTGAACAAGCTTTGTTCAACCATGTTCACAGAAACAAGATAAAGTGGATTTGAATTGAAGGTATTACTGTATGTAGTAGTATCAGATTGATGTGCACGGAGGAGCTATATATGGTATCGGTAATGAGCATATATTGTATGACATTACACTTCTTCAAATAAAGCATCAGCAACTGACTACTGCTATAATCATTGATCTGCTCCATATTAAAAACATGGTAATACATGTATTGAAAAGTTGTGTTAAGAAACTGAAATGATTTCATAGAAAGGTAACTGTGGTACTTCTAGAATCTACCAATGTGACAACAGCAATATCAAAATCATTTTAACTTGGACATTGAAACAGTCTGCCACAGTTTGTAAGTTTTGTTTCCATAAATCAAAGTAAAAAAGTACAGAATAGAAATTTAAATTGTCTGAGCTATAATGTATTATCTATAGATCATATTGGATCATTTGGTAGGCATTTACAAAATAAAGCAGACTGTATACTGTATATGGTGTGATAAAAAGCTAGACCAGCAGTATATTAATAACCATCATGATGTGGTACAATTATGTACAAACTACTTTCTCCCCAATATAATTTGTGTTCTACTCTGGGAGTACTTGTCATGCATTTTTGCAATCAAAAGACACTGACAAGTCAAACTGGTTTCCATCAACTTCTGTTCTCCATTTCTCCCCAAGTACTATACACAGGTGTAGCCCGAGTGAACGCCTATTAGGCGTCTAGTTAACCTAAAACTACAACGTAGTCCCAAAATATTGTTGAATTTATAAACTTTGACGACAAAATTACAACAAGGAGGAATCTTCTTTTTTTGTCTTAAAATATTCGCTGCTTCATATTTCCAAAAGGCTCTCATAGATTGTTGTGATTCTTCGTTATGATGTAGATTAATTGGCACTTGATTTGAAAGCTTAGATCATATTCTCGACGTATGCAGTAGTAAATGATTTCTATGATGTCATCGTGACGTCATAACAATTTAAACTCGATAGTTTTGAAAAGTGGAATGGTTAGGCAACCCATTGTTCTGTTTTTTTGTTCACTTTTTCAAACCGTGAAAGTGCACAAAACAAAAGCATTCCTACATATATTAGACAATCAGCCAATGAAAACGTTTGGGTCAGGTCAGTCAAGCATAATAAATGAAGGTAAAACAAAAGATTGTGCACAGTCAAGGCCTTACTCAACATGCATGTTTGAATAGAACAATGACGGGTTGCCTAACCATTCCACTCTAATAACTTTGTTTGTACAGAGGAATTCAAGCCGCGAAAGTAGAAGAAATATAGAGATATCATCCTTCAAAGACCAGAAATGAATTTTACCATGAACTCCATACGATACAGAGAAGCAATAGCGTGGAACAGTCTATCTAGTAAGGAATCAACAGTCACTAGCTTAAATGAATTAATCGTCTCCTAGCTAAAGTTGACAGTAGCAAAAAGTTTGATTCTATTGTATTCGACACCAAACACAATGACAATAGCAATTGATTTTAAGGTGACCCCTCCTTTCACACTTAATTTTTTTGCGACTAGCCCCTATTCAAGGGCACAATTTTTTTAGGTGCCAACCCTAAATTCTAAGAGCTTGATGATTAGTAAACTAGAGCTGGTCAATTACACAAAGGAAAGTACATTTTACTTACCAAATTAGACTGATCGATCCCACAGAGACGCTTTTGCGAAATGCAAATCATACAGAATCGAAATGTTACAAAGTACATTCATTTTTTGGTCTAATGGACAATTATCTGATTAGATATTGAACATGATTAGTATAAAATGATAACTTTTGATACAAGAATGTCTCACGCACAACATTCTGTTGTTAAAACACTTGGCAATTTCGTAATTTTCACAAGAACTCAAGGGAGGGGGACGAAATTCACAGAGGGAGGACGAAAGAGGGGGGAAGGGGGGAAATTTAATGGAAAATTCGACCCGGGGAAGGCGAATTTCCCAGTGAATTCGTTCCCGGGAGGACACATTTTGAGGAGGGCGAAATCCTCAAAATGTCAGGTGAAGACACCGGCATTCACTATTTTTAATAGCATTCATAACTATAGATATTGCAAGATGGCACAAACTTATTCTGCATAAAATGGCGGAAATTGATCGGCTCTGTGCAGAAATTATAGAAAAAGTATTCGTCTATTTCAAAATAGTCATTGTGAACTCCTTTACGGCAACATTTTTGCCAAGCGACTTGCGCTTCACGCTAACAAAGGTAAGGTAAGGTACGGTAAGGTACTTTATTAACAAATACATTGCAGCCGTGAGGCTGAATTGCGTATTTACAAAATAAAATAAAATCAAAATTAAAGCTAAAAAATAGTTTGTCAACTAATTCTAATATAAATATATATATAATAAGATCTAAAAACATAAATAATAATAAAATTCCAAACGGATGGCTAAGATCATAATTAATTATTTGCGCGAATGGCTGATTTAATTATAAAACTATCTCTAAACCTGTTTGTCCGATAACGAGGAATTGAAAACTTTGGGACATGTCTAAGATTGTAGTTATTACATTCAAATGGTTTTGGCAAGAGGTTGTTTAGTTTATGCTCACTGTCATTTACAATATTATTGAATGTACGCGTACAAATATTTTCGTGATGATCGTTAATGGTAGGTAACCCAAGGATTGAAAGTGCGCGGCTGTACTCAACATTAGGGCAAATAATACGCATAGCACGCTTCTGTAAGCGTTCTAACTCATTCACTAAATACAATGGCAAGGCAAAATGAAAAACGGGCGCAGCATAGTCGATAATTGTACGTATGCACATTGTATAAAAATGGCATAAATCGCTCTGCGAGACGTTAGCTCTTCTCAATTGTGTAAGAAAATAGATCCTTTTTGACACCTTCTTAATAACTTCACAAACATGATTATTCCATCTTAGATCGCTAGAAATTGTAAGACCTAGGAGTTTTACATTATCAACAACTTCAATATTTTCACCCTCTATAACTATTGGAGGCAAATCTCTCTTAACTTTTGCAAATGATATTTGAAGCTCTTTACATTTCTCCCTATTCAGCTGTACTTTATTTCTGCGCGACCAGTCTGCTACCTTGTCAGCGATCGCTTGGGCATTACTCTGTTCGCCCTAACAATGAAAGAGCTAAATACATATTCGATTTTATTCTAAATCTAAGGTTCAAAGCAACCATTTGTAAGTGTGGCACTACAAGTCTCTATTGTGGCTTGCACTTGTGATGCAAAAGCACCTCATATTAACTGGAAAGTAGTCACTGTGAACATCTACAAATCAAATTGTGTCCGAGCGGCTCGCCTTTCGCGCTCGCATTTGCAAAACGCTTCTGATACATTAGCCTAATATTGTCATACAATAGAGTTCATACATCGCCTGGTGATAGAAAGAAATACCTTTGAACACATTTGTACATATGTCCAATATATAACAGACCATGGATTTAGTTCTGACAGACTTTGGTAGAGAAATATCACAGCATGAAAAGCTGTATTTACGTGTCCGTAAAGAATCCACAAAGGTTCCGTAAAGAAATAGTTTACGCCTCTTTACGGCATTATTTACAAGTGCGTAAAGATTGTATTTACGGTACTATCACGGTGATTGTAAAGGTGCCGTTACAGACATAATTTACCGGTATATTTACGGAACTCAAAAGATCCGTAAATGTCGCATTAACGCATATAATCGTCATCGTAGAGATGCGCAAAAGCAATCTTTACGAGTATCATTTGTGATGGAAAAGATGCGCAAAACCAGTATTTACGCGTACAATCGCCATCGTAAAGATGCGCAAAAGCAATCTTTACGGGTATATTCGTGATGGAAAAGATGCGCAAAATCACTATTTATGCGTACAGTCGTTATCGTAAAGATGCAAAAACCGACTTTCACGCGTACATTTTTAGTCGTAAATATCCCCAAAGCTACATTTACGCGCACTTCTAATTGCTAGGTTGCTTGGTTGTTTCATGGTTTTAGTGTTAGCGCTCTAAAGCAAATGTAATGACCTCCAAATCCTACATTTTGAGAAGCTTGTTCATATCATAGATATAATACGATTTAAAGAGTAAATATATTTTATTAAAAAAACAATAACCTTCTTAGTGAAATTACATTTCAAAATCTCTAAATATATTTAAAATATTTGAATTTCAAAATATACATAAAATACTCTGTTTCAACGTATCCAATACAGCATGATCTAGTCTTATCAGTCCATTATACTAGAATTAAGGTATCGTAGCGCGACATTAGGTCATTTACTTGCTTGTAAACTGGAGACGGAAACAGTAAGCTTCGCAGACGGTCAAAGACCTTCGAATGGTCTTTAGCATCCTAGAAACAATCACATAAGAAACTTTTAATTATATCCACTTCTTTTGATGCTAATTCACCACGAAGATTAACGCGCTCTCGACTCATATGAATCAACTCATTTCGCTCATTTCGATCTCGCGCGAGTCAAATCTTCCATAGAAACGGACTGACAACGCGTCAACACTATAACACTATAGCTTACTTTTAAAATATAAATTTCAACAAATGCTACTTACCAAAAAGTTATCTTAGCTTTAGAATCGATTGGAGATCGGTTAAATGTATGGCGCCAAGCATCAGAACATAAGCTTAAATCCCAGTCACAGCTTTTAAGCTGTTCTATCAGTTTCTTCTCGGCCAATATTTTTAAGTAAAAGTTTTTCTTTGTATCTTTCATTGAATCGAGCAACAAGCTGAAGATCTTTGTGGCAATAGAGGGCATATTTATCGAGACAAACTTCATAGAATTCACGCGTGTTCAACAACCATAACGAACATCAACGAATTTGTAATTGAGCGGCAAGAGTTCAAATATCAAATGGCGCGTCATGATTGGTCAGCTTTGGTAAATACTTCCGGTGATCGTGTTATACATTAATTAAAATTGATTCGTTCCAGATTTGTTATTGAGTTCTTGAAGTAATCGACATAATCATCTGTAAAATTTAGCGGCCCTAAAGTGACCTAAAGGCAGCTTTGATATATATTTTAAAAATCTAATGTAATGCTTTTTCAACCACAGAAGACTATAACAGTCGATCCTAACAAAGTTAATAGAGTATTCCTGACCAGTTTTTGAGTAGACTGACTGTACTCAATTATTGAGTAAAAGCTGACTTATTTTACTCAAAGAAAAAAATTGGGTAGATAGTAAGTTTTTAATCAATCAGTATTGGGTGATAGCCGACTTTTACTCAAACAGAGAATTAAACTAACCCATTCTAAAATTAAAATTTTTGCAGTCGGTACATACCAAGATTTTTACATAGTTTTGCTTTTCTTTACTGACATGTCTTTACGTTCTTCTCGAACCTTTACGTCAAACTTTACGACGGAGTATTTACGGGTCTTTATGACTTGTTTAAGGCAACTTTACAATAACTATATTTTTACGTGCCTTTACGTTTCTTCACGTGTCTTTACGTTCTTCTCGAACCTTTACGGCAAACTTTGCGACGGAGTATTTACGGATCCGGTTTATGACCTGTTTAAGGCAACTTTACAATTACCTATATTTTTACGTGCCTTTACGTTTCTTCACGTGTCTTTACGGTCTTTTCGCACCTTTACGGTGAGCTTTACGACGGAATATTTACGGATCTTTATGACCTGTTTAAAGCAACTTTATAATAACAATATTTTTACGTTCCTTTACTGTATCTTTACGTTTCTTTACGATCTTTTCGCACCTTTCACTCCTCCGTAAATATAACGGTAAATATCCATCAATCTTTACGCGCCTTTAGGACTTACGTAAAGAAGTGTAAATACAGCATTTCATGCTGTGTATTAAACATTGCTAGTTGTGTTACTTAATATTCACAGGAGCAATATTTGGCTAAAAGCAACGCACCCACCATTCCAAAATCTCTGGATCCACCCATGTTTATCAGTTTAAAAAACCGAATTGCAATAAAAACAGTGGTCTTAATGATAACTACACATACTTTAGATTTTTATGGTATATGTAATTATAATTATATTTTCAATCATGATAATTTTTTTAGGAGGGAGGGGGATCATTAGAAATTAAAACTGCTTTCAAGGGGGGTGGCACATGAAAATAATTGCCATTTTGGTAGGAGTCATGAAAATTCTGAATTCCCATGTACAACCACCACCACCCCCCCCCCCTCCTCCCCCGCCCAAATCCCCAGTGCTCAAAAAATCAACGGTCCCTTAACTGTTAGAAATGATGTCAATAGACATGCAGTAAAGCACGTCTTGTAGCTTTGATTTTCTTGCCAATACGCGTTACCTTTAAGATTTGTAATAAACTGTACACTTCTGGTCTTTTGGATATCCTATTTGTTTTGTTTGTTTGATGTTTTTTATTTATTTATATATTTTTTAAGTTAAAGACCTATTTCGGCAAATCGTTTTTGATATTATGTATGTAAATCAAAGTTTAGTACAAATAAAGAATTACATAGATTTTAAGGAAAGTCAGTCTATAATTTTAATACTTTTATAGTCATTCGTATTTGTAATTATTTTAAATGCACGATCCCTTCAGCTCTGTTGATTAATTTATCGTACATGTCGAAATAAAGTTATTCATTTATTCATTCATTCATTCATTTTCGTTTTTTCGAAAGCTGCTGTCGTATTACCTAAAAATTGCTTAAAATTAGCGCCGTCTAGTGAATAAACGACACGGTGACGACCCCCCTCCCTTTAAATTTTGTTTCCAGATTTTAGAATATAATGGCTAAAGCTTTGTTACAAATTGTTGTTTATCGCAAAATCGTATAATTTCCAAACACCATTCGGGGTTTTGTTCTTTGCACTCCACCGTCACGGCGTTAATAGAGGCAACTGATAGTTGGGCATATAACATCGACCGTGGCAATATCAATGCTGTAGTGTTTATAGACCTAAAAAAAGGCTTTTGACACGGTTGATCATGAAATTCTTTTATATAAGTTGTGCGCATATGGAATACAAGGGGTTTCCTTTAATTGGTTTAAATCGTATCTAAATACCCGCACTCAACAATGCTTTGTCAATGGTTCCCTTTCTGAACCATGTAGCTTAAAATGTGGTGTACCCCAAGGAACAATCTTGGGCCCTTTGTTATTCCTCTTGTATATAAATGATCTACCAAATTGTCTTTCAAACTCTAAGTCAAGAATGTATGCGGACAATACTCATCTGACACACGATGATAGTGACCCAACGTCGATTCAAGCACGTCTTAATGCCGATTTGGGGAAAGTCAGTTACTGGCTATCCATAAACAAATTTACTTTAAATATGGCTAAAACGGAATTTATATGTTAATTGGATCATGGCAAAAACTCAAAAACTCTAAATTTGTATTAACGAGTGGAACCACCAGCTGCTCACTGCGTGACTACAAATTGGGTGTTTCCCTGCCGCGCACCAATTACCTCAAAAGTACTTTTATTTACAGTGGAGCAGAATTATGGAACAGTCTACCTAATAATATAAAGCAGGCGGAATCTCGTATAGAATTCCGTCGACTATTGGATACCTTTCATACCTTTCATGGAAAGCACGCCAGATAATTTTATATACATATGTAATTAGATTTAGTGTAGATTATTTGATCATTTTAATTATTATTTGTTAAACGTAACTCCCGGTATCGAACTCACTTCAGATGCATTTTCATGGTTAACAAATTGTTAACAAGAAAGATTTATATTCTCTCAAAGAACCTTAGAAAACAACTGATATTACTACATGTATGTTATTTTGCCTGAATCTATCAATTAGACGCCTAGTAGGCGTTCACTCGGGCTACCTGTATGTGCAATACTAGGGGAGAAATGGAGAACAGAAGTTGATGCAAACCAGTTTGACTTATCAGTGTCTTTTGATTGCATGACAAGTACTCCCAGAGTAGAACACAAATTATATTGGAGAGAAAGTATTTTGTAGATAATTGTACCACATGATTGATGGCTATTAATATACTTCTGGTCT
This sequence comes from Telmatactis stephensoni, assembly GCA_029948255.1. Lineage (NCBI taxonomy): Eukaryota > Metazoa > Cnidaria > Anthozoa > Actiniaria > Isophelliidae > Telmatactis > Telmatactis stephensoni. The sequence goes on along the minus strand of JALIZF010001877.1, from coordinate 332,931 downwards.
TTTTATCATGCCGGACATGCAGTCTGCTCTATTTTGGTAAATGCCCACCAAATAATCCAATATGATCTATAGATAATGCATTATAGCTCAGACAACATGCATTTCTATTTTGTACTTTTTACTTTGATTAATGGAAACAAAGCTTACAAACTGCAAGGTCCAATTTAAACTGATTTTGATATTGCTGTTATCACATTGGTAAATTCGCCGATTTTAGCCCATCAGAATCAAGTTGGAATAGTAAATTTGTGCTTGGTTTGACTGTGGGTTTCCTGTGTGAACTACTTGCGGGGTGTTTTACTTCCTGTTAACTACTTCGGAAACTTCTTGACAACCCCCTCAATTTTCGGTGCAGTAGTTCACACAGGGAAACCTAGACTTGCTCCAAGTCTCTCTCGCTGTTTACTCTCGAGCCATGACGAAATTCCCGAACGACTGTTATTCCGAAGAGTTGTCGAAGCCGACGGTGAGAAAGGCGAGAGAGACTTGTATAACTCTTCGCCTTATCAATATTCATAAGCTCAGGCGGACCGTTTGGTTCAAACTTACTATGACGTCAGCCTGAGCTTATAGATTCCATGATGTGACACGATAAAGTTGACCAATTAAAGTCTATTCCGCCCAAATCTGAACAAGCTCCATCAAATCTTGAAATATCACAGTCTTTTAGGACTATACTACTCCCAAACCCGCTCTCGGGTCGCGAGGGATCTATAGGTATAGCCAAGATCAGCAATCCTTGTGATTTGTTTGTTATCGCACCGAGCATATGTGTAATGTATCTTGCCGTACGCACTATTAGTAGGGACCTTAAGCAACCACGACGGCAACGAGGACGACGACGGCATAAGACAATGTCCTTAATTACAGAATACAATAAACGCACGTGCAAATGAGAAGGGCTGTAAGGAAATCAACCGTATTCTGCAAAACTACAACGTGAAAAGTCTAGATTTCACGCTCTGTGGAGAACGGGAACTTGAGGACGCAAAGCAGTTTATTTTCCGTTCGCATTAGCATATGTCGTAATGGCGGTTTGACACGCTTACTGCTGCTCTGCCATAATCTGACGCTAATGGCTACCTTAGAACAGGTAAAAGAATTTATTACAAAAGAATTAGCTCCTATAAACGTAACAGTTAAAGATTTGACTGAAAAATATAAAGAATTAAGTACTTCAGTTCAATTTCTCTCTACAAAATACGATGATCTGTTGAACCAAATTCAAACGACCAACAGCCATACACAGCAACACGGAGTAAATCTGGCCATTGTTAGACAAGATTTAAAAGTGATCGATAAAAGAGCAGTGGAAGCTCTGGATCAGGTTGACGAACTGGCTCAGTACGTTAGACGTGATTGCATCGAGATCTCTGGGCTTAAAGCCAACGACGAGCCGGCATCAGAAGCCATTGTTGAGGCTATTGGGAAAGCTATCGATGTGCCGATTGATAAAGATGATATATCAATTGCTCACCCTCTTCCTACCCTTAACAAAAAAGGACCAAGCAAGATCATAGTCAAGTTCAAGCATCGTAAAACGAGAAATAAATTCTACCAAGCCCGAAGGAAGCTGGCGAAGAAAACAGCTAAAGATCTTCCAGACCTTGAATTGGACACAGAGACTAAAGTATTTATCTCAGAATCGTTAACACCCAAACGGAAAAAACTATTTGGTGATGTTAACACAGTGAAAAAACGCCTCAAATGGAAATTTATCTGGACCTACAATGGACGAATCTTTATGAAGCAAAAAGAAAGCTCGAAGACGTTCGCCTTCGACAAACAAGAAGATCTGCAAGAATTTGAAGACGAGCATGACAGTTATGATGACTATAACTGGCGATAGAACACTAACTCTGTCAATGGCAACTGAGACATTGTTATCTATACTCATATCTAAATATACAGCAATCAAGTAAGATCTACTATTTTATATTTCATTTATTATAAATGTATTGTCGCACTGACACAAAGTCATCATGATTTCTGTATTTATTTAGATCTAAAGTAGACTTAAAGTACATGACTTAAACTAGATCTAGAACATCAAAATATCTATAACTCAGATATTTTCAGAATTGCCCTTCTATGGCTTAGATTGCCAAGAACTCCTTAAAACCATTGGGAGTTGGGTATATTCGTCTTCAAATTCCATACTTCAGTCAAAAGATCTATTTCAAGATATAATCATGAGTCCGGTTAATGAGCATGACTTGCAGGAGTATGCACATGATTTCTGCACACAATCCAAGTATTACAGTATTAAACAATCTGGTAACATTTTTCGCAGTGGAAAAACTCATGGTTTTTCAATTATGCATTTCAATATGCGGAGCCTCACCAAAAACCTAACACTATTAGAAGATTTATTTTCAACTTTCAAATCCACCCCAGAAATAATTGCGATCTCGGAAACTAAATTAAGAGATGAAAATATATACAACATCAACATACCAGGCTACACATTCTTGAATACTAATTCTCAAACATCCGCAGGGGGAGTTGGGCTTTATGTTACAAATGAACTGAAATTCATTAGGAGATGCGACCTTGAATTCTCCACAAACGAATTTGAATCATGTTGGATTGAGATAACGCGGGAAAGACAAAAGAATATTGTTATTGGATGCATTTATAGACATCCTTCTAGAGATTGTGGCCAGTTTTGTCAAACCCTAAGAGACCAATTAATTGATTTAAACAACAAAGGAAAAGAGGTATTTGTCTTAGGGGATATTAATATAAACTTGTTAAACTACAACATGGATAAAAATACTTCAGATCATCTCGATATGTTACTAGATGCTGGGTTTATGCCTCTAATAACTAAAGCTACTCGGATCACAGACCATACTTCCACGTTAATCGATCACATCTACACAAATGTACCACAAAAAGTTAGTAAGTCTGGGATATGCCTAGCAGACGTTACAGACCACTTACCTATCTTTTGTTCTATAACAAATAAACTCCCTTCGGTTAAAGAAACAAGACATTTTCGAGATTTCTCTAAATTTGATAATGAATCATTTCTCGCTGACATAAAAGCTGTAGACTTTAATAATCTTATTAGTGAGGATCCAAATGAAAGTATGAATAAATTTGTTAACTCCATGCAAAAAATCTCAGATAAACATGCTCCAATACGTCAACTGTCGAAAAAAAAGCTCAAGAAAATAAAAAAACCGTGGATTACCAATGCAATTCTCACCTCCATAAAGAAGAAACAAAAGCTATTCAAAACTCATTTCCTTAGTAAAGACCCTGCTAAAGTAAAAATCTATAAAACCTATAATAACAAATTGAATAAAATCAAAGAAGTGTCAAAGAAGAAATACTTCCAAGATCAGTTTGATTTTAATAGTCAAAACCTGAAAGGAACTTGGAGGCTTATCGGCATGTTATTTAATAGAAAAAAGAATTCCACACAAAATCAAATATCGAAATTGGTTTACAAAAATAAAAGCTACACAGACAAAATTGATATTGCAAAACAACTAAACACACATTTCATAAATGTGGGACGTGAGATTGCAGAGAAGCTTCCACAAAGTGATGTAGACCCTACAAAGTACTTTAATAGATCTTTTCTAAATAGCTTTATGTTCCGAGGTATAACCCCAGATGAGATTCACGATACAATTATGAACATTAAACTTGATAAATCTACAATAGGAATCCCTCAAAAATGTATCAAAATTGCCTGTGAACAAATCTCGGAACCATTATCTTTGATATTTAATCTATCGCTGCTCCAGGGCGTTGTCCCTGACATTTTAAAAATTTCTAAAGTTACACCTGTTGATAAAGGGGGAGATGCCACTAACCCAACAAATTACCGTCCCATCGCTACTTTATCAACATTCACACAAATATATGAAAAAATCATTTATAAACAGCTAATCAATTACATAGAAAAACAAAATATTTTGTTTGAATTTCAATTTGGCTTTAGAAAGAACCATTCGACTGCCCAGGCCATAACTGAAATTACTGACAGCCTGAAGAAAGCTATAGATAATAACCTGTACACTTGTGGGGTGTTCTTAGATCTGTCAAAAGCATTTGACACCATCGACCATACTATTTTACTAAACAAACTGGAAATGTACGGAATTCGCGGTCTGCCTCTACAGTGGTTCCGCAGCTATCTTGAAAACAGAAAACAATACGTCTCTTTAGGAAATGTTGAGTCACAATTGGAAACAATCATGTGCGGAATCCCACAAGGAAGCACATTGGGACCTCTCCTATTCTTGATCTATATAAATGACCTTCCACTCTGTTCTGATAAATTAAAATTTAAAATTTTTGCTGACGATACAAATGTGTTCGCTTCTGCAAGTAATCTCAAATTGCTTGAAAAAACAATGAATTCCGAATTAGCAAAAGTAAAAGAGTGGTGTGACATAAATAAACTTTCTATAAATATCTCAAAAACCAATTACATGGTAGTAAAATCAAAAAGGAAAAAGGACGCTTCCATTGATATAAAACTAACTAGCAAAGATGGAACGACCTTTTCCGTAGAAAGGAAAAGTTGTATAAAATATCTAGGGGTGATGATTGACGACTCCATGTCATGGAAGAATCACATCTCTTATATTTGTTCACGAATATCGCGCAATAGTGGAATTATATTAAAACTAAGGCATTATCTTTCCATAAAGCAGTTAAAGCAAATTTACTATAATCTCATCTATCCTTATATATCTTATGCCATTATGGCATGGGGTAGCACTTACAATACAAATCTTCAAAAAGTCCAAGTTAAACAGAACCACATAATTAGAATGATTTTCTTTGCAAACCTCTATGGTAAAGATACAGACAGTGCTAAACCACTATTAAACCTTCTAGATATTTTGACCGTATACAACGTCTACTGCTTGCACGTCTTAAAGTTTACGTACCTCTGGCATAATGGAATGCTACCTAGTATTTTTGATGATGTGTTCAGATATGCTAGGACCGTACATAGTTACAACACCAGATATGCAAGCAATGATAATTTACACAAACCGGGCGTTAAAACTAATATAGGTAAACAGACTATCTCTTATATGGCAATTGACCTTTGGAAAGATCTCCCTACCCACTTAAAACTTTTGACAAAATCTGCCTCCTTCAAAATAAAATTGAAAGAATATCTTCTCCACAAACAACACCAAGAGTAAAGAGAAAAAAATATATATTTTCGTATATCACTGTTCTTCTTTTTAATATGTTAAATTCTTGTCTATGTAAATATCTTTATTAAATATTAAGTGTAATTTGTAGTTTATATCTTCTACCTGTTTTCAAATACTAGAAACTTATAGGCTGAGGGCTAACTAGAAAACTTAGCAGTTAACTTAGCCCTCAGGCTCTAATGTAATATCAGTACAAATATATTGTCATTTATTTTTGTCAACTTTTTATTGTCTTTAATGTATTATTGTAAAATTTATACTTGTAAAGAGAGAGCAATAAAAAGCAATTCCAAAAATTCCAATTCGCCCAGAAACTCTCTCTTTCATTTTCTTTCATTTCAAAACTCTGGTCTGAATGGCAATTCAAATTAAATAAGCGAAAAAAATTGCAGTAAATATTGCGCTTGAATACGTTTTGACGTCCCGTTTTCCCTGCCGTCGTCGTCGTGGTTGCTTAAGGTCCCTAGTTACTTACATTACTACTTTGTACGTTATCATTAGGAGTATGTAAGAAAACTTAGGGATTCCTGACGTGGCAACTACCCAATCATGGCGGTAAAGTAAATTTGTTTATATAGCATTAGCATCGCCGAAGGGAAAACCGGCATGAGTGTTACAACTGTTTTTTTGATTATTATTATTATTATTCTCTTTTCGAGCTGCGACCTAGCAAGTGACAAGAAAACGTTGTCACAAATTCAGCGAATCGCTTGTAATTTGCATATAAGAACTTACTGCATGTGAAACTGTGAAATTTCTCCCAACGATACTATATAAAACCTCTTCTCGAAATCTATTTCGGGCTTTCATTTAACGTAATCAAATCTCGCATAATTTTATTTATTTATTTATTTATTCATTCGTTCGTTCATTCATTCATTCATTCATTCATTCATTCATTTATTTATTTATTTATTTATTTATTTATTTATTTATTTATTTATTTATTTATTTATTTATTTATTTATTTATTTATTTATTTATTTATTTATTTTTACCATTAAAACCATTGTCAAGTTTTAATCATTTAAGGGTAAATCTGTTTAGTCTTTCACCTTTCCCCTGCAAAATGCTAGCTATTGCCTTCTGCCACTGTGGAAATACAACTCTTCACTGAGCGTGCGCACCATGTAGGGACGCAGACGGCAAGGAGTGATGCTGACATGAAAGCAAGCTAACACAGTCAGTCAAGGAAAATCGTCAGATTGCTTGACGTAAGCCTTTGGGGTTAAGAAGCGAGTCCGCGAAAACTTGTACGGTACGTGTGATATTTCAGTACAGATCTCAAACATAGAAGGGGTATTTTACAACGATACATATGCTTTTTAAACTGGGTATATTCGTGATCCCAGCAGTTTCATTTGAATCAATTAATCTACAATCTACATACTCCGGATCACTGATTTTTGGAACCGGAGCGTTAACAAAGATGTCTGACAAATTATAGCACCGACATTAAGGTATCTAAGAGAAAAGATGCCAGTAAAGGCCGATTGGACATTTTGATACCTATACAGCTTGACTAGGGTGTGGACTGTTATTAATCCTCCTTGAATCTTCTTAGACTGCACTTCCAGAAAGTGCAGGCATGACAGTCTATCTGATCTCGTCCAAGCTGTAACAAACGAATTCCAGAAAAGGGGTCCCATGATATGGCCGTAAAGTGTCTGATTGTAAAAATCACTTGATAATGATGGCATGATGCTGTCGAAACCTCGCAACTTCACTGCGTTAGTTTTTCTTCTTAATATTATATCTAAAGTTAATCTAACACGAATTGTAAAAAAAAATCTTTAAATTTCACATTGTGCCAACTAATTTTGGCACGGATTGTGTGAAACACATTTTATAGTCTATGTACTATAAACCGCACAGCAGAGAACTGATCTATTACAGTTTATAATGTATGCTGGTGGACACCTTCTTTGATAGCGATAAAGTCGAGAGGTTTTCCTTCGTTCTTAAAAAAAACTGGTGTACAGTACGTAGAAAGTGAAAAATCCTGTTTTTTCAGTAAACGCAATGGTGCATACGTATAAGTCTAAAGGACCAAACACAAGTTTTACGAAATGGAAGTGATACAAGCCAAGTAGCTTTGGTTGACCGTTTTCATCAGCAGTGGGTAATATGATTTACTGGTCTTGCGTTTGCGTGGTAGTAAGATGGTATGTGATCCAGTACATATAAAATACGATCTTGACAGTGTTGGCCAAAGAATTGATTCTACTTAGCTCTTAACGCCCTAAGAATCAGAAAACCTCTATGCATAAAAACTGTGAGATTAAATTTAAGTTCGAGGAGATCTAAGGAATTACTTGCCATCAATTGCCTATATCAGCCATGGCATAGTAGCCTGAGGAAGCCCCCTGCACAGTGTTCATTTTATTGGAAATCATTGCAATTGAAGGAATATAGAAAAAAATCTGTCAGGACTGTAAATGTTGTTTAGCTTCCTAAAATAACTTTTAAATTCACTTCTAAAACTCATTAATGATTCATAAGCAAATAGACCAATTGAAGGTCACGTGTTGAGACCTTTATACCAGATATAAACACTGATGCATAAACATGAGTGTTTTTTCAAAATCAGTTAAAACACTCATTAATAAAACATGAGTGTTTTAACTATCTCTGATAAAACACTCATGTTTATGCATGAGTGTTATATCAGTACAAGGTCTCAGTATAGTTGTCGGATCATTGACCTCGTACAGTACCGACGAAACTTTTAATGAGAGTCATGCCACTCTATTCTGATGTTCAGAATTCTTTTTACGTGTGGGATGAAAATTTGATTATTCTGCGCATGCCCATATGTACGAAAAAAATGATAAGCTTGTTCATGCTTCTTCAGTTATAAATGGATTTTTTCATAAATTCATTGCTATAATACTTTCAAATAATGTGTTTTAGAAGTCATTTAAAAAACTCGCTGATCGTGTTTTATCGTGGATATAAACACTCGGCCTACGGCCTCGTTTCTATATCCACGATAAAACACTCCTGCTCGTTTCTTAAATATTTCTTATAGAATCTAACGACTTAACATCCCTATTAAGTTTAGACCACAGAACGGAAAGGTCCAAGATATCTAATGCGACTATGCTTGCCATAGATGATGGTATTAAATCTAGGTGTGACGAAATCAGAATTTCTAAGATTATATCGAGATTGCATGGTCAAGTAAACCAGCAACATAAAACTTTAAGCATTAGTATGGCTATGTCTTGTAATCTACGAGTATACAGAGTATTGCATAGCTTAGCCAATTTCATCCTCGTTCCCAGGCCCTTCTCAAAAAAAATCGAAGGCCCTGGTAATATGAAAACCGGATGTCCCAGATTCTGGGTCATCAAAAGTGTGCATGCTCTAAAGTTTCTTACTTCCGGTTACATTCTATAAACCAATCACATTTGAGCTTGATTTTCATATTACCAGGGCCTTCGATTTTTCCGTTGGAAAGCTAAGAAGGGCCTGGGAACGAGGATGAGCCAATTTCAAAAGGGTTTCATAGTCACTAGTACTATTATTGCAGTAGACAGCTCGTAGTGCTCGCTCTTGGACGCGCTCTAGCTTTCTTGTGTCGATGCTATACAGTGATGCCAGACTGTGTTACAGTAGGTCAATATTGGCAATATGGTGGTCTTGTATATCTTTAGCTTGGCTTGTACGGGGAACATGTTGCGAAGACGGCAGCTCTTGGCAGTTCTTTTGCAGACTGTGCGACATGATGACTGAAGTCCAGGTTCTCACCAGTGGCCACGCTAAGTATTTTCGTCACTTTGTCTTGTTTGATACATGTGTTTATCATTGTCACATCCAGTACTTTATCCTGTCTCTTAGGACCAATGTTGAGCACTTGATATTTCCTAAGTGTAGCTTGCGGCTACAATTACTTGAGCACAAGTCGTTAAAGGAATGGATATATTGAAATAAGACACTTGGTGACAATATGATGAAATAAAGGAGCCTCGGGGGCCTCGATTATTTTAGTGTGCTTATGTTTCTAACTTAATCTGATTTAACTTAATTGACCACTATATAAAAAATCTAAATGGATGGGATGTGTCGTAGCGGGTGGCAAAGCAGAACTTATACATCCTACTTAATATTTCCCCGCTTTGAAGTTTAGTTCCTAGACAAAAAAATACCTAGGACATTTAAAAAAATCTTTTGAACACGTAGAGGTTGAAAACGTTTCCCAAATGCAAGAGAGATCGAAGCAAATGTTACGTTGCACTGACATCGCCCTCCTTCCACGACTGAACACCTGGATTAAGCGTGTCACACGATCAAAATTACTAGGTGTTTTAATAGACGATAAATTGAGTTGGGAGGATCATATAAATACTATTATCATTCCTAAAGTCATGAAGGGTTTGCGTATGCTACGTACATTTAGATCAATTCTGTCTGTTCCTCAACTTATTTCTCTCTATAACTCGCTGGTTTTACCTCATTTTGACTATTGCTCGAGCTTATGGGGAAATTGCGGGATAGTTCTGAGAAGTAAACTTCAAAAACTTCAAAACAGAGCTGCTCGCATAATTACGCACTCTAGCTATGAGATCAGATCTGCAGAAATTTTATCAAGTCTTGGATGGCCTGATCTTGAAGCTAGACGGAATAGACAGAAAGCTATCCTGATGTATAAAATCGTAGAGGGCAATGCCCCGCACCTATTGAAAAACCTTTTCGAGAAAACCAACGTTTTGCACGAATATGGCCTACGCGGCTCTGGTTCAAACCTAAAGCTCCCCTTACCAAACACCGAATTTTTGAGGCGCAGCCTGTCTTACAGTGGAGCCCAACTGTGGAATGCTCTTCCATTAAAAGCAAGGACTTGCGGCTCCTTGAGCTCATTCAGAAATTTTATAGAGTAGTGCTTTTATCGTTGTTTTTCTTTTTATTATCAATATGTTTATTATCTACCATTTATATTATATATATATATCGTTAACTTATTCACATCTATGTAATTTTTATATTTATTCATCTATTTTATCTCCTATACGGCTTTCTTGAAAATCAGTGCAACAATTGAATGAAACAACCGTTGTAAAATAAAGGATTCCATCCATCCACTCCACTCACTCACCTGACGAAAAGTTTGATATCACTCTAAACATAATATTACTCTATAACTGTTACCCGACTCACCGATTTTTTACAAGGACTCGGTTATTTGAAAGTGGATTAGGTTTAATCCTGCAGTATTTTTAAAAAATGAATGTAATGCTTTCGTTATATCTATCTTGTGTCATTGCTCACATCTTTTAAACAGCTTGTGTAGCTGGTTCCGCCTAACTTGATGTCGTGACTTGTTTTCGCAATTGCAAAGACATGATGTCTTTCTAAAATATTTATATGGATTGGATTTCCACTAATAGCTAAAACTGAACCTTACAGTTGACAAATTGTGCTCACTTCAACTGTAAACGGCCTTAGAGAATAAAGAATGGAATGGCAATAATGCAGGACATGCATTCACAGGAAAAAATGTCAATTCCCACTTGGGGTTTGCCTGGGTCTAAACTGGGAATCTGTTGTATTTTACTAGGGAAATCTGTAATACCCAAACTTGTAAAAATAGAACAGATTCCCAGGGATTCCCTGGTTAGACCCAGGGGAACCCCATGTTTGACCCATTCAAGCTGGGAACTGACATTTTCCCCCTGTGATTAGTCATGTGTGAACAAGAAAGCCATCTATTAGGTATGTGTAGGGTAGAATACATAATTCCAATTCATCAGAGGCACCTAGTAAGAGCAGCTGTTTTGCAATTATCAGACTTCTGGCGAACAGAACTCGACATTCGAAAAATTCTGACTGTATTAGTTACAGGCGGATCTAGCTGATCTCAATGAACGTCATTAGAATTCAATAGGCTTTAGTTGATTATGTTATTTGATATGATATTTTGGGTCTTTTTCATTTAATTCCTCAGTATTCGTTTTCTTAACAAATATATAATTATAATTTACGAGTTTCACTTTACTGAAGTGCATTTAACTATACATTTTAGCAAATATATTTTGGAAGCCCAAGTACTTGAATTCCATTGTATTGGTAATGGTGTTTACGCATGTGTTCCATTTTTATTAAATTTCCACTAAAGAAGAATTATGCTTTAGGCAAAGGACCTTTAATACCTCTTGTACACGAAAGCGCTTTGGCAGCAATCTGACTAAAAGCTACATTTGCAGTAAAGTTAAGGTAAGTAATCCGTTAAAATGATATCATTTAAATAATAAGACACTGTGCCAAAAATATCAATTTTCACTTGAGATGGTAAAATATAACTTTTTGTTTGACTTGGATTTCCTCCGTTTTTGACCCTGAATACAAGCCGCTGATCATTAAATGTTAATGCTCACAGTTGATGAATCAAAAACCAATGTTGGCAAATGCTTATCATTTCAACCTCGTTTTCCTGGTAGTATTTCAGTCTGTTTCAAGGTAACTTAACTTTAACTATAACTTTTTGTTATTTCCGTCTGTCCTTAACGTCTTTAGCTCATAGTAAATGCCCTTTGACACATTTAGCTTATCTTTAAACTGAGTATAAAGACTATGTTTTGTTTCATTTAAACTATAACTTAACCTTGATATGTCGAAGTAATTGTTATAGAATAAATTTAGGACACAAAGTTGAATTGTCTACACCTGTCTGCTTCGATCGCTACAGATAGTGCGTAACTCTATTTGCACTTTCAAAATCTTCCAAAGAAGACTATTATTCAAACACGTCCTGTAATGTCCCCATAAATAGACATTCTTACAGTATGCATATCCATTTACATTTACCAATGCTTTTAAGGAAGGTATATAAATTGTAAAGGACAGGATAAGAAATTGACATGATTTTCAGTGGCATCCATTCTTTTTATTTACCGTAAAAAGAGATTGCTTTTAAAGTGAAGAAGTTTATTTGTTCAGTGTGAGTAAAATCGGGGGTATACCGAGCTTTTGAAGGTGAATGTCAACATTGGGAAAAAAACATTTACAACTAGAGTTTCATATAACACGATCTTTCATGATCTCGTACTTTAAAGTTGGGTGCGGTGCACTTGCCTGTCATCGATGGTTTAAGGGCAACCTTGTGGAATGCTTGGAAATATGCAAACCATAAAGGTAATGCTCCTAATAATATTAATAACTTTATGTGTTTTGAAGAGAAACTAGATTTCTTTGTATTTCATTATCTATTTCTAATTGTCCATGAAAATGAGCAAAGAACTAACAGTTAGAGCAGAAAGCGGGGGGAAAGCGGAAAAGCTTGAGTTGTAGAATGTTTTCCTTTTTATTCCTCATATCTGATGGTTTTTTGGAGTAATGGTAAGCTAAAGAGCGCTGATCTTTTACTGCTACTTAACCGCCTTGAGTCTAATGTGAGCTGTGCTGTTATTCATTAAGCCACTATGGTTTTCCAGTCTGTTTTCCTCGGTTATGCCAATTCAGTGAGGTCTTTATGACCAACTGGAGAAAAAACTTCCGACTGCTAAGTCTATAGAATGCATTTCATTTACAATCGCTGGCTTTATGTAACTATTTCTTTCCATAGTTTGATGCACCTAGTTGTACACAAAGTAGCACGAGGCAGCACATGATTCAATGCGTTTTTAACTGCAAATATTCGCTAAAAAATAGAAAAAATCCGACTGAAACGATCCGAAAAAATTCGGACTGTTTAATGAGGTTATAGTCTAAGGCTAATGAGTGGTTATATAATCTAATTACTATTATAATTAAAAATCCATACTTTACATGTCTAGGCAAAAATATCTGATCAGATGTAATGAATTCATGATGACAGATATTCTGTTAGAAACCACACTGCCGACAGATTATTAAGACATGGTACGTTGGAAATGTAAAAGGAGCTGGTGACGTCATTTTCTTTGGGGGTATCACATTCTTTTGCCAAAATGACTTATTTTTACCAAATGATAGAAAGCCTTAAATTGTTGCCGTAATTTATCAATTATATAATTACTATTATCTTATATATCTTATAACTACTATCATCTACTATAGTTACTATTTGTTTTAAAATTATATTTTTTTATAGCGGCTGTAGTGAAGAAGACATGGATAGACACTATGTAAATTGCATTATTAAAAGCAATTATTGGATGGGGCTGAATATGAAAAATGGTGCCAACTAAGGAGGGTTTTATCTGCCGAAGCCGTATGCTGATTGAGCCGTTTAGATATCTGAACATAAAAGTCGGAAAGTTCGTAAAAGATACATTTAGGCAGTTTTACCGAATACATAAGCGTTAGGAAATTTTGGCTTTAATGATGTTGCTGTAGTGACTGGAGTCCTATGTCCTTGTCCTATATAAAATCAATGTTTTTCTTTTACGGAGATATACTCTCTTCAAAGAGTAGTTTGCGTTCTAGCTCGTTTTTCCTTTTTCCCTTCCTAAGTCATTTTGTCAGAAATGTATTTATTTTCTCTTCGCTAAGATTCAATTATCAGTAAAATCAACCAATGATTTGGATCAGAAAATAGGAACATACTAGCGATCGACGCAATGATTTTCGCTCTTATCCTGATCATAATAACCAAATACATGCAAGTCTTTGGTGTTTAAAAGACAAGTAAAATTATCTGGACGATCAAACCTTGTTTTTTTTTCGGCCTACCACATTCAGACTTTTTTGTCTGTCATTCATTCAGACTTTTTGATCATTTATAAATACTTTTTTCTTTCGGTCATTCATTCAGACTTTCTTGGATTGTTCATTCGGCCCTTTTGTCGATCATTTAGTCATATATTTTTTCTTAGATCGATCACTCAAACTTTCTTTCAGTATAGCGGTCATTCATTCAGACTTTCTTTGGTCGTCTATTCAAACTTTTCTTCTACTGGTCGTTCATTCAGACGTCTTTTAATCGTTTATTCAAAGTTTTTTTCTATCGGCCACTTCATTAATTCAAATTTTCTTTTGACTCCTCCAATTGGTCATGCAGACTTTTTTTTGCACAAAAAGCCATTATTGCCGAAATACAAAACAAAACAAAAAATGTCAACCATATCAAAAGTAAAATGATATTTTATGAAGTTGTTTCCTTCAAATGATATTAAGTCAACGATAAAAATAAGGAAATTCATTAGCAAATGAATTATTTAATTAAGTGAAATCGTGTCCGGCATCAAAACAAACGTATTAATACACCTTTTTCGAGTTTGATGATACCGCTGTACAAGTAGTTAGCCTCGAGTCAAAGCAAGTTATTAAAAAAACGAGACAGACATAAATTGTTGAAATTGAACAATACAAAAATCGATTTTAATTCCGTGGGTCGTTCTCGAAAAGGAGGCTACCCTGCATAAATGAGCCTTTTGTCAAGAAGTTCAGCGGTCTCTAGCAAATAACCTTTGCTATAACCGTTGGACTATTTGCATCATTCACTCGATTCTTTGCTGATGTCCATGTATATGTACAGGCGCTAATGTTAAGCATCACTTGGTCCTTACTATCAAGTTGTACTTCCAAGTGGACGTAAAAGTAACAGATGCACAATGAATCTTACAGAAAGAACGACACTTTTTAAGTTTTTTACTGACATGTTGTACTCAGTGTTTGATAAATAAGCTCAGTATCAAAGGTATAAGTGCACCTTGTAATATTGTTTAGTTTTTGGACAGCCGCTAAAAACGCCTGATGATATCGGAAGATGTGAAAGTGTTGAAAAACTAAGGGAGTGTTTACATGACACTAGGATCATCCTTGCAGGCAAATCATCCCACCTGCATGCTATACTCATTCATTGCATTCTGTTTAGTAGGATGATCCTAGTACCCGAAGTGAAGACACAAATTTCCGTGTAAACAGAATACAGTAAATGTATAGCAGGTAGGATGATTCGCCTGCTAGGATGATCTAGTCCTAGTTCTAGGACGATCCTAGTGCCATGTAAACACCCCCTAAGGCTGAATTGCGAATATACTGTTTGTTTGTCTGTTTGTTTGTGTTTGTTTGTTCGTTTGTTTGTTCGCTGATTTTATCCATCATTATAGCAACAAAATTGACTTACACTCTTTCATATTTATTAAATGTGTTTCATGGTTGTTATCCGGAACTTTTGCATGTTTCTTTGATAGTCAATAACTTGTATTTGGTTCCTATTTTTACATCAATTTCATCTTCATTAATGATTTGTAGCGTAGGTTGGCTTTTAGGCCCTAATGCCTTCCGGTGTTTGTTTTCCCAGGCTTTTTTTGGAAAACTTTTACTCGAAATCAATGGCCTTTAGCTCTACATTACTGACTTAAGGGTTTTGTTTTAGCTTCTATCTATAGATAAAATATATTTATCACTCTCCATAATGGTTTAAGAGTTGATAAAGTAGTAGCGTTTAAAAGATAACCATAAAGCATTTTTCAGGTGTTTTGATTAGGATCAGTATATTTCATATATATTTGATATGAATGAAGATTGAAACTCATACTGAAATAATCATTATATTCTTCCCTTCTCTCTCTCCCTCAAAATACGTCAAATGTTGAAAACATGTTCAAGCCTGTTGGTATTTGTTTTCAGATTTCCCCTCATATTATCGATCATAAACATTCATTTTCAAAGTGCTTTGGCGAGGATAAAAGTAGGCGTGATGGGGCGTGTAATTGCATTTTATTTTTCGGTAGCCTTTTGATGTCACGTTCACTGACACACTTTATGGCGTTTACTGAAGCAGAGTAGTTATAAGTGCAAAACCTGCGGGAAAAAACATTCACCATAAGGTACGTCCTCCTTTTTACAGCTTCAATCTTCAAACCTCAAGGTAAAAACGATAATGTTATTTGATATAAATGTTTGCCATACTTAATAAGATCACTTGACAATGGTTTATATATTTTTCCTTAGTTTAAAAATTGCATAATTGAATGAATATTTAGTATGAGTAGTTCTCGGCAATTTCATTTTCCAAGTGACTCTTGCCTTTTGATTATCTAATTATCTGATTATTTTATTGGATTATCTGAACCTCCCCTAAAGTAAACCGCTGTACAACGACGGCACCTCCTTAATAGTCATTCTACTAGGTCATTTGTGTGCCAAAAATTTACTCTTGTTAAATTTTTGATAAAACTATTTTATGGATCGATGACCTGATCGAAATGCTGGTTGTTATGGAAAGGTGGCCGTTGCTCAGAACACAACACAAACCTCCACTGGCTATGTACAAATGGGTCCCTTTATGCAACCCTTCATTTCCCCTTGGCGACTCAACGGCGAACCGTTAAGAGTATAAGTGTTACTCGAGGGCATTAACTAGAATTGAATCGATAAGGAAAACTAAAGTTGTCTTACTCCATCAGAAGTAACTCAGGGATTTGCTATTATATTTGTGTTGTTTTGACGACAGTACCCTCGATTATGATGGAAAGTCACGGAAATATATGCTGGTGCATGATTTGTTCGTTTGTTGGCACGTGTGCTTCTATGCTTATAGCTGCAAAAAAGTGAATTAAGAAGTATAGTGAAATATGTTAGCAAAAGATAGCCAAACTATTTAGCAAATAAACCCCGAGTTCTGGCGGCTGGTATATCGAAGGATAATGTCCGAGGATTAGAGATGGTCCGAAAAATGAACATTTGGCCGAGAAGCGAAGCTTCGAGGACATTATCCTTCGATATGCCAGTGAGCCTGAAGGGGTTTATTTATTTTATATCCCTCCGATAAATTTTCTTGCTTCATCTTTGAAAGAAAAACAAACTTTGGGCAAAGCCCATTCAAGTGCTTTTCAAACGACTGTGATTGGCTCTTACACATTTTATCTGTCTCGGATTGATTGTTTGGCTGGTAAGCTCTGCCGTTGTCATGACTACAGTGAAGCTACTCACTGCATGCAGAAAGTACGTAGAGATGAACACAACATTTTTGTTGAGCAAAGTGCATCAAAAATTCATCAAAATTCCCTCTAAAAGCTGGAAAATCATATGATTATACAAAGAGAGCTTTAGCCGCAATTCGATAGTCATTGAAAGTAAAAATTGTAGTTTTTAAAAGCCGAAAAAGGCGTATTTCGAGATGGAGGATGACTTGCAAACTGACGGCTGACTTCAAAGACCACGCGTACGAGGAGCTGTTTTCACAGTTTTGTTGGCTAGGTTATCTACCGTAAAGGATAGCCAAGGGTGATTTCTGAATTCTCTGTCCCTACCAAATGCTGAAGTTTGCCGCTTTGGCGGAAATCCATCGCTGTTGAAGCAGCTAAAACTAAAGTTTACAAGTCGTTTTTCAGTGTCGTCTCATTCGCCGATAAATGCTCGTGATCTATATGTTGACTGCAAGCTGACTAGGTGAGAATTTTGAGTGAGAAATGTAGGTACAATCTTTTGTTTTGCATAAATTGCTAAACTTTTATTTAACTTTAACTTTCGACACGCCGAAAACATATCTGTCTGCATGTTAACGGGAGAAAAGTATTGTTTTGCCATTAAAATGTTTCCTTGAATGTCTTTTGGATTTGTTAATTTGTGTTTTCGGGGCAATTTTTCTTTAAAATGTTATTCCTCTGGCCTTAATTTAAAGGAAAAATCCCTATATTTTTGTCCTCTCATTTCTATTTTTCGCTGAGCGGACGGATATCACCTCGGACGGGGGATATCGCAGGATAACTGTCCGCTGAAAATGTACCACGTGACCTGTTTTAGCCAATAGGTGCACGTAAGCATTTATCGGTGGAATATAAAATCAAATACCATTCTTTCTTTTTAGATATTTTCTCTGTAGCACCAACTTGTACGTACGTACACAATGTTGGTAATCAGTTATTTAGGTCTTATTAACCGAGCGGGAGGTCTGTACGGGAGAATCTTGATTGAGGTCGGGATGTAGAGATCGAGCGCAGCGAGGTCTGTACCCGACCGAGGTCAAGATTCTCCCATACAGACCGACCAAGCTCGGTTAATAAGAGTTTTATTATATGACCTTTTTTTCTAAAATAAAGGAAAAAAATCCCAGTCTTTTGTTATTCATTTTACATTTTCAAGCGCGCGTAACATTCGAATGGCTTCTCAGTATTTTTATTTGGCCGACTTGTTTTGACAACCAGTTGGACACGAAGTGGGAAGCGTGCTGCGTTTTGCACGAACTTACAAGACAAAAATTCTTCTAAAACCATCATTTTGTCAAATAATTGCTACACCTGCGGAGGAGGCAATGTAGGCAAAAGCGAAAGATCAAAAACTATTCATAAGAGGGAAGATTGAACAAACCAAACGATGAAAAACATTTAGACACGTACTGGAGTGAACCTTCCACCTTTCAAACGGATTTGTGAATGATTTTATGTCCTTATTCTGCTTTGGAAAAGAAGAAGAACTGGATGCAATCTGACACACCATTGAGAGTAAATGAATAGTGTTGTGGTGGTTGAATCGTTGGAACCGTGAAAGTAAATTCAGGATATTTGATTTCCTTTTGAGCCGGGACTACGGGACAACGTTGTGACTCGTTGCATTTATGACAATTTTTGTGTGAACTATTTGGCTTAAACACTGGAATCAAGGAGTCTCCTAGTGGACATTGAATAATTATATAACTGATGAGTTTTCTTTTCTTATTCCTTGTAAAAATTTCGGTGAAATTAGGTGACAGACTGCAGCAGAGAGGACGCAGGCTTGTGGACTTTCAGTCGCTAAAGAAAAACAAAACTTTACGGTCTTCAGCAACTGCCTGCCTTTGAAGAACTGTATTGTAAATGTATGGCAAAAATTGATGAAATTTTTCATTCAAGGAACCTAATAACAGTCCAAAATAAGACAATTTATAGGTAATGCTTTGAAAAATAACGAGCACTATGAAAGTTTATTTTGCATCTGTTTCACTGTCACTTTGTAATTGTTGTAATTTCTTGAAATTAAACTGATGATTTAACTAAAAAATACGGTTGATCAGTTGATGAAAATTATTTTTGACATAAATCTGGCCGAACAGCACACTTTTGAAGAGAAACAGCTTTTTTTCGCTTTGTTTTCAACTTTTAATATGCGATCAGACCGGTTATTACCGGAGAATCTAAACCGGTCCGAGATGTGATCTAACCAATCAAATCGCTCGATTTGCTAGTGTCCAGGCTCCAAAATACACGGTCATATAATAAATGCTTTTATTGACTTCTAATCAGATTATTTTTATGTTTCACTTCTTTCCACTGATATGCATGTTGTCAGTGTTTCCATGAATTTGCTTTTGATATAATCGAAATAGTGTAAAGTGTTTCTTGTGAACGGAAGATTCGACTGCATTTCTTGGTCCTTGTCATGCAGTAAATATAATATGTGCTTAAACAATTAACAATGGAAACATCAGCTTTCCCTGACTGAGCAGGAAGGTCTTCAACAATTGCAAACTGAGATATGGAATAAACGTAGCCAACGATTCGTCGAAAAGTCATATGATAACAACCAACAAATGCAGCCGAATAATCCCCAATCCTCTCAATACGAACACCTCCTTATTATAACGGACAGGTCTCTATTTCCTGACAGCTGGAAACTCCATACATTTCCTTATAAATGAAACCTATAATACGGCTAAATACCTCTCTATAACGAACAGGTCTCTATATCACAACAGATCATATGCAATCTTCATACATTTCCTTGTAATTGAAACCTCTATAAAACGGACACCTCTATAAAACGGACACCTCTATTATGCTTTTTTCTTCGTCTCTTTTCAGTCCGCTCTAAAATTTTCCAATATACCAACAAAAGATAATACTCCTAGCAAAACAAAGCAATATTTGGTATCTCTGCTGTTAACGTGTGGTAAATTGTTTTGCCCGAAGAAATAGATTATAGCACTTACATGTACCAATATCAACGAATAAAAATATAACTAGCGATCGCTTTAAGCAAAGAAACGATCACTTGAGCACAGAAAAAAGCCGAATAAAGATTGAGGAAAAATACGATCCGTCTGGAAATCAGTCCGACTATGAGCAGGTCAGTTTATGTGTATAAAGATATAATTGCTAAAGGGCTTCAAAGATCTAAACACAACAAACGAAAGACCCGCGGAGAGGAAAACACGAAAAGCAGGAAGTCAAACTATGGGTATCGTCTTCTAAGAGAAAGAAGCCGTAGGAAAAACGCCTAGCACTATATATGGCTGTAAACTCTTCATAATCAATGGAAATTAAGGGGAATAAAAGTGTCAAAGTTGATTTGATGAATTTGATGCATTTTTATTGTTATCTTATATATAACATATATTTATTATAATAACAGTATGATTAATATCAAAATCATGATTTCAGTGAGATTATTCTCTGAACGACAGTAAACTATGTGGAAGAAATAAACAGTGAATGATTCTCTTGGCAGTTATCACATACACGTCTCGGTAAACTTACCTACTTAGTCAGATTTCGTTATAGTCGATTAGATCCGTAGGAGGTAAATTAGGGTTTCTCAGGAGAGCTAAAAGCGTGCAACTTAAATAGAATTAAAAAGTTTTAAATTAGTCCACTTCTGTTGATTTTAGGCTATGGTTTAATTAGTGCTATTTAGTACCAAATAGTGCAAAGTATTGCACATCACGGCAGCCATCTTGGATAAACTTCAATCAAAAGTTTCTTATTAGCGTCTATCTTTCGTTCATCCAACATGTCCGACCGTTCCTTTATTTTTTTTTCATTCTCAAAGGAATGGTTGAATCGAACTAGTGGCAAGAGCGTCGAAGAGCATGCTTCACTCGCCTTTCATCCCTGTCATGTGGCACGGGTATAACTCGAACCATACGTCAACTAAGTTTAGTTAGTGTATTACTCTCTCTCCCTTGCTCCAAACGTTTTTTTTTTTTTTTCGTCCTCGGGGTGTCGATTCAGTGTCGTGTGTTAAGAATATTGAATGTTGTGGTTGTGAGTGAGGTTGATCAATCATTTTCTTAGCCCGGAAGGGTTATGGAGTTTATCAGTGGCCTAAGCCGACTAGTGTCAAATCTACTTCGTCCTCCACGCCTGGGGATATTTTGTTTTCAGTGACTCATCACGAACAACTTAAGATAACTAATGAACGAGACCCGAACGACGTGCCTAACCTAGCACTTATGGAGCATGAATGATCATGAGTCTATTGTTTTCCTTACATGCAACCATAACAATAGGGTATCATTAATACGATATATATAGGAGAACCAGCGCTAGCATGATGAATACACACAGCATAATATCATCTCACAGGATAATCTTCTCAAATCAAATGAGCTCAAGATTTTTCTAAATAGAATTTTACTAATCATCCAATCCATAGCAACATGCCCTAGAGGTTCTCTTAGGCCTTTTCAATTGGCAAATAACACAACTACTCAAGGTACCATAGCAACAAATGAACTATTGTCTTCGGAAAGTACGGTATCACCGACTTTTTGGAAAACAAGCCGTATTTACTGGATTCTTTTTAAACTAATTGTGATGTGCGGACAACTTGTTACACTATATACTACAAGTCATTTCCTCTAACACGTTGCTCAAGTTTGCAAACTTTACTGATCGAAGATGTCTGCAAACTCCTTGCTAAAAAAGTAAAGTATTGATTGATTGTTTGTTTGTTTGGTTTTTTTTTCATCGGTTTAAAAATATTTTACTGGCCCGATCTTGTGGCTGGCAAAATATTAAAGGGCGCAACATGCTAACACTAACATCAGTGATTGGCTGTACATCAAACCAACTGACGCAGCTTAATTAGAGGTTAACCAGTACACCGTACGACAATAAGATGACCACGTGTAATATTAGCTTTCATATGTGATATATATGTACTGTCGGTACATCCAGGCAGTTGAATCGAGGGAGACTGAGATGCAACTCTGAATCTCAAATGTCGCCGCTTTCTGATTGGTCGAAAATCAGTGCCATGCAAATTGATGTTACTTGTGGCTGAAGAAGGAAATTAATATTGTTTGCTTTTACAGGTTTCACCATATTCTTGTGTGAGAGTTGGATTGTTTCTATTCTAGTAAACTGAAAAGTTACATTATTGTTCTAGAAAGCACAAGATAAAAATACCAAAATACCACATTCCGTTTTATCACTAAGGAAATGCGACTTTCTTTACTTTTGCCCATGTACACATGTACAAAGCATTTTGAGCAAAACTTATTCCTTTGTGAAAGCTAAACGTAGCATTTGTTCCTTTAAGTGCCTATAACCTCAAGCCACAAATGATTTCTCTAAAGGCTTGTTATACAAACATATTTTGAAAAGTGAGTCCTTCAATTTCTTTTGGCCGGGAAAAAGCGTTGCAAAGTTGGAGAAAAGGCATATTTTGGGCATCCTGTGGAAATAATTGTGAGAATCCTTGGAGAACTGAGACCCAGTATCGATGACGTATTCTAAGGAATTATGTTAAATTTCAACGCTACAAGCTCTTGTTTTCCTTGTATATTGTTGTTGCTATACACTCTATCTAACTTCTGCTAAAAATTCTACTACTTTGATATAGTTATTTTGTGCTCTTTCTTTGAGTCGAAATGCCGTGACTAGACATTTGTCCCTTAAATTACGTCACAATTTCAAAGTTTATTATTAACAAAATGAGTTTATTATTAACTAAATTCGTGCCAGCCTTCCAAAGAACGCGGATTTTAGTCTGGAGCGACAGCTTTGAATGGGCGGGTACACTGGAAAAAAATTCACATCTTTGATTTCGTTTTAATTATATTTTCCCAAGAAACTTTTAAAAATGTGGATTTTTGTTAGGCTTTATAGGGAATTTAAAATTAAAAGTGAGATAAATTGAGACAAAGAAATAAATGTCTTTCAAACTTTCAGGTTTTATTAAATATGACATTCTTTGTATATTTCTTGGTATTTGTAATAGCATGGAGTTTGATTTCTAACTATTTATATGTTAACGGAACGATCATGTAACAAAACGTTTCGCCTATATAACTTGATGTAGGCATGCGAGATTTTGGAAGCCGCGAGGCGCGGTGATGGTTTTCCGGCCTTTTTAGAAGTCGAACAGGAAGTTTTGACATGACGTCATAAATATAAAAGATCATTGATCATTATTGCACCGGTAAACGGGTCGTAAATTAATTAAAGGACTTATGGCTGTCTTGATTGGTTTATAATATTTCCGTAAACATGGGTCAAAATAAAATAATAATGATTACTTTCGGCATTCCGCTTAGAAAATCCGCCCTTAATTTGTTTGTGGAACTGAATAATTGCTCCTACGCCTCGCTGTGAGTTTAGATCACTAATACTGAGCTTCAGCTTTATTGTGTTTGTTCAATTATATTGCACGCAATTAATTCTGAATAAAGTTTAAAGTGCTGTCTATAAAAACATGACTAAAGAGTACCCATTTAACTTTACTTTCATTGAATAGTAGCACAATTACTGAGATCTTACATTTTAAAAGCACACCCCTTAAAGATAATGAATTTAGTTCATGAACTTCTTTAATTGTTTTAAGAAATAATGATCTCAAATGGTCCTCGTTGTGGACGATTTCTTATCTAAATTAATTGGTTAATATGGTTTTCGCTTTTGTGATGAACGCAGCAAATCGTTCGAACAAAATGATTCGATTGTAATTGTTCTCATCGAAGTCAAATAAATGAAGACCCCAATTTCACATGGTCCCGTCTGAGAAGCTGATTTATTTTGACGTGAAACGTGATTTTTGGTCTAAAATCTTTTTTACGTTCACGTGAAAGCAACTTTTGATTTTTTGTGAACGTGAAAGAGATTTTTTAATTATGGGTGACGCGTGAAAACAAAAACAAAACAAACAAAACAAAACAAATATTTATTTATTTATTTATTTATTTATTTATTTATTTATTTATTTATTTATTTATTTATTTATTTATTTATTTATTTATTTATTTATTTATTTATTTATTTATTAAAACACAATGAATAAACTTTATTACAAAATTCACAATGGAAGACTATTTACAGATCAATGATTTAAAAAAACATATATGTATAAATATTAATAATAAGATATTCATATAATAAGAAATTCATATAAAAAATTGTGATAATATATAGTGTTAAATGTAATGTAGATGTTCGTTGTCTTTATAATTTATAAAAAAACATATGCACAATATCATTATATATAGTGTTAATTTTATAAACACTAATCAACTATTCAAGGAAACTAATATATATATACTATATACTATCTACTTATAGGTAACAGCAAAAAAAACCTAAAAAATATATATATATAAAAATAAAAATATAAATATATATGTATCTATAAATAATCACTTAATGTTGGCCAGGTCGACCTCAAAGTCAATGTCAGTTATCATATCGTTTTTTGTTCTTTTTCGAGATCTGGATCCTCCTTTATTTATTTATTTATTTATTTATTTATTTATTTATTTATTTATTTATTTATTTATTTATTTATTTATTTATTTATTTATTTATTTATTTATTTATTTATTTATTTATTTATTTATTTATTTATTTATTTATTTATTTATTTATTTATTTATTTATTTATTTATTTATTTATTTATTTATTTATTTATTTATTTATTTATTTATTTATTTATTTATTTATTTATTCATTTATTTATTCATTTATTTATTTATTTTTTGATGCAATAGGGGACCCTATTTGTTTTCAGCTGATGCTTGACTCAAGAAGTCTTTTGTTGATTAGATGAAAAGTTACTTTTTAATTAAAACAGGCCCGCAAAAAAGGAAACTTTGAAAGAGACTAATTTTGTTCTCAGATTCTAATTTGCAAACGGCCAGCTATAATGAGAATATAGGCTGTCCCGAGTCACGAAATGGCCAATCAAAATGCACGATTTCCTAGCACCAACTAGATACTTCCTTATTTGGGAATAGTTCCCAGTGATACTTATTGTTTCACATTGTGCATTTTTCTCCGGTTACGCAAGTATTTGAAATTGCACACAATCTCATGTGAAGAGAAACGAAGACCAAGGAGGAGCTTAAGTAGCTGATAACAAGACTATCTAGTTTTCGTTTGAAGCTGTTAAGGGGCTTTATGATCGCGGCTTATTGAGGACTCGGTAAATCATTATAATTCGATTAAACTCGTTTTAAACGTGTTCGTCATCGTCATCATCATAATTGTAAAAATAAAATGGAAAATTGAATAATAATATGACAACAATGATGATTTATTATTATCATTATCACACTAATACATAAACTTTCTTGAAACTAGATTTGTCAATTTCCATCAACACTAGTCAAATCACATGCAATTCTTAGCCTTCAGAGATGATGTCGACTCACTTTCCGAAAAAAACAAACATTATAAATACTTGTAACTGGAATATTCGGTGCATCTTCAATCTATTACTGCTGTTGGAAATCTAGAATTAAGAACATTAAATATGAATGAAATTTGTCATTAAGACGGATAAGCAAATATTACCTTTAAGTACATGTCTAATAAAAGTAGTTTTCTTTTCCAATTCAAATGGAGATATCTTCTTCCAATAATCCTTTAAGCGTTCAAAATAAACGTACTTAGCTAGTCCGTCATTATTTTCCAATGGCCGGGAGGCATAGGATAATCACTAAGTATTTCCGCTATTTTGTATTTTTTTCTTTATGTTTTTCGGCCGCGTGCGGTACTGTTGAAGTAAGCGTGATGAGCCGTCTTTGGCCCAATGCTCATACATAAAGTGGACATGGTGTGAATAATCTTATTGTCAGATTAACACAAAGGTAGTAATTTTGAATCTAGTTTCTCAGAGTATGCGCTTTTTCACTGTCTGTAGTTTTTCAGTATACTCCTTATAATATTTGATGATTTATTATGGGCTACATATTTATTTTCCTACTTTTAAACAATCATCAAAAGTTTTGCTTTTTCTTCCGTTAGAATTGACCTGGAATGTAATAACATAGTTTCCCTCTGTTTTGTACGGTCATGCAAAGTAACTTTTTGCTGACATTGAACTAATGATCATCAACTGATTTTCACTGTCAACCATTGTCGACATTTTCTTTTATAATGTTGTCGTTCTTCTGTGTATTTTGTTTTAGTCGTATCACACAAGCTTTCTTTGCTTCCGATTATGTTTTTGTTTTCTTCGTGCTTCGATCGGTATTGCGCATATCTGGGAATCAATTACTTCAATTATTTCATTTCAACTTTTTTTATTTTGAAGATTCTTATCGCTGTTTTTGTATAAGAGATGTGTTACTTCCTGCTGTTATCACATTGAGATCCTGTTATGAAATTAAACATTTTCTATGTACAAGTAGTTCAGTTATTCTATATTTTTATAATGCATAAAATGAGCACAACCGTATTATCAAAATCTATATAAAATTATTAATACAACATAGTAACGATATGTTATCCCTGACTTGTCCGTTTTGTTGCTTGGCACTAATTTGAAAAGGAATTGGCATTTCCAATTAACATAAAGATAATTTCTTGAATGTGTTTATTGAATTAGAGGAAATTATACTTTCAAAAACTAACGTTTAGTATTTTGCCTTCTATTTTGCTAAACAATTTTCCTCTTGGCTTTTCTGTATATTATATTTCATCTAGATTTATTCGCCTAGATAGAATACTGACAAAAGATATTCATTGTTATATTTGCACAAAAATAACATCCTAAGTTGTTGAATTTGCAATGATATGCAGCGTTATCTTAATAACTTTTTTCAGTTTGTTTTGTTCAAATCGTCTCCAGTATTTTTACTCACTATTTTAGGTTGTCTTTTTCATTTATGTTTTTGTTTTTATAAGACTAGATTTCATGTTTTTATGCAACCAATAAGCTCAATATTCAAATTTAAGAAGACGTCACTCTATACAAATTAAACAATTGTACAGCTGGACTTCTCTTATGAGTCCATCTCTCAAAACCCGACAATGGTTTGCACGACCGACCGACAACGGCTTAAAAAAACAGGATCTTCATCGGAAAACAGTCTGTGTATATAGGATTCAATGCAGCATTGTTTTTTTTTTCCTTGAATAAGCTTTGCAAAACGAATTAGCCATAATTTTATAGAATAAACAAAGCACACTAGCCAACCAATACACAACTAAAGAGAAACAGAGTAAGATTGCTTAAAACCTACTGACAACTCAAGACAGCTGACATCTTAGTCCGTCATGGATATGAAAATAGTTTGTGTAATCAAGTTTGCAAAAATGTTGAGTTTTCCCATCAGTGTTTTGAAGGAACACAGTGAGCCGCTAATACAGTTGTCAAGTGAGTCTTCTTAAGCTTTGTTCTTGTCTTTTACAGAGCTTCAACAGCTTTAATCAAGAAAGCGGATGAAAACTTTGCTGGGGTTCCCATGGTGTAATCTTTAAAGAACTTAGAGAGAAGATTTCACAGGCAAGTATTTCAGCAAATTCTTTTCACCCAATAGAACAATATATTGTAATATGTGATTGAAAACTGAAAGCAGCACTGTTTTTGCGTGGTATACCTCTTTCTTTAAGATAATTGGGGCTTCTTATCCTTCCTTTTTTTTTTTTTTTTTTGTCTTCCTGCCATTTTAATGCTAATCGACATAATAAAAAGGAACTTACTGAAATCATGCATCTTTTTGTGCTCAACAACAAAATAAAATACCAAAGAGAATACCATGAAAAACGACTTTCGTCTCTACCCGCAAAATTTGTGGGTATCAGTAGATTTTTCTCCAGTCCTTTCTTTCTCTGTTTATCATCAATACCGATTATAGTGGTCAATTTAGAAAGAAATAGGCGCTTTAATTCCGCAATATATTTTATTCGACATTTCCACTATGCCTTGATTTAATCTTACAAATTAGACTGGCGAAATTGTCGTGAACGTTGCATTTGCAAGATGTTTTTATGTAATATTTCCTTTTTTTATTTCTATTTTATATGTCTTTTGAATTGTCCTATCACATTCGAGATATTTCACGTTACACTACATCTGTGTACACTTTGACATGTGTACTTCAAGTGAAAATTACGATATCAGAGTAGTCAATCGCTGGATTGGAAAGTGTTTTTGAATCATGTCGTTTACAGGAAGTCCCAATGTCTTGTCATTCATGACGCAGTATTCATGACAAATCTTAGCCAGTGCAGACATATCCTCTGCTTTTTGGCAAATTATTTGTTCTAGATTCACTTATCCCATGAAATCGCATCAGAAATCGTAAATCTTGGCTTAGAAGCAAATTACCTATCATCTTATTCACACGAATGATTATTAGCAAAGCGAAGCGTAGTTTTAATGATCCCTAGTCCTACTCGCTCGATATAAAGAAACATTCTAGCCTGCACGGTTTTATTTCAATTACTACTTCGAACTGATTACCCTAACACTGAGTGAACTTCTCTAATAGTCTTTGGAGATTTGTTGAAAGCATTGCTCTCTGTTTCGTGACACGGTAATTGCTGGCACAATATCATTTACTTGAAGATATAAATTGCGACAATCTCGACATTGCTTTTCAGCTGTTCACTTGTCGTTAGTGTTGGAGTCATGACATAACGGACATTTAAGACATAACACTGAATTGACCATTGGTCTTACGGTTTTTCAAAAAGGTGGTGCAATGAACCAATTCTACTAGCTCTCTGGAAAATGATGGAGCTACTTGCAGGTGAAAACTCGAAGTAAGATTATCTTTTGCTTTAACGGCAATGTAGCCAGCTCTTCTCTTTTACTATGATTTCATTTCTTGTTTTTTATACCTTTTGACACTTTCAGTTTCGTAAAAAGGACTGAGAAGTGGCCTCTCGAACTTTCCTGAAAGATCTCAAGAGGTGAGCCAAACACGAGTTTGTGCGTTTGTGTGTGCATGTAGGTTTTTTTTTCGCTAAAACTCTAAAGTTATATAATCTGATTATCCCTAAATCATTTTTCATAAATCTATTTGCCACATCGTAATTGGCCTTTGCTAGGTTTTTGTCCGTTTTATTCATGTTAAGCCTTGCCACAAATGACGTTAATTAGCTGATATATATCGTATATATCTCATATTGAAGAAGGGATGCAAGAAGATCAAAGTTGACCCGCTGTTTTGTACTGGCAGTATAAATTTCCATTAATTTGTCGTAATTTCAACTCATTTTTTAGAAATTAAATTTGTCACAACATTTGTCGGAAAATTTGCACGTCTTCGTCTAGCCGGCGAACAGTGGCTTTTCAAATGGAAACCCTTGTCATTTCATGTGAACTCAGGTGTTTTCGCCGGAATCGATTACTGTTTCTCCATAAGGCAGGGCCAAACTCACAAGCACTGACAAGTGCTAGGAGCATGCGCAGGATATCTTTAATAAGAATGAGTGGCGGAGAAATTAAAAGTTTAGCTTTTTTGTTGACCGTTTGCAATGCATGTTTGCAAGTAGATACAAATCCAAACCGTACAAACGTTTACGTTTAGGTTGAAGACAACGATGAGCTCAAAGGCTCAGGCACGGAAAGGGAAGAAAAACGTTAATTTGAAATAATTTACGTTAATTATTTTTATTTAAATTTTACGCTGAAAAACAGACTTTTGTTGTGCAAACATGACTTTCAGTCCTTCATTACTTTGGATGGCGAAGATATTTTAGTAAATCATTGATGGCAAGTGAGAAATAGGAAAGAAAGAATGATTCAACTGGATAAGTGTGTAGCTCGTGTTATAAAAAGTAAGATTATTCATACAGACAAAGCTCTCATAAGCGAAAACTTCGGGAACTCGAAAATATGGTCGCAGCTAGAGCCGGTCACTTTTGAGAATGCGATCTCGTAAGCGACCATGCATTAGGACAATAAAGACGGGTACATACATACATACATACATACTTTTATTTGATGAAGCAGGTTATATAATTTACAAGGCAGCCATAGGCTGATGTGGACCTGCTATCTAAATATTAAAATCGCTAAACATCATAAAATAATATTAAATTATTAAAACCTAAAAAAATATTTTAAAAATAACTTGTGATTGTCTCTATTTGAATATTGATTTCATTAATTATTCTATTCCAAAAAAAAAAAAAAAAAAAAAAAAGATTGCAGTTATTAGCCTGTCATAAATGGTCTACCAAATCACATATTACCGTTCAAAAGAAAGAGATAGGAATAAACTGAAAATTCATTCTTCATGTGACCAGAATGTACATTACCACAAACATCTATATACATCTGGGGAATGGTCGCTTACGTATACGAGTTCTTGAGAACAACAAAGTTCAAAAACTCATTAATAATTCATTAGCCTTCTGTCCAATCACTTGGACCATATTGGTCACGTGCATGAGACTTTAAACCTGATAAAGTCTTCCTCATTAGTACTTTTATATAAAGAATACTAATGATCGAAGATGAATCTTTATATAAAGAATACTAATGAGAATGACTTAAAGTCTCACTCAAGCCTCATACTAAAAGGACAGTCTCACAACAGATCATCCACTGACCACCGAATTGAAGGTGGTCGAGTGAGGCTCTTTCTATTAACAAATTCAAGAGCTCTTTCAAATGTGGGATGTATGTTAGTGCACCATGATTACAGAGTTCGAGTGAGAATTGAACGGGAGTTTAACAGTGGTGGTCATAACTTAAAGTGGTCGCATGCAAGGAAAGCTTTGACTGTACTTACTATTTTAAGTGATGATAATCTAGAAATATACACTAAATTAAGCATTTTCTTAGCAGAGTACAGCTATACTGATAAAACGTTAGAATGAATTTACCTAAAATCGCTCGATTAATGAGCCAAGAATTTGAACTTTTCAGTGGTTGAAATCTAATTGAAATTGGAATTTAGCCAATAAATACTTTATTAGTGTTCGGGCGATCTGTGGACACCATAAAAAATTTAGTACGTAATGAGATCTAAAATGTTCTAAAAAAGTAAAACGTTTTTAATATTCAAATTTTCGACCCCGACTGTGGGTAATGTCACAATAATATCCTGACGAAGACCCACAGTCGGGGTCGAAAATTTGAATATTAAAAAAGTTTTACTTTTCTAAAACATTTTAGATCTCATTACGTACTAAATTTTTAAATACTTTATTAACTAACCACAAAGCCATGCAAGCAAAAGGTTGCATGACGCCATATATTGGCACCTCAAGAAGTTGAAGATCACAAAGTCTAACAGTTGAAATCACTGCACTTTCCGACACACATCTCAAATTGGCTTGCTCTCAGTAGTGTTGTGTTTGTGACTTGTAAGAATGCCATACACAAAGCATCCAATGTTAGTTGCATAAGAAAGTCTTTTTATCTTCAAATTTTGTGAGGTGAAAAATCAACAAAAACGTTACTTTGATCGTCGTGCTGTCCATGGGAAATGAATTCAAAAAAGAGTTATAATTGATGGGTCCAAAGAGGAAATGCGGCTAATCTCTATCTCTTGACAACCCTATTATCTGTTGATCGGTTTTAAAAATTGGTTTTAGTCGAGAAATTTTGTATTTTTCAAAGGAATACCTAATAAGTATTTAACGTATTATATTTGAATGTCAAGATCTGACATGATAATATTGAAATATATTTAAAGATATTTATAGAGCTTTGAAGGTAGCTCTTGAAAAGATAATGTGTTTATGTCAAATAGGCTCAAATTAAAATGAAAGAAAAGTGCTGACAATATTAAAAGTGCTGATAATATTCAAAGTACTGATAATATTCAAAGTACTGATAATATTCGCACTAAATTAAATTAAATGGCTACAGTAAATGGATTGAGCAGCTATCACAAGTTCAATGATAATAATAATAATAATAATAATAATAATAATAATAATAATAATAATAATAATAATCCTTTATTAGTGTAAGCAGGTTAAGATAAATGACTCTGAGCCATTGACTGATGTTCACCTGCTGTCTCTCACGCTCACTACCTCTCCAATTACATTTTTTGGCGGTTGCCATATATGGCAAACCAGGTTTGGGTCGCGTGTCTCTGTTTTGTTTTGTTTTGTTTTTTGTTTTGTTTTGTTTTGTTTTGTTTTGTTTTGTTTTGTTTTGTTTTGTTTTGTTTTGTTTTGTTTTGTTTTGTTTTGTTTTGTTTTGTTTTGTTTTGTTTTGTTTTGTTTTGTTTTGTTTTGTTTTGTTTTGTTTTGTTTTGTTTTGTTTTGTTTTGTTTTGTTTTGTTTTGTTTTGTTTTGTTTTGTTTTGTTTTGTTTTGTTTTGTTTTGTTTTGTTTTGTTTTGTTTTGTTTTGTTTTGTTTTGTTTTGTTTTGTTTTGTTTTGTTTTGTTTTGTTTTGTTTTGTTTTGTTTTGTTTTGTTTTGTTTTGTTTTGTTTTGTTTTGTTTTGTTTTGTTTTGTTTTGTTTTGTTTTGTTTTGTTTTGTTTTGTTTTGTTTTGTTTTGTTTTGTTCCCATCTGTGCAGCAAAACGGAAAACTTGCGTAATAGTTCCCAACATGATTGCGTAGTGTGTTATGATTAGCTGAGAACGTAAAAGAAACAATGCCCTTCCTTCACCATGTAATCTAATCTTTGAACGCGAACTCTTCGAAGGCTTCGCGAGGATGTGGGAGAATTCAAGATGGCGGCCAATGCAACTGGCAAAATGGCTTTCAAAATCAGGCTACGATATTAAGATTAGCTCTCATGAATGATTGAATGGGAAATATAATTGACTTGCCTCTATTCCTGTTCGTTTAGCAACATATGCGGTGAGAAATGTGTTACATCTGGCACTCTCAGACAGGGAAAGTATGACTTGAAGTACTCAATTTAGAATTCGATATTTGGTCATTGTATTGGAGATCAAGTTCAAAATAACAGCCCATTCTAAAGTTCTTATAAGTGAATAGGTATATCTCGAGTAAATAGCTCTACTTTACATTATTTTTACTGCTCGAAGAGCCTCTTTTTGAAAGGCGTTTTGTCACTTGGTCGCCATCTTGCATTCCTCTACATCCTGGCTTGCGGTCACTTCGAAGATTTCGCACAAGTGACTATTGCGTCGCGCTCAAAGGTGATGTATGAAGGGCATTCTAAGCCAATCATAACATACTACGCAAAGGATCATTGGATAGCTATTGCGCGAGTTTTCCGTTTTGTTGCACAGAAGAGAAAAGAAGAAGAAGATGAAGAAGAAGAAAACGGAGACACGCGTTGCAGATTTTGCCATAACAACCAGTATCATAAGTGAAATAAATTCAATATGATAAACTAGAATATTACCAAGTTTTGCTGTTTCCCCAGCAGCAACTCTCAGAGGGCAATAGTGAGTTTTATTGACCGGTAATAACAAAACCGGAAGTAGATTGAGCTTTGAAGGCAGGTTTTTGGCAGCGCGCGTTTACAAATTCATTCATTCGGATATGCATGAGGCAAAACTCGTGTTTATTGTCAAACTTTTAAGACCAATATATAACATTTATTCCGAGAAAAAGAAATTTCAAATGTGTTGTTGTTGATTAATAGAAATTTTGAAAAGGGTAAGAAATTTGTGCTTTTTGGTACAGAAAAGGTAGGGAATTCACGACTTTGGTAAGGATAGATGAGTTTCCATCGATCTCGTCTTTGAGCGCTAGGCAGTGCATCGGGCCGCGCATATCAGGCAACCAGTTTACGCTACTCCATAAAGCGTCTTGTTTATACATACAACACTCGAATCACATGTACTTCCTGTACTTGTGTCGTAGACAACGTCAAATAGTTATAAAATCCCCTCAAGGTCTTTACAGCGCCTGATAAGCATTGAGAACCGTCGAAGGTCGTCGGAATGCCCACACAGCAACTCTGACAACTTGCAATTGAAGCCTTCAACAATTAACGAACATCTCTACCCTGCGAACGCAGCTGTAGACAAATTGCAAATTGGATTTCAAATCGGGTACTTCTGGTTAGGACAGCTAATTCCGAGGGGAATGGCGTGAAGGAAAAGTGAAAAGCGAGCGAGACTTAGAAAAACTCGGCGATTAGTGGACAGAATCCTGTCCGGTGACGCAATGCAGTCAGGAGAGCCTTTCACATTGTTGAAATTAGGCATGCTTATTTCGATATGTTTTTGAGTTTGACAATAATGGGTCTCGATATGGTACACAAGTTCAAGAGCTCCATAAATGTTTTAAGGTGACTCGATATAGTTTTTTTTATTGACCATGCTTCCATTTTTCACGAATTGAGCAACGTACTTACTCTTGACCAACCAAAACTGTTTTACAGTAGTTACTGGACTTGAATCAAAGTTTCGATTTTTGTCTATTTCACTTCTGTTTGTGTTGTCATAACATGGTAAACAAAGATGGCTGAAATCAGTTTTTCTAAAATATCTCTCGAACTAGAGCAGCTGTAGACACATGGGACTACACACTAAGGCAAATAAATTTAGCTGTAGACATGGGACTACACACTAAGGCAAAGAAATTTAGCTGTAGACATGGGACTATACACTAAGGCAAAGAAATTTAGCTGTAGATATGGGACTACATACTAAGGCAAAGAAATTTAGGCACAATAGGCCCTTTGCAGCACGTCGGAATGCAGCTCAATTTGGAGGACAACACAAAAGAATTCCAATGTCCAATTGCTTGGAAACCATTGTTTTTGCCCTCCAAATTGCGCTCACTCGCACGTGCTGCGAAGGGCCTATTCAAAAAATTGTACCTAGCCGATTTTGAATAAATTACAAGCATTTTTTACAAAAATGAAATTCATTGATTAGCTTACTAAGCCATAAGCTTACCGTAGTTTAATCACAATGATTTTCCTGTCAGTAAATAACTGAGGTGAAGGTTTTGTTTATTTATCAATTTTAGTGGAATTAGTGTGACCATGGCAACGATTTAAAAATAAAGCTGAAATCAGTTTTTCAACTGACGTTGACAACAACGACAAGTTATTAACTACATTGTCTAGAATCACCATTTTTTATGCTCAATTCACTTTTTCGAATAAAATAAATAAATGAATAAATAATAAATTTATTTTTATAGCGCTTTTTAACCTGGCTCAAAAGCGCTTTACAATAAAAAACTATATGAATAAAATATCCTCGCGTACAAAATTATGCAGTATTGAATACTACCTTAAGCAAACGGTTACAGATTGATCAAGCAATTTTTCAAGGAATTTTCAATCGATCGCCTGGGGTCGTAGATGACTTCTTATTTCTCTCCTTGGTCTCACACTGAACACAAACGATTGGTGTGAGTCGCGCGACTCGAGCTCGAGTTTTCTAAACGACTTATCAAATTCCACCCTCAAAACGTTTTTGTTTCATATAGCTCATGTAAGAAGTAATGTAATTTTAGGTTCTCACTACATATATATCGACCATCTGATGAATGAGCTTTTAATTTCAAAACAGAGACCTTGTGTCTAGCATTGTATGAGAAACCCGATTACGTCCTAGAGTGCAGAAGCAATCAGTTGAGTATGAAACCCTTTTCGCGAGAATCAATGCAGGTGTTAGAGTAATTCTACTTGTGAAAAAGAGATAGCTATTCAGTGACAAACAGTCGGTGAAGAACAAATGAAATCAATAAACTTATAATCAACTTTTAATGCCCTGTTTGTCTGAAAACGTTTTCACGGTTTCTACAGCCACTGTATGTAGCGGTGATAATCAAAAACCAGTGAGTGCTGATTGGACTTTAATAGGTACTTTGAGTTGAAAGTTTTTGAACTTAAATTCACGAGCTCTCGATGACAACGCTTACTGATACACACTGAAGAAGACTGAAGTTAAATAACTTCTTTAATTTTACATAAAGTAAAAAAGTAAAATCATTACATATAGTAAAGTAAATAATGAGTAAAAACTAATAGTTTGGTGATAGAAAGCTCGTTTTCTATAAACCACGTTGACATATTCATTTATTCAAGACAGTAAAATAGGCAATGATAATGCTTTAAGTATTTTAATTTTTAAAGTTAATGAAACATTTGCTTGCAAAAATCGAATTCGTGGGAAGTTTTTGTATGTTGTTTTGGACATTTTCAGCAGCCATTTGTTGTTTAGTTAATTGTTGTTATTGCCGCTGTGTTCCTTTCCAAGTGGATATTTTTATTCTTTTTTAATTGATCTGTTATTCTCTTTGAGTTTACCGCTACAATCTTTGTCCAAATGGTCAAATGGTTTCTTGAATTTAAATTGTTCCGATCCGTAAGAATTCTTAATTGAAAATTGGAACCAACCCAATCAGGCAATGTATTTTGCAGCATTGTTAGGAGAAGACAATATATTATAAGGACTTTATATCAAAACGGTGATTGTAAATTCTGAGAGAAATTATTAGTTAACAAAATGCAATATCATCACCTCGCTCCATTACTTCACCGTCCTATAAATCCCAGTCTACCGTAGTCCTATAATTGGGCGCCAATTTCCAATTCCGCATTACTCCCTATTTTTGTTTCCCTCGTATATGAGGAAACAACACCTGACATATATAACGAGACGGGAAGTCTTCATATACACTCTAAAAACGCAATTTGCAATTTCAGACTTCGGGAAAATTAAATTGAATGTAAAGATCGATGCTTTATATGCATGTAAATGAATGAGAGACATCCGGCATTTCAGGAGTTTTTTAATTAATTTTTTATCGTCTATAGACATTTGGCCTTTTAGCTCTTCTTTTGCTAATATGGAGCATACCACAGTTACTTCACAGTAAACGAGACAAGGCCGGAGAAATTCATTCACAACCAATACAACCACAATAATTTAAGGACTAACTCTATTAATTTATCTCTAAATGGTTAAGAAATCATTTTGGCACATAATTTTTTCACAAACATCCAAAAAAATTACCCTACTCATTACTGAAGTGACATCTTTTTAGAAAAAAAACCAAAACTGCGATATAGAGATGATTTTCGCGACTGCAACACAATTCGTATTTGTGTTTCTTGATTTTCATCAATTTGTGTAGTTGGATAGTCCAAAATTATACCCAAAATAAAGAGCAAAAAGCTTGATTTACATCATGTTTCGATTTTCGCCAAGATAAGACTGCAGGTGAATAGTAAATCGAAAGTTTATTATGACTAAGGCATTTTTAGTCTGTTCTCTAGATAATTGCTTATTGCGAACGCTACAGGAATATTGGCAGAAACTTATCCAGGGTAACTGCCTTGTTATTTTACAAAAAGAAAAGATATTTTGGCTCTGTTCTCCGTTTTCTGGGACAGTATAGGACAAGCATCATCCAAACGGGACTTCTCAAAAGTTAATATAGCGAGAATTTCTTATTTACTGTTAAATCGAGAATACTTCGTGCCGCAGTAGTTAATACCGAATTCTTATTATATTTGCAGTTTACGATTGTTTGACAATATTGTGTATGGACCAATAAGCAATTACTCTGTCGCTGTTTGTCTTTCCAAAATATCCCGAGGACATATATTTACATGGTCTTAATAACAACATCTGGGCAGCTTCGTAACTCATCCAAGAACACAGAACTGCGTCCTTAAACAAGAGAAGTTGGCGAGGAAAAAAGGCAAGCAAAAAAGAGCGAGTATATTTTTTAAGCCCCTAAAAAGCCATTTTTAATCACATGTTTATTTGAATATTTATTTGTTACCACTGACTTTAAATTTCTCATCCACAAACATTACAAACATTTTCACGATCTTTTTTTGTTGCGTTTTTGACACGTTTGTCTAGAATTCGAATATTGAGATTATTTCAAAATGGGCAACCCGAAATGATTGAAATTTAGAAAAAATGGCGAGAGTTTACAGTCCTCGCGAATTAAATGAAAAAAAAAATCGCCGGATTTTTCGCATGCAGATAACGTATACAGCCAGGAATTCGAAGTCATAGGTCCACGGTAACTATAACTAAATGAAGATGATAACAGTTTAAGTTAAACAGCGGAAAAATCTTGAATTTGGAACTCAAACGCTCTCAATATTTATTATCGCTATCTACAAGTTGGTTTTACAGTAGGAGTCTGACGCGGCTTCCAACTGCGGAAAGCTAATACATTCAATTCAGTGCTCATAGAGCTATTATACTGCCAAAAAATCGTAGTCTAAAGGGGAATCTAGCAATGAACTGTTTTGTGATGTAAATTCAGTTGCAAACCTAGAAGAACAAACGTATACCGTTTCACAGGGAAAACTGATCATTAACAACGGCAGCAATTGGTTTTGTTTTTACATATCTATTTCTCAGTTTTAATTGTAATTGTTACGTCGGTTGTCATAAAAAGTTATTGTACGAGTCTATAACAAACACACGAAACATCCGTTCCATCATACTGTCTTGTAATCAGCGGTAGTTAAAGGTCCTTCCATGTTTATAACATAGATTTTAGACAGTTTAACAACTATTAATTCATTGTTAATTTTTCATTTTTTTTTTTGGTCAAGACTGTCAATCAGTCGCATAAGAAAGAATACTGAAAACTGGATGTCCTGTGAGAGTGTTTTTATTTGATAGTTTTTCTACTTACACTGACGTGTATTAACATCTTAAGAGTAGCTACCTTTATGTGACTTTTGATGTCACTAGACTCAGCTAGCACACTGGAAAAAGAAGAGAATCTCTAAAGGCAATAAGTACTGTCCTCTCAGATTGTTATCTAGAGAAATAAAGAAATACGGCAATATTTTTTAAACCCTGCGACATATCCGTGCTCTTGGCCTTACGACTGGCAGTGCTGAATCTTCAGGTTGTCAGTGCAGATCAGTAAATTTATAATCAAGTCCCATTTCTAGCTGTAGTACAGAGAGGCTCAATGGCAATGACTCTGCAGGCTATTCCCAAGGCTTGTTGATCAGCCCAAAAAACCTCGACAAACACAAGGATTGAGTTGTAATGATTAAAGTAGATGAATTATAGATGTAAGTAAATTTGAATTTGTGTATATATGGTTACCAAGAAAACCTCATGACTTTTTGCCGGCCACAAGTCACAATAAATTAAACATAGATTATCCTGACCCCGGCGGACAACTGCATAAGCGATAGATACAAATAAGCCATACCTTTGTCTTCGCCAGTTCCAATATGTTTTCAACAGTTTTTCTTGTGTGAACTGAGACTCCCAACCAAGCATTACTATATTTTGCGATCTGGAGATCGAACCACTAACTTCTGTACTTTTTAAAACTAGTTGTAGTATGTTTACGGCCAAATCAAGACATTTTAATTATGATATGAAAAGTTAAATCATTTGATAGTTTTGATGTTTTACCTACTTCCCCTGTATTATGGACCCACTAAAACATACCTTTTAATGTACTAAAAAATTATGAATTGCTTAAATTAATTAAAAAAGACATTTATAGATATACAGTTAAAAGCATCAATTTTTTGGCATTCGGGTGTAAGCAAAGAAAACGATAATAATGTAACAGAAAAATAAACAAGACGTCTACTGTTCCATCTATATCAGCTAAGAAGTCCACTATTCTCCCATGGAGATAATAGATTGAAAACCGGCATGAAGGTTTGTTTCACGAAATGATGATCACTTCCCAAAGCACCAACGGATTACAGATCTAACCCTAAATATTCAAAAAATACAGTCCACTGACACAAATGTTTATACATTTGTCCTATGTGGAGAAATGTTTAGTTAACTAATTATGATGTGTACAAAATTATAAGCCAGAAGGTGAGACATTCGGGATAAAAACGCATGCGCATTAGAAAGGAGTTTTAAACTCTGAACTGGCTAACTTATAGATAAATTTACCATACAAATATGAATAACATATTGAAACACGCCTTAGAATGAATATGTTTTAGCTAACTCTAAGCCAAAATACACACTCTGTTAGTATTAATTAAGTTACTATGAACATACAGTTAATATCCCGTTGATGCAAGAATTATGTAGAAGTCTCGAAAGTTAGATAAGAACCTGCGGCACATATTCATAGCTTATCGTAGTTTTTCCCCTACGGATCAATTACTTCCTTGATTATATATTTCAGGAAATATTTTGCACAATGATTAATAATAAGCTACAAGGTACGACTGTAAAACAAACATTTGCTCGAGAACGCCTAGATAGCTAGCCCTATTTAATAACTATGCCAAATTATTTTCCTTTCGGGGATGTAATTGGCGAAGTCGGTTTTTTCTATAGGTGCTATCTTTTATCTCCGTCAAAAAGATTGAGAACTAGCGCCCATGCCGAAATTAAAGAAAACTTCAATGACTCCAAACTGACTGGAGTTACTTCATTGTGCATTATCTTTTATAGAATTGCTTCCGCCAAAGTAAACTGATGTCTCTGAAAATTATTTTATCCTTTATTTATTGATAAATGCTACTTTGGTTAAGGATATCATAGGTGTCGTTATTTCTGTTGGGTCTCTATCTCTACTCTATGTATCTATGTATTCTGAGTATTCCATTCAATTCGTTTATACAGTCATTCTCAAAAAGGTTGTCCAGATGAAAAGACGTTTAGTCGTTAATAAACTTATTTGCATATATCACATTTTCAATTTTCTCGCAGGAATTTTAATTCAAAATACCAAAGTACATTGCATATTATATAATGTGTATAACGGATTGCAGTTTTGCAGCTAAAGTTGAAATTCTTACCAGAAAATTGAAAATGTGATATATGCAAATATGTTTATTAATGCCGACTAAATGTCTTTTCAGGAGAACCTTTTTGAGAATGACTGTGTACGCGAAGGCGAGTATTATATTGTTTTTATTTTCAACAATTTTGTTGCGACTTTCTCCATTTTATCAAGAAAGAAATCATTCCTTTCGGAATATCAACTATAAAAAGTAGTGCTAAATGAGCAACAGTTTGAGATTTTGAATATTCTGCTTGACTGATACTCAAGGCTTAATTCTGATTAATAGACTCAAGTCCCGAAACATCTTTAAGTTTTATAATCTAGTCTTTTTGATGAAATACACTTTTGAATATCATGCAAGACATGTTTCGACAAAAACGCCTGTCATCACCAGTTACAAAACTACTAATGAAGAATGATATCATGGCTAGATAGAACAGTGTGAAATAGACCAACTTATGAATAACATGTTTTCAAAATAACGTGCTAAAATCCCATTTTTTAACCTAGTTTCTTGGTGTTAAAAGATTTTATCCAATCATAAGCGTTCAAAACAATAGCCAAGAGGCTTTCAATCAGTAGCAACCTTCTGTATTCCTTACATTTAGCTTGCCTAGTTCTTACTAGCTCGGATTATTACGTAATTGTTTTGCCTACACTTAATAACATTGTTCTATCCCATGCCAGGTATCAAATCATTATTCATTCTAGCTTTGTTAACTGATCGATGGCGACAGGATTTTCTGTCGAAACATTTCTTGCACTAAATTCAAAATATTTCATCAAACAGTTAGTCAGTCTGCTGATTTCTAGACAATACCTTTTCGTGCGCCGATGGCGACTTTTTGGTCTGATGACGAAATGATAAAATCACCCCGATATTAAATAATTAGAACTGGACCCTTTCAATGTAGAATTATTTTCACAAGATGTTTTCTTTTCTTATTTCTTTTCCTTGTTTTCTTTTCGCCTGAATAGAAAATAAGTTTGTTAAATATAGTGTAACTAGGCTTAAACACTAGTTGAAAATAATTTACAGGAAAATAGATTTAGTTTTTTGAGTCCGTGACTTTATTTATCACAGACATCAGGGAATCAAAAAATTATAATAATTACTATTAAAATATTCATGAATATAAATCATTTATCTGCTTTTAGCACGCAATTGGTAATTCGTAATGTCAGTGTTTTTGTTAGGGGGAGAGATAGTAGTACAAATGTTTGTTTGTTAGGGGGAGAGATAGTCGTACAAATGTTTGTTTGTTAGGGGGAGAGATAGTAGTACAAATGTTTGTTTGTTAGGGGGAGAGATAGTCGTACAAATGTTTGTTTGTTAGGGGGAGAGATAGTAGTACAAATGTTTGTTTGTTAGGGGGAGAGATAGTAGTACAACGAATGTACTGTTTTCTGGTGACCTACCTCACAAGCATTACGTGCAATTAAGTTTTTAGATTTAACAAAACGTGATGCGACGTGAAAAGGACTCTGCGCGTGCAGCTAGCTGACGAATTACATTCAAAATGACTGTTGACGTCGCCAAGAAGAGGACAGTGTTCTGAATCATTGATTTTGCCGAGGTACTACAACTTTTTTAACCTTTGTGACACCAATAATTTTGATATGCATATTTCGTCTTATTTTGTCAAGTTTATTTGTGGAAATTCCCTTTAGCTTTCAATAAAGATGTTTGTTACATACGACTTTATGAGTTGACTCGTAATTAGTTACAGCACTTTTTGATAACAATTATATGCCGTATAGGTTTATTTGTTTCGTGTGAATACATGGCTGGGGTAAGACTAATATTGTATCCCAATATCCAAGTCACATCCACACAGACTCTCATATGTCGTGACAGTTGTTCGTTCATTAAAATACCGGCCTTCATCCTTGTCTCGTCTTTTCAATTGCAAATGTAGCAAATGACACAACAAAAGATTTAACACTTATATGCTAACTGATTTGCTGCTTCATATTGAGTTTTGGAGCACCTTTATAAAATCAACCAGATTAAATCGTTTTTCTCTTCCAAGAACCATTTATCATTTTAACCATTTATCGTTTTCGTGTACATTGAAGTCCCCGATGACAAGATGACCCCAAAGATATCCATGTTAGATGATCAGTGTTCCCACTCAGGATTTGGTGCATTTTAACATTAAGTATATTCTTTAAAATTGTTAACCCTGCCGATTGAGATGGTGTCACTTAAGTTATGTATTCATATTAACGTGGGTAGAGTATATAAAAAACACAGGTGGCGTGCGTTATAGGCGTCCATCAAGACTGTGTAGCTTGGAATTTTAGGATCACTTTAATTTTAAAACTGGTGTTTCACATTTCGCTATTTTGAGAGAAGTAATCAAATTCCGCAGTAGGTTTTTAGAGCTCAGTTACTAGACTGCAACAAAATGCATTTTTCAAAGAAAATCACAATGGTATATATGCCATTGCTAAATCAAAAATCAGTTCCCGTAAGTTTCCCTCTGGCCTAATGGTGATTTTTTTTGCAACAAGACAAATAACAAACATATTAGTAGACGTGTTTTATAAAAAAAGGTCTGAATAACATCGCAGTAAGTCATTATAGTAAATCTCTACTGTAAAAGGCGAAGAACGCATTAGCGATTTCCAGTAATTGTTATTTTGTGATATTAGGCTCAATCAAACAGCATTATTTCACCTTTATGATAGCATTATGGTAATACGGCTCGCACACATCAGTTTTTTTCTGTCTAAGAAACAGTTTAGCCAGAGTAAAACCCAAACCAAAAAAAAAAAAAAACAAAGGATAAAAGTCAAAACGGGACAATGTATCATCATAAAACCAATCAGATAGAATTAACGAAAGTAAATGCACCATCTGGTTTAAGATACTGTACAGCAAATCTAGCTTTTGGTTAACCGCTGCTGTTTCAATAATCAACGAGAAAATTCCTTTTCTGTAACAAGAAACAACGCTTCAATGTGATTGGTCAGTTTTTAGCTATACTGAACGTAATTATATGCATGTGATATATGACTGTCGGTGGAGATGAAGAAATAATTTTTGAAATAACATTTACCAGCCACAAGCGTGCGAAAACAGAGATAAAACAAAAATCATCTGTAGAAAATACGTCGAAATGTACTTGAAACTCAAAGTCGCCAGCAGGTACGTAGACTAAACGCTTAAATTAGAATAACACATGAAACTTGATACAACTCATTTATCAATTGGTAGAGGTTTGGGTGAGGTAAAGGCGAATTGGAGACTCTAATATCCTAAATATGTTTCAAATGTAACTAGAACATTCCCAACCATGCATAGTATGATTGAAGCGTTCTAGCATAAAGTCAGCTTTAACTCAATTGTGAAAACGAACCGGCCGTTCAAACCCAATCAGTAGCAGCTTAAAAACAAATGATTTTCGATGGCCAGTTCTATAAAAGCGATATTCTATGCATGATTGTACCGCTCAATGATAGAAAGTATAATAAAAATGTTTCGGGTGGGTGGTAGATACGGCCTTCAGAACTCTTTAACATTTTAACTCGTTTTCGGGAAGGTTTGACGACCAATTTCGTGGTAATTAAAAGGCTTTTAATTCTGCATTAAATGAAGTTAAGTTTGTCCTTAAGTAAAACATTTAATAGCTTTTAGTTCAGTTAAATTTAGCTATTAACTTACCCTTA
This sequence comes from Telmatactis stephensoni, assembly GCA_029948255.1. Lineage (NCBI taxonomy): Eukaryota > Metazoa > Cnidaria > Anthozoa > Actiniaria > Isophelliidae > Telmatactis > Telmatactis stephensoni. Next base: position 288,599 of record JALIZF010001877.1, on the reverse strand, counting down.
CTTCAAATAGCTCGGCACATTTGAGCGCCAGTTACCCGCCGCCAGTGTTAGGCGAATCAGTCATGATTTTTGTCATAACCATCACTAAAACATTGTCTACCTAGTAAAAGGTTTTAAACAAAATGGTTTAAATTGCGTTCCGTGTGAGGGTATATTAAAGTATTGTAATCACAGCTTAATTTGAGCTTATTCCTTATTGATGGTTTACATTTTGAGAACCTCAACAAAACAAACAAGCATTGAATAAGGGCGTGAGTGAGTAAGTGAGTGAGTAACTCCTTTATTTCAATACAGTTATAATTCCATTCAATTTACATTTTTTTATGGAAGCCGTGTATAAGTATTTATAACAAAAAAGGAAAATATAAGCTCAACTATATAAAATATATAGAAAAAATATTAATCAATTAATTAATTCCTTACCCCGTTATCACGAACGGTGTGTCCGTATAAAGCGACTAGTATCCATCTTAAGCGGATAATTTTATTGACACTTTTTTCGACCGGGACAGAATTACATGTCTCTATTATGATTCAACTGTACTTAAACTACTACAAGATGGTTTCTAAGCATGACGGCCACTACAGAAGAGGCTACGTTTAAGAACTCAGGATTGTATCGGTAAGTTACATAGATAGTAACTGTGGAGTTCGCTGGATTAATTGATTTTTAAGAAGACTCGCGGCATTGTCATAATTTTATACATTAAAATGGTACTGTATTTACATCTTCTAGTCTCATGATCAGTCCACCCAAGAGGCTTGAACGAATTTTTACATTTCTGATCTCCTAAGTAGAATGTGTAATAATACGTTCAGCCTGGTTTTGTAGTTCTGAAGTACTTGTCCGCAATTTCCACACAGGCTAGAACGATGGTCAAAATGCGGCAAGATCAAAGAATTATATAGTGAGATAAGCTGAGGAATTGATCAAACTTATCTGAGTGTACGTAACATTTGAAAGACACATAAGGCCTTTTTTGGAATATCATATTTATACGATGTAATAAACAAGAGTACAAAGTCCTGTCCTCTCAGAAGGAGAGAAAGATGAAGAAGAACAATTGAATGGTTTTGTACTCCAACTTGAATCACGAATTACTGCAAAATAGTTGATGAGTGGGCTTCTCCCGATCTTTTAGTCTAATTTCTAATACGAATAGATTTATCACCTAAATTATTAAGCACCACTGAAATCATCGCTTCAGGTTATTTTGTCTCGGCATCAGTAGAATTTGTTTTGTTTGTAATAAAATAAAACAGTCTTTTTATTCAAAATAAAATAATCTGTTTGTATGTTTGTTTGATTGTTTCTATTTTTGTTTGGTTTGTTTGTTTGCTTGTTTTTGTTTTGTTTTGTTTTGGTTTGGTTTGGTTTGTTTTTTTGTTTTTGTTTTTTGTTTTGTTTTTGTTTTGTTTATTTGTTTGTACACATAGTTCTTACTTAGAATGTAATGGAAGATACCACTGCGGTATTACAAATTAATGTAACTGAGCGGTATTTTATGCATAGCCAACAAATAGTAGCTCTGAAGAATTAGACAAGAAATTTATCAACCAATCACGTGGTACAAAATTAAGATTCGCCGTACTGGATGGCAAAATTGAATGTGACAGCCACCAAAACAAAAGGATTTCAACCAGCTAAGCTCTTCCGTGTGACCTTGGTCCAAATGGCCTGTTATATACACGCTAAATCATTTTCAAATAGGGGCTACCACAACTAATGAAGAAATTAAAAAGGCAGCACGCGCGTTTGTATGCCGATGTAGAGCACGCCATGACTTATGAGAACACGATAGAAGTGCTAGGAGAAGTACGAGGCGTAGTCGAGTGCTTTTCAACGCTTCTCGACTGTTCTGATCAATCGCCAAGTGCTATAAATTTGCACACAACACAGCGTGTAAGTTGTTTCTTTTATGAAATGCAATGGGTTTTTGTTTGTTTGTTTGGTTGGTTGTTTGTTTGTTTTTTTCATTTACAATGACTAAAAATTCGAAAAGTGCTCGCGCGCGTACTGTGTGCAGACTTAGAGTTTGAGAGCGCGTTATATGGTGGTTATTTTCTAAAACAAATTAAATTAGTAGGAGGGCTAAAGAAGAGAAAGACTAAAATGCTATAAGAAGAAAGACTAGTCATTATTCTTACCCTAGGTAGGAACTGGAATTAACACCTGGGCCCGATTTTTGAAGGGTAATTAGTGTTATTGGTGGACTAACATCAATGGTTTACGGTAGATGTAATCCATGGGTTTAATGCTAATCGTCTTTAGGCCGTGGTTTCTAATTTTGCTGCCGGAATTAATTTAACTTTAAAAACTTAACTAAATGGATTGGACTTAAATGATCAATTTCATGTTTGTCATGACAGCAATTTTACTATTGAACTATAACAGTTATTAAAATATCGCGATTCAAAATTAGACTAAACGGAAGTGAAAAATATTTCTTTAGTAAAAACAAGTTCTGCTTACTATCTTTTGATGAAGTTTAAAAAACACATTCGATGAGGATAAAATTGTTTTCGAGTTCAAGATAACCATGACTTCAGTAAACGCGCTTTTGGCTGAAAAACTGTATAATCACATCAGTCGTTTCTTATATCCCAGCTCTTTACCATTTCAACTGTGACGACCCACTTCATTTGCCAAAAATACGCCATCGGAAGTCATGACCGACTATTCTATAAGTTATTTTGACTGTTTTACTTCCTTTGGTGAATTGGCCAATAATTAATCCCACTATCTATAATAAACCAGTTATTTAGTCTTAGAATTTCGTTATTTAATTTACAACAGACAACTGTTAAAAAACCTTCAAAGTCGACGAATTTAGAAGAAAGAAGAATCAGAACTTTGAATCTTTAGAAATACGGCGAAGTTACCGATAGCAGCCAAAAATTGCTTTTTCTAAACAGGAAGTTTGATCGTAACTTTTAAAGAGCACAAGGGTCTAGTATATAACATTGTTGTGTCGTCATACGGCCATTTCAAGTTTATGCCATTAATATTAGCAAAACTGAGGAGCATGCTGAGACCGCCCTTGAAGGCGGTGTGGAAGGAAGTATGTTTATGTGGTTTTTACTCTTTTTCAAATTGATCTGTGGTTCGTGTGGGAGAAATTAAACCATTAAGAGAGAGACATTCTTTAACGAAATAGACCTTGAATTGAACTCAATGCCTTAATGTAGGTTTTGCAGCCGGACGTATGCCATAGGGTTGCCTTATCATTTTTAGGTCTGGTCATGAAAATGCAATCAGAAATAATCAACGGCTAATTGTACAGAACTCAGCAGGGAAGTGAGACATTTATTTGAGCATAATTTAACAGTCTTGCTTTTGAAACTACTAGACGTCGATACGAGGTCAGTCCGCACTTTCAACTCGAACAGGACGGCGATCGATAGCTAAGGTAAACACGCGGGGAGGTTTTTTCCTCTATATGTTTGAGATGTCTTTCTTAAAATGACAAAAATGCATGTTAGATCGAGGTCTAGTGACTGTAAATCAGCATATCGCATTGTTCAGTGAAAACTCTACTCAGTGCACATGCGAAAATATGCGGGGAAAATTGAGAGCAAAATTTGTCAAATATTTCAATTTGAATAGTTTGTCTTAATTTTAAATCTTCCGTGTCACTCTTTAGCGAAGAAATAATTGTGTGCTATAGTTAGAAGTCAAACAACTCAAACAACAGCACGAGAATGTCGTACTGCTCTTGTCTAGCTTCAATATACTTATATTTTATTTATGTGTGTGTTTTTGAAAACGAATGCCGTGAAAATTCGTGGTTAAACACAAGCTGTCCATCATACATTACATATATGTGTATGTGTTGCTACAGTTTGTCTAGATTTTATTCAGGAAAATTCTTGATTTCGTTGCACTTATTTTCTTCGACGACTTTGATGTCAGGTGAACAATAAAATCCGCGCCTACAATTTTTCATTTACAAATTGATGGAAAGAGAAGGAAGATAGCCTTGCTGCGTACAGCAGTGGGTCTTGACAACCGACATTACTTTTACTCGTGTAAAATACAATCTTAGACACCATGGGACGACAGCCTAGCAACAAAGAAAGGAGATTATGAGCAAAATAAAGCAAAGCAACAAAAAACTCCTCATTAATTACGAATAAGCTTGGGAAACACCTTTCCAGTCAAAACAATTTTAAATTGAAAAAGAGACAAAAGGTTATTGACTTTTCGAAATTCTAAGAGTTCCAAACTCGAGATATGAAGATTTAGTTGGGCTTTCTCTTTGATCACAGTAGTACCGTCACGGCAAGCACCTATACAGCGATCGACATTCACATAAGTACGTATTCCAAAACAAAGAGTTTTGGCTTTGAAAATTACGATATTGCTTATAAAAAGTTTTCTATAGAACTTTGTTTATTTATAAGATTAGATTGTTTTGGACATATACACAAGGTCTCTTATTCATTTCTCAAATTTAATTTCAAATTCTATCAACATGCAGATTTGGAAAAAAAGTAGTAAGTAAACAAGCCACACGACGACGACAGTGTTGCCTGAAGCAAAACATTTCGACTTTGGCAGAGGGGCTATACTTTACTTGCACTTTCTTTGTCATACACACACAACGGAATTTATCGATACGATATTTTCCTTTCTTGTATTCGAAACTAGAAACACAAGAAACACAATTACCAGCACAAATTGTATCCGTCTAATTCATAACAATATAGCCCGCAGGACTCTTTAAAATCTCCAATAATCTTCAAAATTGCGGTCGGGTTTTATCTCATACTGAGCTGTACGCACATTTTGTCACTGAATTTTCCAGTTTATTTTTAAGTGTAAGCTGCGCGCGAAGAAAACAAATTTTCAATTTTCTGGTGTTAAAGTTTGTGTTCGGTTGCTCAATCGTCGTTTATTCCATTTACTTTACTTGCTTTGTATATACTCTAGACTGCGTAGCGACCCCGGGGAGGGCAGGGGAAGGGGAGAGGGAAGGGGGACTGGGGAGGAAGAAGGAAGGAAAAGTAGGGCTCCTCCTTCCCCTGCTCTCCCCAGGGCCGCTACGCAGGCTATATATACTCCAAGATCACCACACACACACACACACACCACACACACACACACTCACACACGACTCTCTACACGATGCCACATGTTCTAAACCATTTCCATTTTCTATTCTAATTTACATATCATGACAGTTTGTAGATTTTCGAGGTATAAAAATAAAAATTCCAATGTCCCAATCTTGACTGACTGACTGACTGACTGAAGACTAACTGACTGACTGACCAACCGACCGACCGACCGACCGACCGACCGACCGACTGACGACCGACCGACTGACCGACTGACCGACTGACCGACTGACCGACTGACCGACTGACCGACTGACCGACTGACCGACTGACCGACTGACCGACTGACCGACTGACCGACTGACCGACTACGACTGACCGACTGACGACTGACCGACTGACCGACTGACCGACTGACCGACTGACCGACTGACCGACTGACCGACTGACCGACTGACCGACTGACCGACTGACGACTGACCGACTGAACTGACCGACTGACCGACTGACCGACTGACCGACTGACCGACTGACCGACTGACCGACTGACCGACTGACCGACTGACCGACTGACCGACTGACCGACTGACCGACTGACCGACTGACCGACTGACCGACTGACCGACTGACCGACTGACCGACTGACCGACTGACCGACTGACCGACTGACCGACTGACCGACTGACCGACTGACCGACTGACCGACTGACCGACTGACCGACTGACCGACTGACCGACTGACCGACTGACCGACTGACCGACTGACCGACTGACCGACTGACCGACTGACCGACTGACCGACTGACCGACTGACCGACTGACCGACTGACCGACTGACCGACTGACCGACTGACCGACTGACCGACTGACCGACTGACCGACTGACCGACTGACCGACTGACCGACTGACCGACTGACCGACTGACCGACTGACCGACTGACCGACTGACCGACTGACCGACTGACCGACTGACCGACTGACCGACTGACCGACTGACCGACTGACCGACTGACCGACTGACCGACTGACTGACTGACTGACTGACTGACTGACTGACTGACTGACTGACTGACTGACTGATTGACTTACTGACTGACTGACTGACTGACTGATTGGCTGACTGATCGGCTGACTGACAGACTGACAGACTGACAGACAGACTGATTGACTGACTGACTGACTGACTGACTGATTGACTGACTGACTGACTGACTGACTGACTGACTGACTGACTGACTGACTGATTGATTGAATGATTGACAGAATGAATGAACGAATGAATGAAAAATCCTATATTTTTTTGCTTTTTACGTCCCTCCCATCTAGATTTTCAATTGTTGGAGTTTCAGTAGGAATAGTCACTCTGCACGTGCGCGAAATGCTTTGCGTTTGTTGTTATTGAAAAAAATCCCATCGTACACGATACTTGGCGAAAATGGCCATTGATTGACAAGTTGTTCGACTGATGAAAAACTAGCTGGCTTGCATTGATAACAAGAGGTAGGAGTTGCATATTAAAGATCATAGAAAAATGTTCACCCGGACTGTTATAGTCAAAAGATTAAACTTTTAATTAATCACCTTTGTCATTGAAAGAAAAAACACCTTGAAAAAATACTAAAAACATTCGTCATTGTCTGCTATTTATGATAATTAGATCTCAAAGTGAACTCACTCATTTAATCGATTCGAATTCCCAATGGCATTTGACGTGAAATTTGAAATTCCATCACGTTATTGCAAATAGGAAGGAACAAAGTCAGTGAACTGACAAACTTATCTATAAGTTTCAGTGAAAATATTTCGATGAATAACATGTTAGTTGGGTTGTACTGTTCGTGATTCATTTCTCTAGGGACAACTGTGCTGAATTATTGATAAGTTCCCTATTGCTGGGTTGCACGTGACGTCACGGCAGCCATCTTGGATGAACTTCAACAAAGCATTTCTCATTAGTGTTTGTTGCTTTCATCCAACATGGCTACCACTTCATTGTCTTTTGATTCCCGAAGGAATGGACGAACCCAGCAATAAACCTGATGTATTCCAAATTCTCAAAATAACGCAAAAATACGCACACACATACAAAGAAGAAGAAGAATATTAGAAGAATTAGATTAGAATAAGAACTAGATGGCAGAGTAAGACTAGACAGCTCAGTTTCAACTAATAAATTTCCCGCTATGGATTTAGTAACCACGACCGTTTTAAAGTTTAATTTTATATCAATTTGATATATCATTGATGATACTGTAATTAATAAGTAAGTATAGTCTAGACATTTGGCTAAGATCTTAATTCATTTTTAATGATACTCTTCGGAATTAGAGCCGATATCAATTATAACTGTGTGTATGTACAGTTTAATAGCATTTTGACCACACTCAAAATTCCATTGCCCCCACAAAAACGAGTGAAGAGGCTAAGTACTAGTTCGACCGTGCGGTCCTGGCGAGACGTTTGGGTAAACAAAAAACACCGCGGTTAAACGTCTTCGCATGTGCGAGATTTCGCAGGATTTTCGCGTCTTGACCATGGGGAGTCCATGCAATGTTTACTAGAACGAAATTCTTCAAATTTTTCTTTTGGATTTCTTTTGGATTCTTTTACCAAGGGTACACAATTTCTTATGAATTTCGTTCCTAGACCTCCTCGATTCGTAACCATTTGACTGTGTTGTTAGGTAGACAAGCGGCATTAGTAAGGACAATATTGTTTCCATCAAAACAAACTCAGCTTCTTCTGATTGCATTGATGAAAATTATCCAATTATCTATTGGAAGCTTAGATTTATGTTGAAATAGACAAATATATAAATAAATAACTATATTTCAACTGATAAGACCAATCAGCAAATCTTGAAAAGATTGACTGGTATAAACTGGTGGTCAGCATAATAATAAATATGTATTGGAATCTATGTAAAAATCAGTTGACATTAAAATCTAAAATCTATAAAATCTGAACATCGAAAAAATCTAAAAGCTCAAACTGCAGGACGATCGATTGTTTACATGCTGATAAATATAATAACTATATTTAAGTGTCCAAGTCTTCTAGCATTTGCACACTAATTGGAGAACACTGTACTCGATCTCGCACACACTACCTCTACATTAAATATTTTGCAAATAATCACTCGACTCACATGTTGATTTTTGCTGATCCATGAACTTTGTTCTTTGTGTATTCTAATCAGTTATTCTATTTCTATTAAACGGCTGAAGTTTCTACTTCTTGTTCCATAAAATATTCTTTCATCGTCTTGCCGATTTGTTTTGTTAAAATGCTAACCAAACAACATAAGTTCAACGCATCTGCATATAACGCTGCTCACATTCAGTCATGAGCCTTCACATTCACTTTCATTTACGTTCTTGAGTATTAACGACTATGTGTTCGGGAGAAATATAAAATAATATAAAAAGAATCTATCAAGCTTCAAGCTCTTCAAGCTACATGTATATACGAGCAGACTTTATTTAGAAATGGGAAGAAAGCATATCTGAAAATTCGAGCACATTCAAATTTCAAATTGCGACTTTCAAAGTCCTGTAACTTCGAAACTACCTAAGATATGACATCACAAATTTTCAGGTTTTACTAAATATGGCATTCTCTTTACATTTGTTTTGTTTATTTGTTTCTAGCGTAAAGTTTGATTTATGCCTATTTATGCTAATGATTGAAAATTTGAGTCTCATCGACATCAAAACTGACATTTATATATTTATATTTACAGTCAGTATCTACAGTATGTAGAGCAGAACTCTATTTTATGTCATACCGGTTTTAAAAGCTCTTAGTGCTTATGTACATTGAATGCTACTTGGAAAAAATGTTGAAAATTGACATAAAAATCAATTCAGTGGCCTACGAGTCGATCTATTGTTTTGATATTGCTGTTTCAGCCATTCCCCTCAAAGGTTCTGACAGGGAAAAAAATGTTATTGACTCCGCGGGACAATCTAGGAAAGTATCATGTTGTATTTAGATGAATGTCCCTGCTGTTAGGTAATAGGTTTTTGCTTTTGTTTTCATGTTTCTTTGCAAATGTTCTCGTGTGTTTTGTGCACAAGAACAATCACCCAAACCCATATGGCTGCGATTTTGTTCATTTTATCATAATCAATGCGGTTCATTGATTATTGAGTTACGAATGCCGGTTCATGGTATACTACTCATACCAACAGCCGTTTATGTCGAGTACCGCGTCAAACAAACAGCTTTATAAGTTCCAAATTGTCCATAGTGAGGAAATTGGAAAGAGGGAAATTGTTCACAGCGAGAAAATATATAAGAATATTTTCTCGAAAGACTTAAGAGAATCATTACCGAGCTTTGCCGGAGGCTACTGTTAATAAGACATGGCGCTTCTACTCTCCACCTGCACAGACTCAATGACTGGTTACGCTATATGAAATCTTATGTTTGCCATCATATTATTATAAAATTGGGTAATCCAAGTCTGTGAGTGAGCAAGATATTTCTAGCTAAGATATCGTTAAGGAACTGTTACTGAAACACAGTGGCGAACAACCTTTTAGATCGCGCCGAAAAAGATAGTTATTTGGCGCGCACTATAACAATACAACAACCCGACGGCTCTCATTTTACTGAATAAACAAAATAACATATTGTGTAAAATCATCTATAAGCATTACAATCAAGTGCCATTAGCCTTTTGTTCATAACTGTTTGATTTAAACAAACCGACAAACCGATCACTGAAGTGCATTGAAAAATCAGTCACTGTAGAAGACGAATGGCAATTTATCTTGCCACAACCTTTACAGTAACAACGCATACCTTTTTAAAAACTGCTGTACCTCCAACCCACACTGGAGGTGTACTAGAAAAGCTGTTTGGCAATGTTGAATAATCGGACAAACACATGGATGCCTTATCAAAGGTTTGAATCGATATCCGTTTTTTGTGATTTTAAAGAGTATAACCTAGTGAGTGAGGCGTCTTAACTCCTCTCGAAAAACATTAGCGTTTTTTGTCCTCCTCTGGTCCAAAGGGTTTTACACAAGTTCTTTTTTACTGTTGTTTTACTTTTCACAAGGTAATCGAGAACTAACACCACTTTCAGATGTCAAGAGAGCTCATTCACTCGATCACTCATTGCTGAAAGCACTCGTGGCGAACTAGCGAGTACTTCTTTACTCCTGTTGAATCTCCACTTCTCGCGACTTGTGCAGACAGTTTTCTTTAGTCAGACCGCCAGTGTTGATCAAGTAATATCTTACTCAATTCGGGATTGGTTAAATCAGTTTGATCGAGTACTCGCTGCGAGTAAAAATGTACTCGCTAAGAATGGCCTTTATTCACTGTTTATTAATTACTCATAAGATATTCAATTCAATTTCAGCTATACATTCTCTACTTGGTTTTATTAGAGATACCATCGTAATTCCAAGAATTGCCTTGAACAACTGGATAAGATAATACTGGCGGGATTATCAAGTAAACTCTCAGGAATTCCATGCCGAAAGAAAAGTTATCATTTGCTGTGAAACATACGTCATTACTAAGGTAACATTTAAAATGAGCTTTTACGTTTTTGAGTTTCATTGAAGCAGAGAAAAGATAAAAAAGATGTGACTGACCACAGTGGCATTTACAATATTTAGAGTAAGAACTAGAATTGACGTCGCACAAAAAGGAAACTGCAGCATTTAATCCCTAACATTAATGGTTAGATATTTTGCTCAGGAAAAAAAATATTAAATGTATTTAGACATTTCATTATGGATTTTAACAAATTTTGTTTTGATTATTCATTCATGATTTTGAGTTCAAGACAAGCTGAAGTATAAATAAATCCCTCTCTCTCTCTCTCTCTCTCTCTCTCTCTCTCTCTCTCTCTCTCTCTCTCTCTCTCTCTCTCTCTCTCTCTCTCTCTCTCTCTCTCTCTCTCTCTCTCTCTCTCTCTCTCTCTCTCTCTCTCTCTCTCTCCCTCTCTCTCTCTTTCCCCCAAATAAACGTTAATTAAATTTAATCAAATAAAACATATCGGGATAAGATCATTGATATGGAGAGGTAAACGTTTGAATCATATTTTTTCCAATATATATGTATGTGCTATCTGTTAATTGTGTATATTAAATGATAAGACGTCGTTTATAAATGATTTACGACTTAACCTGTGAACGCATGCTTACTTTTATCTGATTTTATGTGTAAGTATCCATAAATCAGCGTGAAAATAGAAATATGTGAATATCAAACATCCGATCGTGAACTGATCACCAGCAGATGCGTATCATTCCACTCCTTTAGTAGCGTGCGTAGCCAAGGACAAGCAGTCTAAAATAATTTATTATTATTGACGCTATTTGCATGCGTGAGTTCTTGAGTGTTGTGCATGAAGAAAGGCTAAAAGCTGGTTAACACAAAAGATAAGCTACAGATGGGTCAGATCGACTTTACTCGATTCAGAGAGAATGAGTCCATCTTAACAAGGAAGACAGTCTTAAGAAGCTTAAGGTGACTGACCGGTTGTTGATATTTCGTTTCAGGTGTGATTAAAACTGTTAAAGATGAACTCAACTTCCAATGTTACAACCTCTCCTCCCTTCGCCTTCACGCTTAATGCCAGCAACATAATTGCAGCCTGTCTTGTCGCCTTACAGATAATTTTAAACCTTGTTGGCAACATCATGGTAGTGGTGTGCTTCTACCACTTCCCACACCTTAGAACAAGATGTAATTATTTCATTATCAGCCTCAGCTTGGCGGACATTTGTGTCGCACTGTTTGCAATGCCATTTTGGTTAGTGCTGCAGCTAACTAAGAACATGGAACAGGATTATCACCATATTTTCAGTGAAGAGGTGTACAGGTTATGGAGCAGTGCCGATATACTAGTGGGTGTAGCCTCGTTAACTAATCTTGCTGCTGTCACCTTCGATCGGCAGCTTGCCATTACATCACCATTTCGATATCAAACCGTTATGTCTCATAACAATGTCATTGCGATCATTGTTGCAACATGGATCTACGCCATCCTCATCGCAAGTGGACGGGTTCTTGGAAGCAAGACTTTCCTACGAAAGTTCTTCATTCCTATTGTGATCTCCTTGGGCTGTTTCCTACCACTAGCTGCTATGATTGTCATGTATGGACGAATTTATTGGGTTGCGCGCTCACAAGCTGTCAAACTTGGCAACTACAGTCGAGACATCAAAGCAGCGAAAACTATTGCGATTGTGATTGGAACCTTTCTTGTTTGCTGGCTGCCCTTCTTTCTTTTCACGCTTTCTGTTTATTTATTCTTATGCTGCCTGGAGCCGGTAGACGATCGACCTGGACTAATCCCCGGAACTCGGACAGTCAAATGGATGGCGTATCTAAACAGCTGTCTTAATCCTATCATCTACACTTGTTTGAACAGACCATACAGAAGTGCTTTTTATAAAATGTTCAAGAGGTGCTTCACAAGGGAAAAATTTGACAGTCATAGTTGTGATATTCACAGAAATCATATAACAGAGGAATCTGCACTTACAAAGAAAGCAAAAACTGTCCAAGAAAACGAGGATTCAGCATTGTACAAGAAACATGAAGGACAAGTTCTTCTTGTAAATTAACCAGAAGAAATACACAATGACATTTAGCTAAAATATGTCTCAATAACGTTTGCTTTGTTCAACCTCAAACTAGCGGATCTGAAACGAAACGAAATCTCAAACGTCATAACATCATACGCCAATATCACCACAAAGTGCGTCATTTAGCTGAAACTCTGATGAATATATTTACCATGACCAATACTTTCAGTATTCAATCAACAAAAATAAGCTGTGTTTATGTAAGTCAAAAACAAGTCAGCCATATACCGAATGCTTTACATTAATTGTGAAATCAAGGATGGAATATCTAGCTCTGGTTTCTCACGTTTATTACTGACTTATTGGATAGGTCATACTATTCTGGTAAGGCTGGTAAGTCATTAAAATCAGTGCGCGCTCTTTTGTGCAACTGTGTTATAGGAAAGAAAGGGGTTAGGAGTACGTTGGGCATCCATACTATTTAGTTTAAAGTAGAAAAGAAACTGTACTTCGCAATTAGATTTAGATTACGTACACATGATCGACTTGCGTAGAAATATTTTCCCCTCGGGGCTATAAAGCTAACAACTTAGCCCCCCTTAGACAATTCTCTTCACTCTGATTGGTTTGTTGCCTCACAAGAAATCAATTTTAGTCTAAATTACCTTTTTAATTACTTAAGCTTAGGTCGTAAAATAAATGGCATGAATATCAATAATCATTACCGTAAATAACCAAATAAGACCCCCAGGGTTATCTAAAACTAGGCCTTGTGTAGGGGGGGGATTGGGAGTATTTGAAAGGGGGTGTATTTAAAATTTGGAAATAATAATCAAATACTCTACACATTTTAATTTCTTCTTTACACAATTCTGACCTTTAACGCACTTGATTTGTGGACTGCAGTTCAGTGTACGGAAGAGTTAAATACCGAGAACCGAAGCTTTTAGTCATATACATGATGTATATGAATAAAAAAAGACACTCACTGATTAGATCAATTCCCAGAAGGAAACCTTAAATAATTGTTTTTCAGTTAGCTTCAGTAGTATAGTGGTTAAAAGCGGGTATAGGAGCTCAGAAGGTCGCGGGTTCCAATCCCAGTCATTGAGTCAAAGACCTTTTCGACCAGAAAACGCTACTTAGTAGATTTCTAAGTCTCGGTGTATAGATGATCTAAAGAAGAATTGGACGAAGTTATAAATTCAAGGGGTTTATCTAGATAAGCCCTGTGAATTATAAAGTCAAGGGATGTAGCTAGAGAAATCACGGGGAAGATCTATCTAGATAAAACCCTTGAATTCATAATGACCGGGGATTATAAGCGATATAAAGCCCCATGAAATAACAAAGAAACCCGACTCAATCATATTATAATACATTTTTGCGCTTCGCCAGCAAGCTTATAACAACCCTTAGTGTTATTTAATTAGGTTATGATCTCAAAACGTGAACTTAAGGGAGTGAAGGGAGCGTTTTCGAGCTAGCCGGGGAACTTATTCAAAACTTTTCATACTCACGAATAATTAATGATCTTTTTAGCCAATCAGCTTGTCTAATTGGATCACGTGAATGGGTTTGAAAACCCACTAGTGTTTCAAACATTTTCCTATTCCATGTGAATACCTACAGCTCTACTCAATTACGTTTGTTCCCTATAATTACCTTGAAATACTGACTTTAGTGACACTTGAAAACTTGCTTAGAAATATTTACTCATAGAAATTTTCTCCCTAGCCCCGAAATCACGTACTAAGTAGTAGTTTCCGTTGGAAATCTTTCAACCAAAAAACGTTTTGTCAATTATGATCGAAAGTTCGTTTACATTGCTGTGAAGAGATTTGAAAAGCAATTGTTTAAGATTTCCTTCAGGGAATTCGCTTAAAGGGGTACTTGCATGAAAATAAACCAAAATTGGAAATGACTTGAAACTGAGTAAATTAAAACCTATCTGTACGACTTCCAATAATCACCAAAAGCAACATTTTCTTTACTTTCAAACGAGACGAATACAAATTGTCAAGTATTTTAGCATTTAAGTTGTGAGTAAATGACGTCATTTACTCAACCCTATTGTTCTTTTAGACTTTATATCAAAATTTCTCATTGATGATGAGATTGAAATGCAGATTTTTCGGCGGAGGATAGCTGGTTGTTTAGCTACATTCATGTTCAGATAGAAATAAACAGTTTCCAATTTTCATCGATTTTCATCCAAGTGGGCCTTTAAGAAGTAATTCATTATATAAAGGTTCAAACGCTAGGGCGAGGGATTTCAATGCAAACCCGAGCGCATGCGTTTGAAGTGGTTTAAAATTTAACCAAACCCTATTTTTGTTTCAATGCAAAAATTCTGGAAATAAGAACACAAATCATCGGATTTAAGTTATATCGAGTGATTTATATGTGCATCAAATTAACGTTGAACAATAGCTGTGTTGAGGTAAAGCATCTTAAAATTCCGTCATGGTCAACGACTATAGTTTACCAGATAGCATAGTGGTAAGTGAATGGACCGTAAGATGCTGATGAGTTGAGGGTTGTTCGAGGCTCGGTAGGGTCGATTCGTAAGATATCATTTACGATTTTTTAAAGGTTAGAATAGTCAATTCCTTAAATTTTAAGACTTTCTGACTTCTAGTGTGTGTCTAAAATCTCAAATGTGCATTGAAAGTAAAAACTCTCAAATGTGTGTATTAATGATTAGAATTGGCAAAAAAACCTAAAAGATATGAAAAAAAACCTTTCCCGGGTGGAATAACAATGGCATAGGGTG
This sequence comes from Telmatactis stephensoni, assembly GCA_029948255.1. Classification (NCBI taxonomy): domain Eukaryota; kingdom Metazoa; phylum Cnidaria; class Anthozoa; order Actiniaria; family Isophelliidae; genus Telmatactis; species Telmatactis stephensoni. The sequence continues at coordinate 273,205 of JALIZF010001877.1, read as the reverse complement.
TGGTTAGTTTTTAAATTATTGGTTGTTAATATTCACTTGTTTGAGAAGTTAGTCCAAAAACTCGTGCTTCGTGTTTCATTAGAGTTCCAAACACGCGAAAACAATAAAAGCACTCGGCTTGCGGCCTCGTGCTATCAAATGTTTTCTCGTGTTTGGAACCCTAATGAAACACTCGCACTCGTGTTTGAAATATTTCTTGACCCTGTAGACGGGGGTTTATTTGGGAGGGAGCTTATTCGGTACAGTATATCAGAATTAATGGTAACTCAAAATCAATATTTTTTAATCCCAGTCGTCTAATTGAAGAACTTTTCCTGTTCCTCTCATAAAAATCCCAAAATGACCTTTGCAGACCCCTTTTCAACCAACAGGTCAACTTAAAAAGGTGTTTCCGTAATAGCCTGTGGCTAAAATTTAATGAACTTTAAGAGCAGGGTTTTAGATGCAATACAATACAATAAAATTTTATTAGGAAATCCTTGAAAGATTTTTCGTTCCTAACCAGGATGAGAAAAATGAAGAGTCTTTGGAAGTTAGAATAAAACGAATTAAGATTCAATGAAGTGTAAATGTAATCTATTCATGGAGACGATATTGTATCAATGTATAGTAGCTAGATAAATTATATATCGATTCAAAGTTAATAGAGCGAAATGGTTAGGAAACCCATTGTTCTATCTTTTTGTTCACTTTTTCCAACCGTGACCGTGCACAAAACAAAAGCATTCCTACATATATTAGACAATCAGCCAATGAAAACGTTTGGGTCAGGTCAGTCAAGCATAATAAATGAAGGTAAAACAAAAGATTGTGCACGGTCAAGGCCTTACTCAACATCCATGTCTGCTTCTTTGTCAGCTCTTTTGATGTTTGCCGAGTTTCCAAACCATTCCGCTCTATTAACTTTGATCTATCGGACATATCTCGGAAAGTCTTATAACTGAAGAAGGGGGGATGCAAGATCCTCCCTTTCCATGATTTTTTTAGTACACTCAACATTAAAACTATTAAAATACAATGTACTATATATTAGATGATTGTACTATTAGATGATCAAGCTATATAGATCAATTTGCCTGCATAATCGTTGTAAGTTGCAGTGTTATCAAAATTCATAAAAAGGGGAGATAAAATGAAGTGGCTCAGACACAAATCCATGTTCCACATGGACTGGAATTCACCATCGTTCGCGTACTCTAATCGAATGCTCTGACAACGATCGTGTAATTGCTAAGTAAATCCATGATTTAAGACATAATAATGTTAACATTTAATAAAATAAAGTATAAAGTGCATATATATCGTCATATCTTTTACATGTTGGAGTTTCAGTTTGTTACTGCTTTTTCATATTCTTGTCCTTTTTTAGTCCAAATTTGACTTGGAACGGGAAAGGGGGAGGCAGGCAGTAGGGGTGTGCTGCCAACACCTCAAAACCCTGACCCTATATATTCTAGACCTAAAATTTTACCCTACCCTAATAATGACAGTCTGTTAATTAGATAAACGTTCCCTGACCTCTGTTAATGAGCTATTTTGTTTAACTGAAAGTGTGCTTAAGATGTTGTAAACTGAGAGTGACGTTAATGCAGAAAGTCCGGAAACCACGCCAGTATCCCCTATCCCACACCAAAACCTTGCCAAACGAAAAGGAAAAAACCATACCCTACTCCAGACCTGAGAACATATAAACCATACCCCCATCCCGCAGCTAATACCCACCAGGGTGCATAGGGGTGTATCCCCCACCTGTCTTTCCTCGAGACGTGAATATGCTATAGTAGTGTCAAAGGAGGTGAAAAGAATACGGTCATAACAACTTTCTACATTACTCTATTTTCTACATTACTCTCTCACTTTCTACTACCATTAGCGTTTGTCAAATTTAATTCACATACAGGAAATTTCTTCACGTTAGTGATTCGTCACTAATAACACTAATTAACATAATAATGATGAATTAATTAAGGTTTCAATAATAATATTAATAGCATCAAGTGACACTAGTGAAAAACGTCTGCGCATGCTCGTAGTCACGTCTTCGTGCTTTTGTAACTTATGCAAATTTCGCTTTTACGCTTGCCTTCAACAACGGTTTTCACAAAATGTCAAAACTTAAGATCAATTCTTGAAACTTAGGGCCAGTATTAACATAATGTCTTCATAAATACAATATCTTTGTCTCACAAAAGTATACAAGAGAAATTTTATGTATACACCGAGAACACGAGCATTTCATTTCAGGCTAAAACTCAAACATTTCTTAAGAAAACATCGTAATATGCACGCATGCGCAGACGTTTTTCACTAGTGTCGCATCAAGTATAATAACACTTGATTCGAATCTGCTAATTTGACATTACAGTATTTGATTAAGGTGTTTAAAGAAACATGATTTAAACGCTTTTGTGCTCTTGGCATCCTTAACTTCATATTTGGTATCAATATCGTAAATGATTTGAGCATGCCCTATCATGCATCGTCCTTTAAAAATGCATGTGCTATATGCAACACGCACACTTTAGCCAGATAAACGCCCAGATAATATAGTAATGTATTGCAGTTATTACCTCTTACTTGCCATGCGAAAGCATAAAATAACACTAGTAACCAAAATAACTGAGCAAATCACGCAAAACTAAAAAATAATTTATTTTTCAATATGGCATGAATTGGACGGCAAACTCAAGACACATGTAGAATTTTAGGTGATTTTAATGGACATGTGATAACGTAGACTTCTAAGACTGTAAAGTGGGCAACCATCGCTTACACAAAACTTATCTATATATAGGTTTCGTATCCACACAAGAATTGTGAACAGTTTGGGATCATAGACTAATAAATAATAAGAATATTACACATACATCTGCATACATAATCTTTATTTATACACGATAATTCAATAAAGCTAAGAAGATAAGCTTGTAATGTGGGGTCGTGTATAAACATTTATGCGGGAATCCCTTACTATTTATTATGTGGAAATCAATTAAGCAAAAATCTAAAAAGGTTCCGGCATAAGCTAAGGCTATTGTAGAGAATCTATATACGCCTCTTTTGAAACCTTTTGTTTCAACCTTTTACTACTTTTTATAGGAAGGTGAAATATTGTCATTAGGTTAGCTCTAGCAGCTGTGAGACAAAAAGTTGATTATAGAACTTAGTGGTTTACATTTTCAACAAAGCACAAAGACATGTCCATTTTGATCAAGAGTTTGCACAATACCTTGCGGTGGTCCGCTATCTGAACGACACTTCCTCTTCGTGCAGTTTACAATTATCAGTGTTTGATGAACTTATCAAAATCAAACTAATAGATGGCTTACCTTCAAATCATATTCAGATTTTCTTCTCTGTCGGCGAGGCCTTGTTCCAGAGAACAACGTTAGCCTGTCACCTGTTCCAGCACGATTGAACTCGTATGACAATCTTCCAGTCAACAATCCTTACCTAAAAGCAATACTTTATTAAAATCTGTTTATGTTTGATTGACTCATTCGTTGGTAAACAAACGCAAGAGTCAATATCACATAAAACTGAGACAGTACACAATGTATAGATAGAAAACTATCTGTAGATAATCATAACAATAATATTGGTAGTACTCATTAATCCTGTTGAAACAGGAAAATGTCATTAAAATTATACTTTGGAAAGCTTTTAATGATTGTTGGTACATAAGGTACATGATTGGACTTGGTCTTCAAATATTGGTCTGTAAATACCCTTTGTGATGCATATTAAAGTTAGTCACATCTATAAGATGTGTTACTGACTCTCATTGAAGGCTATATCTTCTGCAAATGGACAGCCACTTTTCTTCCCAAGAAAATACTTGCTGTAAATCAACCTGTTATTTATATAGACTCAGAGATGGAGTCTTAAAGGAGGTATTTCTCATTGAGCCAATAACGCCAGTTCGTCTAAATCTCCAATTTACTCATTACATCGGACAGTAGTTTTAACGGTAAATGGATTGCAAACTAAATCTTATAGGATTTGTCTGTAGAACATATTTTATCAGAAATATAAATATTGGAACCGGTTGCACGAAGGGTTGATAACGACGTTAGATAATTTCTTATCCAGAGGATAGAATATTTTCCACTATAACTCATCACCTGGATCTAAGAATCACACGGATAGCGCTATCCACCCCTCGTGCAACCGGGACCTGGCCGACTACAAAGTATAAATTAAGTATTCACATATTAATAAAGTGGAACGATTTTGAGCCGTTTTTGAACAATTGTTAGCATTCTGTAAGCCTGAATAAAACGTGACACATACCACTGGGCTAAGATGAGGAAAGTTTACAGGCACAAACTCTTAGGCACAAACTCAATTTAGCTAAATAAATTGAGACTGGTTCCAATCGTACGGGATATATAGAAGGTCAGGTGTAGTTCGACCAGAAATATCGTGCACTGAGCTTAGAGCACACATTTAGTATTATTGTTTGTTGGCTAATATGGAATGAATAGATGGGCAATGAGTAATATATTGCTTTCGTGTTAAAACAAGATCTGCTACAAACACGAAACAAAATATCAACTGTATAGCTACATGAAACACTCTTTTAAGCACTTGTAACTTGGTAGTTCAGTTGTTTTATGCCTACCTTTTATGGTCGTAGTTGGCTAAGCAAAATTTATAAATGGTTGTTATAACTCGTACTTTATAGCTTTAATTGCTTATAACTAATTAAACTTGAACTGACTGTGTTTGTTTTGACTGTAGCTATGTTTATCTTGGATATCAGATTGTAAGCAATCATTGACGCTAGGGGGGACTGACTATTCACATTGATTAGAAAATTGCATAATTCTCTTTATGCTTATTGAATAACTGAAGTAAAAATTTCTTGTATAGTTTTATGAACGGTTTATCAATATATCGTCAGAATAGAAAATTCTGACAAGGAATGTATCAGTTAACACTAATTAAATCGAATCCTTTACTACTGTGTTAATAGCTTGTAAACAGGTTAGTATTCGCTTCATGAATTCTCCGTCTACCTTGCCATTTCTTTCTCTCCTCTCGATTCTCTCTTTCTTTCTGTTTTCCTAGTATTCCATTTGTTTGCTACTTTCTCAGAATATAAAGGTATTTGGTCGTTTGGTAAAAATTATCTGAATTATGCTCTGAAGTAAATCTTTAAACGCCTGTTTTCAAGTAGGTCAGACTGATTGAAACACAGGAAACATTTTTGAACAGACTTAGGCAATGGACTTTTAAGACCTCGCAAATCTATCTTTGACTGTAGTCTTTATCTATTTTCAGTTCACAAATGCTTCCTAAGGTCTCAAGTGCATATGTTCTTTTCTCTGATTAGGAGTCATATTTTAGCCCAAAACAATGCACACAAGATAGTGTCTATACTAGACCTGTCATTCTACATAAAAGAACATACCAATCAAAGCCCCCACTGCAGACCTGTTGAAAAGCGATCAAGCTACAGTGTTGTGGATAGTTTTGGCCCTGTTGAAATCTATTCCTCTTGAACCTTTTGGCACATTTTCTATCGTGTACAGTCATCTGCTAACCAAACAACAGCTGAAGACAATGCGCAACAGAAACAACTTCTGACAGAAGTAAATGTTTGGAGATGAACTCTGAGATTATTCCACGCTCGTTGACTTAACCTTTGGAGTTCTTTGGTATCTGAGGGACATAATCGGTGTAGCTAGTATAACATAGAGTCCTCCTTGAGTTACTGATCCTTTCTCAGAATCAAGTACCAGTTTGTGATCATAGATCCCCACTATGAAAATTGTTTCAGTGATACTGAGTTAACATGAGCTAATCTGGAGGAAAACGATTCTGAAGAAATCTAGGATATTGATTAAGGTAAGTCAGTCGAGATAATAGTTTTCTAAGGTCTAGAACTGAGGAGCTGCTTTGTTGGCGAACAATATGATTTTCCTGTAAAAGCAGCACGTTTCTATATAATTCAAAAACTGGACTTGTGATAAGATTTAACATATGGCTATATAAGTGTTCGTGTGCTTGACCGGTCAGGGCCGGTATTGGACCCAAATGCAATCCGACCCACTATCTAACAATGCTGTAGGTTATTGGTTACCAAATGCAAAAATTCTGCCGCCTTGACGATATAAAAATATATACGTGTTAAAGACATTTCGTGAAGCCTTGATGCTAGGGAATAAAACGAAGTCATATATATATTGGAGCTTATCCTTGAATTTCATGCTTTGGATATATATAACAGTTTTCATTTGGTCAAAAGCCATAGAACTTTTGCAATTGGTTGTAGATGACCCGTGCTATACCTTAGAAGACATTTTTGGACAAAACCAATCAACTACACTGTACAAGGACGAAGCTACTTTATTTTACTATCATTGCACTGACAACACTCGAGACAACAACAGGTCGGTCAATTTGGCATTTCGTCTTGAAAGTTTCTGAACATTTAATGAATAGTTTTATATCCAAGAAGTCTTTGCTAAAGTATCGTTGTAGAATGCTAAAATCGTAGGAAAGGCGGTACAAGGCTAACAGATAACCTAATCCGCACACAGGCAAACGACTTTGATGATGCATTAATCATTAACGACAAAAAACCAGTACGAGAATCGGAAATATGAAAATATCATGTACGCTGTGTCTATTTGATCGGCAGCCGGTCAATGACCTCCAATTCCTATTTGACCGGCAGTTTTCAAATTTTCCAATATTTCCTCGAAAAAAAACATTCGTACACCATCTAAAGTACACTATCTTTATTTAGAAATGGTAAGCGGTCATAGTTAGCGCTGTAGTGTCCAACTAGCTCTTTTTCTCTAGCCCCGGCACAGAGTACAACGAGCGACCAAAAGACACTTCGAAAAATTCAATCCTGGTCGTTCTACTCTGTGCCGGAGCTAGGTAAATAGAGTTAATTACACATTACAACGGTAGTTGTAACCGCTTACCATTCCTAAATAAAGATAGAATACTTTAGATGGTGTACGAATTTTTTTTTCGGGGAAATATTGGAAAATTTGAAAACTGCCGGTCAAATAGGAATTGGAGGTCATTGACCGGCTGCCGGTCAAATAGACACAGCAATGAAATACACTGTCAGATTTAATGCTTTATAAGAAACGAAGACAACAAATTCATCACAGATATTCAAAGAGGTGACATTCATGAATGTACTTCTATTTTTGGCTCTGATTCCTTACTGCTTAGAGAGCCGCCCTTCCCTCCTCCCCTCCCCCCCCCCCCCACCCCCCTCATAATGATTCGTCTCGTCATCAATTAAGACTTCTCGCTGATAACCTACAAGGAACAAGTCAAGTGCTTAAGTTCAGTGGTCAGTGGGTAGCCTTCTATATCAGGCTCCGGACATTTTTCGATCCAAATTAAAGTGGCTTTGCATACTTTTTTTACCGGCTTCTCTCTATTGTGCGTAGCTTAAATAGTGACCCCTTAAAAAGAACAATGATGGAGAGAGGGTAGTCTCCCTCGCAGCCGTGTTTAGCCTCGTCACGCAACGCTCCCTCGGAGGGGAGCGTTGCGTGACGAGGCTAAACACGGCTGCGAGGGAGACTAGAGAGAGGGAGTATTATCGTCAAATAATAACTGTTCCGAGCTGCCGATGCAAATAACGACGCTTTACCTTTCAACCAATCCCAACGAGCTCGAAATAGCTAGATGCATATACTACAACAAATTCCATTTGACGAGAGAGCACGCGTGGTTTGATACGTAAGAGTTTAGTTTTACTCGGGACTCCCGTGCAGTACCGACACTACATTTGCCTGTTGAGTTACAACAGAGGATCATAAATTCGAATTGTTTCCGAATTCCTCCGAATAACACTGAACAGCTCAGTCAGCTAACCTAGAGAGATTCAAACTTACTTACAGGAATCCAGAAGTTCAAAGGCAATCAAATAGGGAATATTTGAGAACAAAATCAGTTAAATAGTCTACGACTTTGACGATATAGAAATGACGATAGTGTGACTACAGAACAACAAACGTGTATTGACATTGAAACGAGTACTCAGATCGTAATGCAAATGAAGAATTCAATGAAATTCATATGAAATAAACAACTTGCAAGTCGCCATGTTGGATTCGTACCAACCGAAAAAAAGTTAACGATGCATGCAAAGGAGCAACTGGTCCAACTTTTGTGAATGATTTGGTGAATATTTCCGGATTATTTTGATTATGTTTATATTTTTTACATGCATTGGTATTTTTACAACCGGTCACTGATAGTGAAATTTCAGCTATTAGACGCGTGCCGTTTAGTACTGAGGATTGTAACGTAATATCTATCTCCTAGCTAAATTGTGAAACTCGCCATCGGCCGTTTCTAATCGAAATGCTGCAAAGTCTACGGATACTATCAATCTGTAAACTTTTCAAACAGTCAATAGTTATTTTTAAAAATACGACCTGAACGGTTGACCAGACAAAAAGTCAATGAAAACAATGGGGTAATTTGAAAAGTTATACACAGGAACTCCAACATGTTTGTTTGTTTGACTCATGTACATAGTCCATAGTCCATCATCATAGTCCATCAGCAAAAAGGACATTTAACAGCAATTATGTCGTCTTGGCCACAGGAAGCCCGAGTGAACGCCATACTGTTGACTCATCTTCTAATCCCTAAGTAAACCTTTAGACGTAAGACATAACAAGGAGATGACGTAAGTTATGGTGTGACGTGAGTAACAATTTTCAAAAATAAACTCACGGCTAAAACAATGCTTAATAAAAATCCAAGCAACTTCTAGTGCCAAAATAGCCTTTACTTCCACTGTTAGTTTTATTCTCCGTATATAAATGAAATGAAATGACATGTCAAAATTTTTTCATTAGTCAGAGCCTCAGAAAATGAAATAAAAATGTACAGCATGTTGAATCGTATGTGAACATTTGATGCACTTAGAACGCCTAGTATATATCCAACAAATATCTAAGGGCTCGTCGACACCTGGAATATTTTGAGATTGAAGTTACGTTGTTGAATTGAAAAAGCTGAATGAATGGTATTTTCAATTCGGTTTGACCGCAAATTCTTGAATTTGAATCTTCGCACAAGTTATATATCACGACAAAAATGTGCAACAAAATTTGCATGCCTTTGTCAATAAACCTTTTAAAAACAGCATGAAAGGCTTAAATGATAAAGACAATTCTAAAAAGAATTTATACATTGCCCCGCAGGAATGTCTAGCTAAAACTGAAAGGACCCACTCAGACATCATACTCTGATAAGAGTAAAGACGTATAGAAAGCTGGCTTTTTTCAATCATTACAACATATGACTTCCTAATAATATAATGAACAGAATAAATGAGAGGTTTATTAGTGTCACCAGTCTGAGTTTGTTTCAGATAACTGAGTGAAATGGGAACCTGCATCACGCAAACAGCGAAAACACAAAGAGTTAAAGCTATACGTACAATACTACAAAAACACAGAACATGTCATGTCTTGCGATTTTGTCAGACTTTTAAACTACTTTAGTGATTTCACGGCATCAAATGGATCAAATTTTTGGAATAGTTTTACAATGCTTTATGCTGTAAATTCCGCCATTTGTTTTATATGAATCAGTCTTTTACTTTTAATTCACTAAATTTTACTCCTGTGTGATTCATGATCACTAAATGTTACTGCTTTGTTGTGGCCGATACTGATGCAGTGTTAAAATATCACTAAAAAAATGCCTAGCCCTGTATGATATGATATGATGTCTCAATGATGTCTCGTATACGGCTGTACTCTAATATATGAGATTATTGAAAGAAGCTTTTACGAACAAAACTGCCAAACGATATAATTGTTTTTATTAACAATACCTTGGCGGCAAAAAGAAAGTTTTTTCGCAATTTTTAAATGATTTCTCGATATTCCGAAATCGTTTTTATTGCCTTTTATCAAGTAGGCACTAAGAAGTTTTGTATGAAATACCGCTTGCAATTAGAGTTGCAATGAAAAAAGGTGTTCTATTCTATATTAAGGATAAGCAGTTAATTGATATAAAGAATCTATCTGTATATTATTGAGCGGTATTAATGTCTTTGACCAGATATTAAATCGAATAAATGTTATGAATAATTCTGGGTTTAGTCATCAAATTGACAAGCTCTATCAGCCAATAACACAGTAGCTTCACCATAGCGTAGGTCGAGTATAGAACAGTACGTAATCCTACTAAATGTTAGTGTTATGTTTCAAGCTATTTACGGAGGCGGAATTAAGGTTTTCATCGCATTACTTAGACTATAGAGGCAGCTTTGTATCCACTGCAGGGTAAGTAAGTGTTTTTGACAACAATTTCAACACAATTTGTTTTTTAAAAACAATCCATGTCTCACCCGCGGACACGAAAACATTTTCAGAACAAAACAACGTGCTTGCTATAGAGCGCAAGACGTTCAATGAAGCATTTCTTTTATCCGAACTTGTTGGAAAAATTGGCCTTGATGCGGAATGAAGCCGCACTGAGCTGGTTCCAGTTAAATCAGTTAAAGTTAAGTGAAAACTTGACATTACGGTGCCTGAAAACGTAATACATTTTTTCTGAAATTTTTTTCAGAATGAATGTATATTTGCAGGAGAGTTATCATTTTAATATAAACCAGCTTATACAGGCACCATATTTGTAAAATATCATTTTGTCAGTTCTGTTCAATAATTTTGAGTTCGTTATTTCCGTCAAACGAAAATTAGGATTTATGATATCAATGGAGGGATTTATAATTTGCTATCTTTAATTTCTTCTTGGATTTGTATGTCAAATTTAATTTCATGTCATTTATTTTGAATGATATGATGTTTTAATGTTTAACCCTTTCTCCGTTGCCAAATTGTAACAGTTAATAAAACTGATCATATACTGATCCGCATTCAAAGGCGGTAGTCTGTGTTGGAGATTGCTTAATTGCGACTAAACTATAATAAGACGTTATATACGCTTACTGCTTTTCAAGCTCGATTCCAATACCCTATAAGACTGATTAATAAGAATCGATAATTATACGGTCGACAATTTGGAGACGTCTTGCCTGCTCATTTCTCCCACAATGTTAATGGTACCTAGTTTGATAAATGATAATTAAGCATTAGTACCACAGACTATTTAGAAAAGTTTGCTAAAACCATTTTGGGAAACAAATTTCCTATTCACGTACATAAATCATAAATTAAAGTTTTTTTAATTTCTATATCTTTATCTAATTATGTTTTATAATTTTTAGACCTTTTTATCGATTTTTTTCTTGCGCTACATTGTTTTGAACAACGCTGCTGGTGTTAAATAATCAGACATTTTTTCGCGTATGCTTCACATCCGAAAGAGATCAGCATACGTGCGCTATTTCATCGAGACTGGTGACTACCGTCCTACATAAGTACCCAATCATATTGCATGTTATTGGCGAACTTTACATGAGGCCTCTGGCTATTGTCATGCGCAGTACTAGATTAACTGAGTGCAGATGTTGATGAAAGTGTATTTTGCAGACAACCATCTTCTTGATATGACAAGTAGATTAAGATCGGTGTGGGTAGAGATAAACATTTTCAGCTATGATACACGTAAAAGGTCCTCCACTTTGTCATGTTTTCAATGCGCACTTTTTTCCTCATTGTCCGATAAATGCCTGGATTGTTGAGGACATTTGTTTTTAGAAATACTGGTGATCCCATTCCACCTAGATATTATCCTATGACATGATGAACTGCATTTTTCTTTGTGTGATATCTCACACGATTGAAGTTTCAGGTGTTTACTTCTAGAACGCAGCAAAAGTGACACTAAAACGTGATGTACTTTAACCATCTACTTAACAGCCTTAGTCTACCATGACATCCAAAAATAATTCACGTTTTTCCTTTTTCATAATGTATTTCTTTTTGACTCTCTTAATTTGACCATCGTGTTCGTTTCTCATAATGCTTTTTAAGTGGTAGTTCTTGGACGAAAACCGAGATACGAAAAATGCTACTTGCTCTCGTGCTTTTAGATGGAATTCTCTTGCTAATTGTCGTGACCACTTAAAAACACCAGACAACATTTATAGAAGAGCACAGTTAGTACATAAGTGAGAAGGCGTTATTAGAATTGTACTATGTTTCTTCATCCAAGACAATTTTAATTGACCTTGCTTTCGGGCTAAGTGTCCCTGCATCTTCATGAAAGACGCATGTAAAAGAAACACTGGGATAATAGTTAGTCCAATCTCTGGGGGTATTCTCTGGTTTTGCCCTAGCTTTCTCAAACTCATGATCATTAATAATTCATGACTTGATCCACCTATTAGGTGCTTGTTTTAGGGTCACGTGCATACCCTTGAATACCCAATCTAACACATATGCAAATTAGTTCCAAACTAAGGATATCTCAAATATCTACTTGCTTGCGCTTGAAATACTAATTTTAGGACTTTTAGTGACACTTAGAAATATTGATTCTTAAAAAATATAGACAAAGTTTAATTTTAGGTGGATTAAAAAACGTCTGATAGATTTTTGCAATTTTATCGAGAATTCGGAACCCCGGACCACAACCTTTCCAATACGTCGACTTACCATTACGGTACGGCGGTCCAGGTCGTTGCCCTTGATGGAATTTTATACAGTTTTTTACTAATACTAATCAGGCCGCTTGTTCTTTATACGTCAATTATTGATCATGAATTATTACGAACGGTTTGCAGCCTCGTACTTTCATCAAGTTTCTGGGTGTTCAGAACCTCAGATCCAACACTCGCTCTCGTTTAAGAAATATTACATCTCACTTATTCGTGAGCCATTGGGCTACAGGACCCCTTTGCTGCAAGACGTTCCAGACGTTCTAAATTTACTGCACCAAATAATTGAATGAAATAGACAAAATCAGTCAAATACAACAATATAAACGACGGACTTCGCTTATGCTTAGATTTTCAATGTTCTCAACGCTAGCCGTCATCGGCGTCACTTCTACTCGCTTGTCGTTCCTGTAACTTGTCCCTCCCGCAGCAATAACTGATGAACCGCCATTTTGTCTTATTAGATTTAAAGTAAGATTCCTCTGAGAGCACACAAATTTTGCTTGGAATAAGGCGAATCGCCTTCAGACAGTTCTTTATTTTAAGATACTATCGCGAGGAATAATTTTTGATTTAAACAGGAAGTCCCGGTACAAAAGCAGCGTGCATCACAACTTCAGCTCATCAGCCAATGAATGCCACGGAAGAGGATCTCAGCCGTGATCTCAGCCGACTTGAATAGAACTTTATAGAACTTAGAATAGAACTTTAGAATAGAACTTTATTAAACGAAATTACATTGCAGCTACCAAAAAACCTCTTGGCAGCTGAATTGCGTAATTATATATATGTTGCAAAAATATATACAATTAAATATTCATAATAATGATAATAATAATAGGTAAAACAGATATATATATATATATAATGGAAGGATTGGATGTTCCAATGATGTATAAAATGATGTTCATAGTGATCCTACTTCAGATCGTATTTACCACAGCTTGCTATTATATATGAGTTTTTGTATCTATTGGTCTTACAGACCAGAATAGCGAATTTCCTCTTTTTGCGTAAATTAAATCTATTTCTAGTGTTCAGAGGTAACAAGTTATAAAGTTTATCTGATTCGTCTGCTCATTAGTTTTCTGATTTGAGGTTGTGAAGTCTTCTATCATTTCCTATCATGAATGTTTTTAGATAATATTGCGAGAAAATCTATATTTTTATATATCTATCAATTTCAAGAACATTGCACCCGTCCCAACATAAGCAAAAACATCGACAGAAGAAAATTGACTCTTTTTTAGCACATCCTTTGCTAGATAACTCTGAGAGAATAAATTCAAACTCAAACATTCAGCTCAAACTTTTTGGAAAAAACATCAACGAATTGACTTGCATGTTGGTTGAACATATTTACAGTGTTTAGCATGCAAACTTCCACGTTCAGTAAAATGTACAAAGCATCGGGCAGAATTCTATTGTTCTTGGCGACATCTTCTTACGATTGATTAACCAGCGACCAAATGGAATAGTATCTTATTAAAGATTTGTTACGCATTTTTTACATAAAAATTCTCATTAATTACTAAAGATACAGAACTACTGTAATACAAAGAACTACTGTAATACAAAGAATAAAGCGAATCAAGGTGCGGGAAAGAAGAAACGCAGTTTTTAATCGGTTGATGAGCTATTTCTGGCTGAAAAGATTCGGTCACCATGGTAATACTTCGTTGTAGGCTAGCACTGTTTTTGCACTCTCTCTTCGGGCACATTTACAGTAAACACCAGCCCAAGCGGTGCCAGTGGTGACAGACACTGACACGAGTTACAAAGCGGCTCATTTAGGAGCCAAAAAACTGAGTCAAAAGTCCATGGCTCCTTGATGTTATACTCATTTGCTATGTTCTGTTTTTAACCAAAAAAGATTTTGGTTGAGTTTTGAGTCCAAAATTATGGTTATGATAATAAACGCGCTTTCTACAAAGTTGATCTAGTGTGATTGCCTGGTTATCTATTATTGCTGGATGTGCAGCAACCTTGAAAGTTTTTAAACTTCATTTTTTCCAACTGATTTGGTTCATCAAAGAAAACACTTTTAATGAATAAGATATCACGCTGGTAAAACCATACTCCCGAGTTTGTCTGTTTTGGTTCGACTGCTAACCGCTACGTGTTATGCCGGTAATAACACAGCTGATAATCGATTAAACTCTGATGGGAACAAGAGACTTCATGTCACTTTGATTGACACATGTCAAGTTTTGCGAGCAAAGTGATCAGAACACATGGGAATGAATCTGGCCAATGACGATCCATATATTAAACCTAGTCTGGCATGCTAATTATTTCAAATTGATGTGATTATCACGGCTAACTGGACTATTGTGTAGGGGTCGGAGCTTAGGAGCCGTAGGCGGTCCATGCAAGTACAGGTAATTAGTGTGCGAAATGAAGGGCTAAAATAGTGGTTCTGAAGAATTGCCTTTTGCCACCAGAGATTTTGGTCTAAAATCGGTGAAAAGTTTACCTAACAAAAGTAGAATAACCAAATATTTATATAATCCAAAGTTACCTAAGCAAATAAAGCAACGTATTCTATGCAATTCATCTTTGAATATTAGTATTTCGGTTTTCTCATACATTTTTTGATAGAAATACTCCAACTTTAACATATTTTTGCTAGCAGAGAAAAATCATGAATTTAATTTTTCTTTGAGTTAAATTTTAGTTTGATAGGATCACTATAAAAAACCGAAGTTACCTAAGCGATTAAGGTTATAGGTTTCTTTGAATAAAATAATATTGAACAGGGTTTGGGCTTTTTCTTTGTAAATTTGATTGTGAATCTCATTAAAATCTTTGAATTTGGCGCTTCACGGTTGAATGTCCCGGATGTGATGTCGCTTGATTCTGCCCGATGGCCAAAAATGACATGTATTTTTATACGTGATATTTTCTTCATTTATCTTGAACTGCCGATACGATTTTCTCGAAAACGGTCTTGATGCACGTCCCAATCTTTGATCGGTAAGACAGAAACCAAAAGAAACATCGATTGCATCAAAACGCTTGAAATTTGAAGACAGTTATCGTAGAAAATGGATGAATAAAGAGATTTGAGCCACGCACGTAATTGATTTCAAATCTTGTTTGTTGTCAAAAATTGTAGACATTTTGAGAGAGTCTCAGGCTCAAATTCTTCTCGAAAAACACCATGCCAAATTGCTTGACAAAAAGTTCACAAATTGATTTTTACAGCTCCAAAACTTTTGCCTGCAGTTCAAAGAAGACATCAGCTTTGCCTTGACCAACGGACTGAATTCGAAGCGATAATAACATGACTTTTTTCGAACTATAGGCCCTTTGCATAATACTGCTAATCATATGCAGATACACCTCTCGCCGCACTTTGACCCAGCTAAACAACGGGGAATCTAGTCCCCAGGCTTTCCCGTCTCTCGTTTCTCGCCACAGGTCTCGGTCGCGGGGGACTAGGCTGCGTCTCTGTCATGCTTTTTCATCAAATTGGAAGCCATCAGGCTCGACTGCTGACGTTTCCTTACCTTTTATACCGGAGCTTCCTGTTTAAAAGAGGAAATTCAGAAAATTAAGCACGTCTCTATTGTTTAAGGCTTTGAATTCATGTTCAACATTCATGTGGTGTTTTTCGTGACGTCATAAGCGCCACCTAGCAACTACGAGATCAGGTTGCGGGTTGGTATTAGTTCCATATTACTATAGCAGAAATAGAAACACTAAAAGAGACATTAGGCACTCAATTGAAAAACATTGGACGGTATGCCTCCTTCATTATGTAAGTAATTACCCTGTATTGTTTTCTATGTCTAATAATTGTTTTGTTTGCTGTTTTTGATTTTTACATTTCTTGCTTTCCCGATCGCCGCGGGATCATCTACATCTACTTTACTAACTAGTTTGTACAACTCAAATAAATAACTTCGCATTACGTATTAAACAACCTCATTGAAATAGGAGAATGAAATTAAAGAAATAGATAAACTAAAATCATTCTCCTATTTCAATGAGGTTGTTTAATACGTAATGCGAAGTTTAAAATTGTCTTCTATATCAACAACACTCCTAGGGAATTTTATTCCATTGCTTAACTGCCCAAGGAAAGAAGCTGTTTGTATGCTGATTACAGTTTGATCACATCAAATCAGTACAGGACGAAAGTATGGCAATCAAGAAATTTTGCTTATCAAACGATTGAAATGCCGTTTTCCCATCACGAATAGAGGTTTTATAAATTTTGATTTTTTCGAAAAGATGTTTTGTGCTTCAGTTTATGTGCTTTCAACTTCTTGGACTACGTCCTGCACATTTGGACACCATAGTGAAAATCAACGTGACGTCACGAAAGGAAACAACGCTGAACAGCCGTTTGCCTAGAGACATCGCCTCCCTCCTGCTTCCTTCCTTCCTTCCTTCCTTCCCTCCTTCCTTCCTTCCTTCCTTCCTTCCTTCCTTCCTTCCTTCCTTCCTTCTTTCCTTCCCTCGTGCCACCTTCCTTCCCTCCTTCCCATTTTTTATTTACTATTTGCCTTTCTCTAACTTTCGTCATTCTTTTGCCCTTTGTTCCTTCGTCATATTTCTTTCTTTTGAACTCATTAACATGTATTCAATATAAATCTAGAGCATCCGTCTTTCGCCAAAAGTGTCTACGGAAGCGGGCTAGCAGACCTCAACGGATTCAAAACTTATATCCCGGAAGCAAATGACTTATCAAATATTATTTTAACAGCTTTGGACGGTATTCCGTGAGGACTGTGAGTTAAATAGATTTATGCCAAAAAAGGTAGTACGACGCATTAGAATTTTTGAAGACAAAAATGGCCCAGAAGAAAGGTTCTAATCCCGGTTCTAATAGAGTTTTTCTGTATCCTCTGTATTTCACAAGCAATCGGCACAAAGGGTCTGTTTTTCGCAGGCAAACGTGAAAATATGAAGTTCAATTATTTATCACCTCTAATAATACAAACAATAGCACTTGTTAGGGTAAACGAGAGCCAAAGCGTGATAGATTAAAAATTTAAATATTGAAAACTTTAGTTCGCAAGCAGTTTGCATTGAAAACTGATGGAGGTCAAGAGACCATAATACTAAGAGAGCGAAGCTCAGTATTGATGTCTGTGCCATGTTTGTGGCGGCTAAGGCTATTTTTAGTAACTTCGCCATCGCGCGCGCAAGGCTCTTAAACAATAGAATTCAAACGGTCCCGTCCGCGCGCACGTAAAAAATCAAATTCTATTGGTTGAGGGCCTTGCGCGTGCTATGGCGAAGTTACTAAAAATAGCCTTAGCCGCCACGAACATGGCACAGACATCAATACCGAGTTTCGCTCTCTTAGTATTATGATCTCTTGTGGAGGTCTCATCGTTCCCAGGTAAAAATTTGAAAATTCTTTGATAAACAATCATTTATTTGTTACACTTTCACCGCCTTTTCGCGTTTTAGATAGACAGGTCAAACAGCGACAAACAACGAATGACAAGACTAGAAAGGATGCTATAGTATCTGAAGAGCTATTGCTGTACAGGAAAGCCTATGAGAAGAACGCCGCTAACGACTGGAAAACTGAAATATTGGGTTTTTTTGTGTCACACAAATATATTCTAAACCCTTTATACTTGGCGAGTAAGTACCAGAAAGCGTTTGATGATATCATTTAACAAAGAAATTACTGTGAAGTCCATAAGGAGTCGTCTTGGAAACATTGGTAGGAAGGTTAGACATTCTCCTGAAGTCACGAAAGGGAATACGACATATTATAGATGCAAAAACAGCCGAAGACCTTGTTCTAAAGATGAAAGGGATAAAGAAAGCAAAGGATGAAGATCTGCTTGCCACAAAAGCCCTAGAAACTGTATGGCACTGCTGGCGCAGTGCCTAACTATGATGATGGCTGGACAGAATCTGTCGGGGCCGAGAGTAAGCCATGCCGCTCCAAGTCTTTAGAAGTTAAGACTCAAATAATTCAGACAGTGACGATGGTTTCTTAGTTAACAACCCAACCAGCGACATTGACCCTGATATCTTTGAGAAGTCAGTACCAAGCAAAAATCCGAAGAAGCGCCCACGAAAGAAGTCAAGTTCATCATCTTCATCAAGCTACAAAAAATCACCTTACGGGCCGAACAGCCTGATGGACCTAGGCATAGCAAGCAGCACAAATGTATATGAAATACCTACAGAAAAGCGCAAGGATTCAAGACATAAATCTGTCTTCTTCAAGATGGCGACTAAAATGTTTAACCATGTTATGACGTAATTAAAAGATACTGATAAGATGCGAATGAGCAACGAACTAATATGCTGGATTATATACCACACAATCTATATACACGATAGGAGCTCATGGACGACTAAAGTTTATCATCAGTAGAATTCTTTTACAATGTCAGCATGCATTATGTTTACAAACCAACTTAGTTAATTTTAACAGTTTCAGTTACAAGATTTGTCACGATTGATATTGTCAGTAATATATTCCAAGTGATTATTCAAATCAGCCAAAAATCTAGGAACACTAACTACTAATGACGTTCGCGGGCTAAAGGAATTAACGTTCAGATTTGTTTTAAACTTCACATGGGCAAACTGCATTGTATTGGTGTTCAAAATTATGAATAAAAAGGGGGGTACGGGCTTCGGTTTTTCGTATATCACTTGACAAGCAGGGTATGTTTTGTAAAAATTCGCGCGCGTTATGCGAAACATGATACTGCTCAATAACGCCTCATTTATTGAACTTCAAAATTAAAAATCGCTAGAAAAAGATATGGATCTCAACTACAATTGTCGCTTGACATTTTGGCTATGAATTGGTGCTTTAAAGAGACTATCGGAGATAATTATGAGCTTTTAAATCGGCGCGTTGCAGTCATTTGCGAACTCGTTTACATCTCGATTTTTTTGGTAAACTTGATCTCATTCAAAACTCAACGTTCAGTTTTTTTGTTTCGACATATATTGTAGAGAATGTCAATAGCTTCATTTCCAAAACAAAAAAGGGAGGCAACGGGCTTCGTTTTCGAGATATTTCACGTCAAAATCCGGCAATCCGCTTGCCATCTTGAAAACCAAGTTGAGACTGCCGGGTTTCGAGGGTTCCTTTTTTTGTCTTTTTCTTTCTTATTTCTGCGCTTTTTCAACCCAAATAACTAATATTTTTCAACCTTGAATTTCCATTATTTTAATTTTTCCTACAAACTTGAACAATTTTTTCTTGGAAAAAGAAAAAACGAAATTATCGAAAAAAATATTGTTTTACGGCCGCCATCTTGGATTTAGTTGAGCGGGCACGCGTTAGCCTGCGCAGTAAAAGTGCGCGTGAACAATGCCCGCGAACGTCCTTAAGTAGCTACGTCCCACCATGATATAATTTCAATAAATCTGTTAGCGGTTAGGCTTCTCATCCACATGAAAACAGCAGTTTTCCATTTGTCAGCACTAATTCGAAGAAGAAGTTCATTTGGTGTGGACAGCGCAAGCAGAAAAATTTTATTCAAATCAGTGTGGATGTAGCCAGTTTTGAAAATGATTGCTTAAAAGCGTCTTAGTACAGTTCAACCAATATCCAAAAAGGTTGTCGTGCGAGAACAGGAAAGCAAAGGGGTATACCGATTACACACAACGCAGGAAATTTTGGTGCCGACATTATTGAAATTATTGAATTTGCTAATTGTATTAGCAAATCACGCGCTATTTTTGACCCATATCCCTTTGCTACCCTACGAGAATCCCACGCGACGACCAAGTATGGGTAACAACAAAACTGTACACCGACAAACACCTGAACGAATCATTTTTATCTGCATTTTTAAGGCCAGGGCAAGCTAGATCTGAATTGTCATGTGACAATGTGCAGTTCAGTTTGCCCGACAACACACAGATAGCCCAAGCTGTGCTTTTGTATATGAAATTTATGGGATTTCACGAACGATCCGCTGAAAAATAAATTTTGAATGAAGGAACAATTTGAACTCATAATGCTGTTGTTTTTTGTGTATTTCTGTGAAGTTTTAAGCCGTTTCGTGCTCATTTGAGGGAGTTTTAGCGAAAAATACAGGCGACAGAATATATCACACGGCAATGTTCTCAAACTACCATTTTGAGGACTAACGTTTAATTTGTTTCTGTTTGTTTAATTTTCGCCGGCAAAGTACAAGGCCAAATGTTTTCATGGGAATCGTTTCATACGTCGCGCATGCGTAGTTCATTTTGACGCGATGTCAATTTCAAGGCTATTTGCGACGTTAGTGTGAACCAGGCTTTAGCACGAGCTGGTGGCTCGAGGTTGAAATTAAGTAATTTTAAAAAACAACATTGTTCTCCTGCATTATGGTTATCATGATTTAACACTAACTAGGCGCAGCTTTAAACAAATGCATCCAATTTATGTTTGTGACAATTTTGCCCGAATTTTTCATACTATACGAAAAGTGTTTTAGCGAAAGATGACGAGTTGTTTTTGACAAATTAAAGATGACGAGTTGATAAAACACATAAATGCTTACTGTGTCCCATGGCTAAACGTTTCGTAGTGACCCAGAATCCTTTGAAGGGCTGGATAATTCAATTCTTCAATTTTCTTTGTGAAAGGCAGTTCTCGTTTGAAAGTGAATGACACCATACATGAATATCATATGATTGAGTTTGTTAATAAATGTTTTCAAGGTTATATATACTTCTATGGAGCGTACACCATTTTTCTTGGAATTTCTTTTCTTTGTCAGCAAAATAAAGCATTATATGCCGAATATTTTCTGTATACACCATTAAAGGAAGAAGCCAAGAGTTCTTCTGTTAAATCTATACAAATAGCTACATAGCCATACAAGTTGATCCGTCTACGAGCCACTAAAACACGAGGGTTTTTTTTTTTCTCCAAAACTTTGTACCTTGGAAATGAATTTCTATCACTAGCTAGCACGTACTATTAGTATCAGGTGAAAGATGCAGAGACGCGAAGACACTGAATTTTATATCTGAGATAGGGCTGATAATAATATATTGTATCCGATCGCTTTAGGATGTTAGAGCCTTCGTCGACTGTATTATTGTTGAAAATTGTCTCATTATCCATTAATACAGTCTTATAGACCATACCGTCATCTTGCTTGCCGGCGGTACTTCTGGCAAGAGTATTGGTACGTTAGGAATGCCAAAATCAGTAAAAACCTGGATCCGATTCTAAAAGAATTAAGAACTCATGATCTACTGTTTTGATTGACCATTAATATTATATATGACTCTTACTCTTTTGCTGATATTCAACTACGAAGAGCCAGCATCAAATAGGTTGCATCTTTTTACGAGATTGTTCTTGTCGACAACCAGTGACGATTTGACGTCTGGACTACACTGATTGCAGAAAATATACGGTGTGACCAAAAAATCTTTATTTGAAAATATGAGAACCAATCAACTGATAGTGCAGTTATGTTGAAAGGAACTATAGTACAAAAGGTTTTCATTTTAACCTGTAATAATCTTCAATGATGATAACTTTTAACTTTATTGCACACGCCCTTTTAATCAAAAACCCAGCAGGATACCGTTCTATGGTAAAGATAAAGCTAAATTATTTTTCTTCGAAAGCACGGGAAGTGGTCATTCAATTCTCCCGAGCCAGGGGTTCGCGTATAAAGCGTTCGGAAGTATGCAGCACTTTACCCCCTCTGTTCATCAGTGCTCTCTTCTACGGGTATTTAAAGCTAATTAAAGCTACACGCCAAGGAAAGAAGTCAAAACAAGTGTGTGAGGTTACTTATTGGAATCGAAATCGGGACCTCTCGCACCAAAGGCCGCGCACTAAAAACTGAGCCACAGCTTGCTCCTATCTTCACGATTATACAATGTACGTTAATACTTGATATTATGAAATCATGTTGTCAATTTGCCCATCAGTAACACTTCAGCGCGACTTTACGGTATATTTTAGAGAGATGGGTAAACATTATTGTGTTCCCCTAATACTTGGCAGAACTGAATGACGTAGTTAATAACTGGTCTCCAAAACCCATTCTTTGTTAAATGTTTGTTATTGTTCGGAAGAGAAAAAATTAACAAGCAAAAATAGGTCATTTTTCACAATAATTATTCAACAGTCGGAAAGATTAAAATGAAGTTGACAGTTAAATAAGAAGTCCAGACACTTACTTTCTAAAGAGTGAAAATTCCAAATCTGTAATTTGCTGAAGAATTTGAATATCTGAAAATGCATCTATGAAAAAAAAACGTCTTGTTTAAAGCAACAAACTTAAAGCCGAAACCAACAGGTGTATTATTAAGTATGCCGCACTTATGCATGTATGTTGTCGGCTCGATTGTCCCTTACGGAACTCGACAAACTAGCAGTAGGCTCAAAACAAACTTAGTACAAGATGGACACCAAAGAAGTCTAGTTGGTATGGTTTCCCGTTTGCATAGGCGATATAACTCTCAGTTTGGGATTGCTCTTTAGTTTATTTTTATCTTCTTTGTCGGCATCGTCACGTCTTCTTCTTCTGACTCCTTGTTGTTGTTCTTGTTGTTTTTCTCCTCCCCCTTCGACTTCTTCTTCTTCTTCTTCTTCTTCTTCTTCTTCTTCTTCTTCTTCTTCTTCTTCTTCTTCTTCTTCTTCTTCTTCTTCTTCTTCTTCTTCTTCTTCCTCTTCTGCTGCTGCTGTATCAAGTTTTCGAAAAGCGTTTCTCACATAATGGTTCAAAGCCTATATGTATTCACAAAAAGATAACCACAGAGCTCATCAGAGTTTTGAAAATAAACGTAACACGAAAGTATTTAATCAAAAACGCAATATCATAATAAATATTTTGAAAATGTGGAGATTGCAACCAAGATTCACGGCAATTCTAATTTCACTGGTTGACTCTCTCGTTTAGTATTTTAACATTGGACGTTTCGGTCTGCATCGCATCAGTCCGATGGAAATGAAACGCCTGCTGAAAACGTTGAAGGAAATATTCAACATCCGCTTGGTATGACTCAACTGACTTTGGTTTAGGAAGTATAAAAATCACAGTCTTAATATCCTTTAATAGTCATTCTAGCTTTCAAATGAAACGGGAGTTAAGAATATGTATTGGTTTAGTATCAACAATTGTACAAACACTTGTTCCTCTAATTCCCATACACTTCACAGATTGGGCTAGGATTTAAGACCGAGTTCCGCAGCGGAAATATACCAAAACAGTCTTATCTCTTGAATTTGCGATAATGTACTTGCTATTGGTTTACAGACACAAACAAGACAGAAAATTATATATTAGTTGTGAAAATTGATATTGTTTCTTGCAATTAGAAGTTCTTTTCCATTGAATTATCAAGAAAAATGAACGGAAAGGCTGGTGTGACAACAGTAAGAACTAGTGTAGAATTGAGAGAGCAAGGAAAATTGTTTTGAAATAAGTTTTGGTTATGGATAATGTTGGACGTCACGAACTGACCTATAATACAATTAAATTAAACTTCACTTTTATCAATAGAAGGAAAGAATTATGTGTAAACAGCATTGATAACTGTAACTCATAATCAGTGAAAATTAGGAACAAAGAAAGTACGAAAAATTTAAAGAGCAATGATGTGAAAAACACTAAAATAACACTTCAACTCGGCTACAGCCAACTTGATTAAAGAGCTATTAGCCTTCCTTGAGGTCGGCAAACTGAAGATGTCTTTTATAAAGTCGTTTAATCCTGATTTAGTGTTAATCGTTCTATCAACAAACTTACTCAGATAAGAAACTGGGAAATGACATAAAAATTAGCTTTAGGATTTGAAAATGGTAGCAGAACTGAGTTTGAAAAACCTTTCCGATAAAACTAAGTATCTCGGAAGTTCCAATTAATTGCCTGTCCAAATTTACAGTTGAAGAGTAGCACAAATACTGCATGGCATTTGCATTAACTGAACACAACGCTGTGAATTTCAAAGAAAATGTCAATTAGTTAGAATTTGTGACCGCATTTCAAAATTATGTAAATTTTAGATTCTTTAAATCACTAGTATTGCAGTTTGACGAATCTGATTTTTCAACAAAATTCGGATCAAATTGTCATTTTTAATGAGTTACTGTGGTATATCCAGTTCATTTTCATAAACGATTTCTTACACTTGTCCACGAGCCCTTGTTCATTTTAATTCCCATTTAAGCTATTGGCGGTTTTCATGGCTTTAAAACAACATTTGCTATCGAGAATTTACCAAAATTATACTAGGAATAGAATGTACACCAGGAAGTCATTAAATTTCAATGATGAACTTCAAATAAGATAAACAAGTCGGATTTCTTCCGAGGATTTATTGAAATGGAAAAGTAATCCACTCTGTGTTGTCAGGTAATAAACGACTCGTGCTCTCATTGGCTGATTTTAATCTCAAAAAATAACTGCAAATGATAGTTGTAGCCGATGTCATCACCTCGAAATCCTTCCAATCAACTACAAATGGAATACAAAATGGCATTAAAAGAACATTATCGAAATGTAGGCATAAAAATGCATGTCAGTAAATGGCGTTTTGGTATAGGTTGTTTATTTTGATGGAATTAGTGATCCCTTCTTTTTTTCTCAACCACTAATTTTTATCGATTTTTCTTTCGGTTAAAGTTATCACGCCCCCGCCAAGGCTTTCAAAATGTATAGATCAATTCCATCCGATAAGAACCTACTTTTTAATAATCAATAACAATATTTCAAATGTACCAGAATCAAAGGACACAAGTTCTTGAAAGCTACAACAGATTTTTCTCCTTCTTGCTCTTTGTGAGTCTCATCACTATTCAGATGATATTTTGTAGCTAAACTGGGATTGTTGCTACTTTTGCTACCTGACTGAGTGATCACTAGAGGGAAGGAATTTGCAAATTTGGGTTCAATTAGAGACACGCTCAAAAACAAAGTATTCCTAATGGGTGAACCACAATTAGGATAACTACATTATCAAAAATAAATCGGTGACAACATTGAAGCGCGGATATTCTGTGCTGTAAACACCTTAGTGATTTCTAAGCAACATACAAAACTTGTTTTTCATTTTCAACTTTTTCAGTGAGGTATGGCATTTTTGTATTGATACTTAAGTGATATTGTAGAATGAAAATGTCATTTTATCGATGCTAAATAGAATTTCGTTTTTTCATGTCAGCAGGCAGGAGAAATATATTTGTCAAGAACCACTACAAACGTCTTCATTCCTGCATCTCGAAAACATTGTTCGTTTGACAGGTTAGTCTGTCAGTAATGCTGTGTCCTTCGTTTATCTTTAAAATGTATTTAATGTAGATATATGATACAGAAGACTTACGCCTAATTCGGGGTAGTTATAATAATAACATTCTTCCTAGTTTAAGAGGAAGATTACTTTCTTGAGATTTCTGTGTTTTTAGAGCTTAGTATTTGGCATTAAGTTGGTTTTTG
Organism: Telmatactis stephensoni; assembly: GCA_029948255.1. Classification (NCBI taxonomy): domain Eukaryota; kingdom Metazoa; phylum Cnidaria; class Anthozoa; order Actiniaria; family Isophelliidae; genus Telmatactis; species Telmatactis stephensoni. The sequence continues at coordinate 247,243 of JALIZF010001877.1, read as the reverse complement.
CTGTATTGATCGTGGCTGCGATATTATATATATCAACAGCATTTTGAATGTGTAAAGATGTTACTGCGGTTTTAATTCAATTTATCTATTGAAAATTGTACTGAAAACTGATTCACTGTAAAACACATGATAAAATACAAACACAAAGGCTACACTTATTCTATGGCTGACTAAAATGTAATGCATTTCGTGACACAAGGTGATTTTTTGTTGAATCAACTAAGGATCTCACAAAAATCCATATGTACGTGTTTGTAAACACAAGCAGCGTGTACATATGAACCATACAGTAATAATGAGATCTTCGTGGTTGGTTGAAGGAATGGGATGATGATTTGTCTTGACACTTTGATTAGGTACAAAAAATGATTATCTCGACCTTCTCAAGCAGATTGTAAACATCTTTAACGAAATTCAAGTAAAAAACACTGACTGAGATTACTGTGACATTTGGTAGAGAAGAAATGTTAGATCCAGGGGACTTGGGAGTTTCGGAACATTGTTTATCGATTAAATATTGTTTTTGAAAAAGTTATATGCAAAATCATGATGAGCCTATCTTTAACACAGTCGTCATTCATTGCAAACTAAAGTGAAGTATTCGAACACTGTTGGTAAAATTCTGTTCTGCTCCAAAAATCGTGCCATCTGTTTAACAGATTGAGGTATCATACAACGAGGATCAATCCAGGGGATTCCTGACAAGATTTGAGTTATGCTCAAGGTTTTCTTTTTGACATTTGTTATTAGTATGATCGATAACTCGAATTGTGTTTCTATCCAGGGGACGTTACATTAATTGTTTGATATAGATATAGTCAATTCGCTACTCTACTTGGGTAAGTGCGCGGTACTATCTGCTGTTGAGAAACAACAACTTTGATAAATTGTATGATTGTGCAAACGGTTTACTAACCGTCTGTATGACCGACGGTTTAAAATTTATTTACTGTCCGTGTGTTAATCTTGTGGTTGACAGATTGTTTAATTTAAGGAACATCTGTGCCTTTTGTCTTAAGTTAGTTAACTATTTAATTCAATACGTATTCTTTATATTGTTGTTGTTGTTGTTTTTGTTGTTGTTCGTTCGTTCGTTTGTTTGTTTGTTTGTTTATTTGTTTGTTTGTTTCGGTCGTTTGTTTTGTTTCGGGACTTTGGTAGTTGCAAGGACATTTAATAGGTCTTAGGGTGGAGCCAGTATTGTTTCATAAATAAAGGATGCGTAGGAAAATACGAATTTAAATTAAAAAACACAACATGATATATCCTCTTAAAATGAATAAATAAATAAATTGTCTTTTAAAGAGGAAAACACGTAATAGTAATTCACCTCATGAACTTGTGGCCCTCTAAATAGAACGAAATACTGAAATAAGCATAAGATATTTAATTTTAAGAATCCAAACTGGCGGGAAGGCAAACCAGTTGGCTATTTACGAGCATGGTCGAGAAGTTGAATTTGAACGAAGACTACTCGGAACAAATTCAGCCTGGGGACTCGAACTCAGGACCACCGGATTGCGAGACCGACGCTCTGACCACTCGACCATGCTGCTTCCCTCTTGTCTTGGGCTTGCAGAGATCCGTAGAATAAGTCTAGTGTCTAAATTCATTGTGGATAAAGGAAATAGTTCAGTGACATGACGTCTGCAGAAAGTAAAGGCCAGGGACTGTATCAAAGCCATTGCTATTGGCATTACCAATTAATAAATGTTTAGTTCAATAAGCAAATGATGCCAGGAATGGGCAGGTCTCAGGTGGGCATCCCTCTACATTGTCTTTCAATTTAGAATTATTCTTGCATACAAGACCAGATGCTCAACTTCGCATGAGGAAGAAGAAACGCCATCTCTCATTCAAAATATTGATATAGTTGAAAATTGCCGACATTCACAAAATGTGCTGTTGATTTGTGTGTGTGTTTTCTAGAACGAGATTCTGTACAAGTTGTTTTATTTTCACATCTGTTGCTTATTTTAAAACGACTTTTTTTGTTTTACCAATTCTTCTTTCGCTAGGTGGGAATATCATTTCAAAGCTTGGGGGATGTCGCCTAGTATTTGTCCAGCTAGAATCAGTAACACATGATCTGTTTTAACCAACAAAATGCCAGCATAGAAAAAATGTAATTACTAGTTAATTGATATAAATTAAAATATTTTACTGAGTAAGCACAATCAGTTTCATAAATCTCGAACTCACGGAAGAATTGTTAGTTTCTTCATGTACAGTTTAAAAAAGTTTCAAACTACAAGAGACTTGTCAGTTTCGCAACATTGACTTTTTTATTCGCTTCAATGCACACAAACAATAGTTTCAAGTCAAGGTTGGGCTTTGGTTGGATAAATACAATGAATGGAATGAACTCCATTGTTTAGAAGCATCGTTCGGGAAAGGTCTTTTGACTCTAGCAGATCGTCTTTTCTTAAGTTAAGAAGGTATTTATTCAAGGAATGATAAACCAACACGCGCCTTAATTATCTAGCATACAAGCATTACATTGAGGTATATATGGTAACTAAAACTGAGATCAAAGTTAACTTGGCTTTAAAATATTAAGAACCAATTAGAAATGTTTAGAACGCGTTATTTCTGAATTTCTAGCCAAGAACAAATGAATGTAGTCTCAACACGGTAGTACACCAAACAAATGTTTCATTGATTCATTTTGCGGTTATTTAAAACCTTTCGTCGTTGTCATACTAATTGGTAAAGTTACTGTATATCAAAGGTCTTATTAAGACATAGCCATCTGCGCATGCATACCCTGATCCGGACAGTTTTCTCTACATTATTCTACAACCCTCGATTAGCGAGTGCATCGCAGCTCAGATAAGAGGGAAAAGACAGAAAACGTTTGGGAACAGCGTAAAGTTGGCTACAAACGTGGAATCGTTTCTGACGAAAACATTCTTCTCTTTCCTTTTCACGCATGACTTTGATTGCGGAAGAAAATTTCGAAACAAAAACTGTCCTGGATTTGCTTGTGTATTCCACAGTGTTAGGTTTCATCCTCGTTTCGTTACCTGGTTTCTCGGTGATATTAGTGCTACTTTGAATTCGAGCATTGTATTGTATTTTATTATATAACTATGACGTAATTTTACCATATAAGGATGAGAGAACTAAGCAAATATGAGGCCGTATTATATGCCGTATTCAGACATAGTTGAAAACTGGTTGGCCATATTTTACATAAAACAATCGGAGAATAGGAAACTAAGAAGCAGTTATATAATAAATCCTTTATTAGATATTTTCTTGTGTATTACGGGCTGACATTTTACTCATCGCTCGTATTTTGTCTCGCCTAAAGGCTCGGCAAAATACATACGCGACTCGTAAAATATCAGCCCGTAATACACAAGAAAACATCTAATAAGTGGTATGTATTGTATTGTATTGTATTGTATTGTATTGTATTGTATTGTATTGTATTGTATTGTATTGTATTGTATTGTATTGTATTGTATTGTATTGTATTGTATTGTATTGTATTGTATTGTATTGTATTGTATTGTATTGTATTGTATTGTATTGTATTGTATTGTATTGTATTGTATTGTATTGTATTGTATTGTATTGTATTGTATTGTATTGTATTGTATTGTATTGTATTGTAATAGGTCTTTGTTTATGGGAGTTGCAAGATGAAGTTTGATTTGGGTCAGACTTTTCATCCAACACCGTCCAACATTTCTATTGTTCTCGTGATCGACGAACCGTATCACAAACATATTTGATTCATTTGAACGTCTTCATCCAACAATGTTGGACGCGCGCATGCGCGCATGCGTACTTGTGGCTTCGTATTGAAACTTTGGAAATTTGGCTGTGTTTTTATCATTTTTCATCAAGACTACATTACTTTTTCTAAGAAAAACCTTTCACAATGAATTAAATTGTTAGGTTATCGAAATAAAGCCCCACTCGGTCCAAACTCTACACTTTCGCCTACTAAACGATCTTATCCTATAATCGTTGTACTTTGTCTTTGAAAAATGTCACTTGGTCCAACATGTTAGATTTTAAATGGGCCTTAATACAAGAGAAAATGATCTCAAGAAAATGTGTGTATTTTCTTTTTGATGAGATACGCTTTAAGCGTAGTTTTTCAGCTTTAGCTTTTACAAAGTGTTCTACAAATTGAAATAACATCCTCAACTTTATTTGTTTATTTCAATCTGCCAAGTTCGAAATCTCAAATATTCTGCTTGATACCGAGGCTTGCAAGTAAAAAAAAGCAAAAGAAATAACGTCATTTTTCAACAAAAGAGGAAGCTACTAAATCTCGTTATCAAGCAAAATGTTTGAGATCTTGAACGTTACCCCGATGAGTCGGTACAACCAAGAGTGAACGGTTTCGAAATCGTGAGAAAACATATGCATATCTTTTTATCTTTCTTAATTTTCTTTCTTTTCCAATTTTGTTTTCGCTTTTGCCTCCTTTAAATCCTGAAGTTAAGTTTGTATACTCATGTAGAGCAGTTTTTGTTTGACTGTAAAAACGTATTGACCACAGCACGGCACGATTACCGACTAAGATTTCGAATGTTTTATAGACATAACAGCGCCGACACGGTCACGGTACGGCGTGGTCCGTGTCACACTCAAACAAAATCTGCTCTAAAATGACGGCACAACAAAAGGTTTTTCCCTTGGGTTGTGTATCTTCCAATTTCCTCTTCTTTTTCTCCAATTTGTTATTAATTCTTCTATGACAAAAATAAAACATCTTTCATCCACCTTTTTGGCAAAAAACTGAGATTTTCATCTTTTTCCACAACTGTTCCTTCTCATGGATAAGCCTTGAGGCAACATGCAGTTGGCCAAAGTAGGAAAAACAACTTTTCAAATCTATACAGCGATAAACACATTGCAGATCAAGCCTTAAGATATTTTAATTTAATTCCAGGATACCACAACAATGATCTGAAATAATTTAATTGAATTTCTCATTAAGAACAAATCATCATTTCTTTGAGGTCAACAAACCTTCATTATGGATGATTATCATTACCTATTAAACCATGTCAACTGTAAGGGATGGAGAGGGTAAAAAGTTTAGAAAAAAAGTACCGTGGACGCCATTGTTGCGGTCGACGAATCCACCATCATATTTGTGAGGTGCCGTTTTTATGAAGTATGGGCGGCTTAATATAACTTCTGTCATCCTTTTTTTGGATAGATATCGACTGAAATGATTCTAGCAGTGATAAGCATGTGGTCAGCTTGATGATAGGGGTTTCAATCTCATTTTTATCTGGTTTACCAATAGGAGACAGCTGACGAGCTGCATTGAAATCATTTGCCCTCAAACGAAGCAACCCATTTGTGAACTGCTTTGACTCGTGGTGCAAAGGTAAGCAATGTGCTGCAAAATGTTGATAAAAATATAAGAATAATAAGCAGCTACTTTGAGTTTATTAGCCATGTGCACTATATAGGAACTGTACATGTTTCACGAATATTTTAAACATTTATTTGGAAAAAAATTACACAGGTATCAGTTTTCCTATATAGGTATCAGGTCATCTTGGTTATGAATGGTTTTGATAGATCTAGCTAGATTCATCTTATATATCCGGCAATTCATAACATTATAAATATAAATGTACGATTTCCATCATACTGTATTGAATACACATCTGGACTGCCATTCTTTTGACATATCCCATGGATCTCTGCGAGGAATCATTTCTTATTTTCATTAATCATTTCACAAAGTTAATCCGGGTAAAAGCACTTTCCTAGTCCGACAGCCAGTGATATCATATCCAGATTTTTGATTAATATCGTTTAAAGTGAAAAGAAAGCTTTTAGGATTCACAAACGAACGTTAACCACACAGCTTGATGGCGAGTTAAATCACACGAGATTAGTTTCATTAGAAATCAAACCATCGGTCACCGGGATACTAGACCATTCGACATAATCAGCTTGAGTTATACAAGTTTGGGCGAATTAAACACTGATACTGCTTGCAAAGACGAGTTTTAAAAGAGATAAACATTCTAAACCTAAGCTATTAAGGTCTTACTGAAAACACATACTTGTTTTGACTTCCATCTAATCCGTTTAGCTACAAATACCCGTGGGACGAATTCGGTAAATGGAATAAATGGAGAACCGAAGAATGCTGCTGGAAGATTGAATTAAATATTATCCTCCTGTATATATGGAAACTTTGGTTTAAACTTGAGAAAGTTTTAGTTTGCATGTTCACTGTATTAATTTTCAATGTTACTGGGGTTTTTCTTACTCTTCCACATTTTATTCCAGCGCCATAACAAATAAGTAAACAGAATGAACTCTCCGAAATTACAAAAATAAAAAATAGAAAACAAGATTAAGATAAAAGCTTTTTTTTTGTTAGAAGTATCATTCTCTGTTTTTGATGACGTGGGCCAGATTACACTTGAGTAAAATCTATACCACCAAGCACTCAGTAGTGTTGCATAAAGTTAATAACTATCAAAAAAACTGACAGTTTGAAAAGAGTTTAGTTAAAATAGCTAGATAGCACTATCAACACTTGTAGATGATATCAGCACTTCTTGCCTGTCAATGCTACTCTAACCATGTCCGATACCATACACGAAATGATTTTATCGAGAGTCAGTGTACCTTTGAGATAGACTTCCTCTTGGGAGCAATTCTATCAATTTTGTTTGACGAAAATGTATTGCAATGTGTTTCTTGTTTTCCTTTTATAATTTCAATTATTTTCAAGATTTTCTTCTGGGCGTCGATATAGTTTGCGATGAAAGCTGATAAGATAAGCAAGAAGCAAAGAAGCAGAAAATTATACCCAGTAAGGGACCTATATCCATTTCATTCGATTTCATACAAAGCACGGTTTTTTCATCATTATTTTATCATTTTATGTTACTTTGTATTGTTTTTGAAATTATGATAAACCACACTTCTTTCATTTTATTGTAGTTATTTTATTTACTCTTCTTTTGTTTTGGTTTATAATCATATGAAAAGAAATTGTTCCGTCTTGTTGTTGTTATTGTTGGTCTTCTTCTTAATATTATAATTTTCCTTCTTCTTCTTATTATTTTTTTCTTCTTCTTCCTCCAATAAACCCCAATGACCCTCCTTCTGTACGAAAATTTTTATCGTCCTTGCAAGTGTTATAAATCAAATATTTCTCTTGGCAATAAGAGTTAAGAGTTGATTACAAATTTGAAGCAAAAAACATGGCATGTGAATACACATAAAAATGATGTTCTTCTGGCCCGTCAAGATGCGCCAATTTATATCATCAAATGTTTTGAAAACAAAATGGCAGGCAGTTTTTGCAGTTTTGGGAGGGAAGCCTAGTGTTAACGTCCAAGGCCAAATGACCATGAATACTCCTTGGTTCATTTTGGCAAATAGTCTGGTTAAAATAGTTAGTCGTTTGATTGGATTATTTTTATGACCTCAAAAATCCTGATATCTAACGCACAAGTCGTTATAAAAATAAAAAAGTGTTTTCTTTTTGCCCAATGTACACTTATTACTATCCATTTTGTGATTGAAAGCTTAGGCAGCTTTTGAAAATGTCGCGAGGAAAATTATGAGACGACTAGGATAAGTATTTGTGAGAGTCTGTATCTATATCTCAATATCGACAGCGTTTCCTTCAGACCCCTACAGCCTCGTAGCAGACAGCGTTATAGAAGTCTCTCCATGACTGAGCTATAAAGACATTTTAATTGTTTTTAATATTTGCCTATAAAATCTGACATATATAGGACAACCACATAAGTAACTCGGATCCAACTGACGTTTTCAGGCAAAAGAGCTTTCTAGATGTGGTCTAACCAAATAACGAACTGAAATACACTATATGTGTTGTGGTTATTTATTCCGTATATGTGTCGTTTATGAACAATTAAAATTGAAATTAAGCGAAACATTGAAGGAATCCAAAAAATGGTGAAACTTGAATTCCCTAGCCCAATGAACAATGTATTAAAATATTTTTCCATATGTGTACTACTGTTTGTTTGCTTGGTTTGTTTGTGAACTCTAAATGCATACCCTGGATGTTTATGCGTGTTCTGATACTTTACAAAAGTCAATTGCGTCCGATTGGTATGTATATACAGGTATTTCAAAAAACTGTCGACGATCGGAGATCCGAATCTGACATCTGAAACCGAGTAACTATCGCAGCTGCAAATGTTCATACATTAAAACCACATGATAAAAATTGTTTTGAATATAAGTTATGAGTTTTTACGATTTAGAATTGGACTGTCTCTTTCGTGTTTTAGCCACACTAAGCAAAAACTGTGTTCCGTCTCAGGTCAGTTTGACCATTGCCATGATCAGCGTTATAAAAATAGGCGTATATAAATACGGCCTTCAAAATGAATGGCCTACGGCACTCCATTGTAAGTTCCATACAATTCGGCAGCTTATCTCTTGACTATCACGTATGACCTAATTCAGACTTGTGCAGACATTTGTTTATCATCCTGTGTTTAACCCTAATATTAACCCTGACCTCATCGTAGTACATATACGATAGTGCTCCGTCTTCTGAAAATAGAACCTTTTTATTAGCATGCAGTAACTGACCTTGAAAAGTAAAAACAACTCATATTCATGCAGTTCAGATGTACGTTTTCGAGACAACATTCATTAAGAATTGTTAGCAAACATGCGACTATTTGGTTCCCTACTTTTCTATTTAAAAAACAATACACGCTTATATAGCATTGTAATAATACATATGGAGTTTAAATGGCTATAGGTGAGCCCCGCCGTGATATATATTAAAACTCTACCAAGCAATTCAAATCTAGAGTCGTAAAGGAATAGCGTAATAAACATTTCTATTGTTTTCCAAAGAGAATTTCGGCATTAGAAACATTCTTTTCTGTTGTAAAAATGTACTCGTGTTTCTATTGTATGGTTGGTACCGAATTGAGCGTAGCTCCCATTCCGGATCTCGAAAAGAAATCTTTACGAATGTAGATGCATGGCCGGTTAACGCCTACAGGCTCTTTCAACTGTTGGCTTTGAATTGGTATGTAAATTCCAGGCATTTATTTTGTACTCAGAGGGTAGCTAATTGCGACTTTTCGCTTGAAATGACGGTTATTTCTAAGGTGACAGAAGCAGAGGTAAAAAGATTACATGAACGTTTATAACAAGCCCAGGTTTCACGAAACGTGGATAGCGCTTTCCTTTGAATAAATCTTTATCCAAAGAACAAATTCATTCGAAATTAAACGGCAACAATTTATCCACTGGACAAGGATTTATCCAACGTAAGTGCTATCCACACTTCGTGCAACGAATTTTTAAATAGCTGGATAACCTCGAAAACTTTTGAGAATTACACAAAAAGCATACTAGGTATCAAGCTTGGTACAATATACTGTTTAAAAATCATACTTCGAAATGCTGTGTTTATTGTATTTGCATGTCTTTTCAAAACCTGATTGAGCTGATACAGAAAATGTACAGATCCAAATCTAATGAGCACCATCTTTGAATAAGCGCCCCCTTTAATTTTCAAAAGAAAGTTTCGTCCAAAGTAGAGCCTACAAAACTAAAAAGTTGCATTCACGTTTACCCATAAATCTTTTACAAACTTTAATGGAGAATTACTTTGTCTCTCTTTAACATTCAGGTGATTGTATCGGACACTTATTGGAAGATAATTGATATATTGTAACTGGGTCGGAAAGCGACTTTAGATGCAATTTACCCTTATAAGTGCTTCTAAAATTCCTTCGAAAACTGGCTAGTAAACCAGAATGGTCTGCGCTCGTGTCGATTTTAAGATAGAAAGATCGGCTATGTAAAGGCGTCACTGAGGGGGAATATGGGGAGAGAAGGGAAGGCGACGAAATGTCCGAGACTCCCCGAGCCCCCAAGGATGCCATCTTACAAAAATAATGTTCGTTCCTTTCACGTTATTCAAGTCCATCATCACTTCTTTAATACCACTTGGCGAAATTAAAATGACATTTTAACACCTGGCCCTGCTAAACGTTAACAAGCAAATTTATATGACTGTCATTTTGAAATGAACCTGATACCTACCTTAATAATAACTTATGATGTTATTCTTTATATGGTATGGTATGATTTTCTACATCTTTATATTCTTTATATTACATACTCAATATTCTTCAAAAGCAAGTAAGTTTTATTTATCCAAATATCGCAAAACTGCTTTGTTTTTACGATATTTTTTCTACGAAGGGCCATGCGCAGAAAGCAGTGCGCGCTGACAATAGTAGGCATCGTCCTTAAAGACTAATTAAGTCATTTAGCTTCAGAAATCTCTTGCCAGCACTAGATCAGAATGTTCGCCATCTTTCTTTGCAATTGAAGAAGTTTGAAGTTTGCAAGAAAAAGAGCGTTGTCATGGCAACAGCTCAAATCAGTTAAAATCATTAAAATCTGATTGACTATCTTGTGATTTCTTTGTCTTTTCTATGGCCAATAAGAAAACATGTTTCAAATTTTTGAACTGGTGTTTCAGCAATTTGTATCGGTGTTTCCACAATTCAATTTGCACTGGTGTTTCAAATAAATTGAGCACTTCTCAGCCAATCAGATGTGAGAAATTTTTGCAATTGTATTATTAGATTAAATAAATAAATTAAATTAATTTGGGGTAGCTCATCACCTTTCCTCGCAGCCAAGTGCTGAATTACGAAGGGCGCAGCTCAACGTGATCGAGTCGAAGGTTTACAAGGGCGCTTTCATTACGAGACAATTGAACAATCAGATCACACATTTACATACAAATTTACATACACATACACGTAGCAGCCACCATACGACTCATGTCTGATCACGGAGCACAGCTTAGATCGAAACTGGTTCGTTTTTACTGAGGGAGGAAAAACCGGAGAACCCGGAGAAAAAACCCTCGAAGCAAGGGAGAGAACGAACAAGAAACTCAAGCCACATGTGATGCCCCGTCCGGGGATTGAACGAGGGACCACAGCGGTGACAGACCGGCGCTCTCACCGCTCGGCCACCCTTGCTTCCTTAAGAACCAGAGTACGAGGTTGAACATTTGATTTGTTTTTGGATATTTCGACTGCACAGTCAATGGACACTGGATAGTGACCGATTTATCCAAAACCAAATAAAAATGTTCAACGTTCTCGGACTCTGCTTCACGCTAAATTAAAAGAAAATTATTACAGTGAACTAAAGGAGAGATTTTTGCCATGTGAATTTTCGACGTTTCCCACTCATACCAAATTTACTCTAACTACTCTAACAACAACGAAGATAAATAATATCTATTTTGAGATCTATAAAAGTGACAATCATCTAGATAGGAGATTTGATAAAGCATGTTATGAGGATTCATGGTATGAATTTCCTTTTTGGTTTGCTCAAACTTTATATCAATCCTTAGAAATTCGAACGGTACTATCGACAATTAAGAAGGATACGGTTTTGCGGGCTAAACCACCTTCAGTGTCTCTTGCTGTAGCGTGGAGTCATGATGACTCCACGCTACAGCAAGAGACACTGAAGGTGTTCTTTGTGGTAAGTTATTGCATATGAAAGTTCATTTTCCTTTATGTCTTTGAGATAAACGACATATTTTACGAATTTTTATCCGAGTATTGCATGCATCGTGAAGACCTGAAGTGCAACCTAATTTGCACATTAAACATTTGCACGTACTAAACATATAAAGCGCACATTTCGGCTTTACAAAATGTGAATTTGAGACTACTACAGTAAGATTCTACAATACTTCTAAATTTGTCTAGTTTCAACAGAAAAGTTAAACCATACTCTTAACAGAAAAGTTTGGTGACGAGTTGTGACAAGTTGACTGCTAGCCGGTCGGTACGACTTCTGAAGGATTGATATGAGGTTTAAGACGGTACATGTTAAAAGCTGAGGCACAGAAAATATGTAGAGCTCATGACGTCACGAGATCCAATAACGTCAAACATGAATCCGGGCCGGAGAACAAGATAGAGACGCCCCTCCCCCCTGCATCAAACCTTCGTCATGAGTCAGAGATAATTTATTCAAAAACTTCGCGCTTTTCACACCAGTGTAGAGTGAGTTTAGTAATTTTTAAAACACACACACACACACACAAATAAATAAATAAATAAACAACTTAGAATATATGAAGCAGACAATCACTAATCGAAAAACTATGACTCCAGCATCTGTTGTGTAATTTCGATGTTCTTGCATTATTATTTGATCCGGAGTGTCAAACAAGTCGAATTGTTCACGAAGTAAATTCCTACGTGCAATCTAAACCCTCGAGGTTCCGACAAAGCTCGTATTTGAATAAGTTATCTCTGTAGCTAAAAGGATTATTCATCGTGGATGATAAATCATAAAAGGATACTTCTTCGGTTGCTCATAATCACAAATGATCGTAATCGTGAGACAACCGAATAAGTATCCGTTTTATGAAGTTATCACTGACTCGTGGCCGAAAGGTTTGAAGCACAGTAGATTATTTAACCTTTAGATTTAGATGTATGCCGTTTTCCTAGCTTTTTGGCTTTTTTCATCTTAGTATGTCTTAAATGTCAGGTTCAAAGGCCTCACCTATATGCACATGCACCGAAGTTAAGAACAACATTTGCCTACGCCCTTCAATAACGAATTAGCATCTGAAAAGTTATCGTTGCAGGAACAGGCTGCTAAACACTCTTTAGCTATATATGTCCACAATAATCCGTATAAATTAGAAAACACATACACTGTGTTCGGGGACGGTTAGGCTTCTCGTCCAGAAATGCGTAACTAAAATCGCGTTTCCACTTTTGTCTTAGAAGACGCTGTTTTAGTATTACAGTAAAAACGGAGAAAAAAGAACTGAATATATTTAGACAAGTGCCATCGCCTCAAGAAATCTAGCACTATAAGTATCTGCGCCTTTAATTAAGGATGATTATTTACATAATTATGATTTGCCATTAAAGAGTCCTTATTTTACGTCGGTAGCTTGTAATACTCACAAATTGACTAATAACTGAATTTGAGGCCGACGGTGCGCTCATTTTATTCCCCTCTCGACATCAGTGCTCCATTTCACGAGTATTTAAAGCTATTTAAACTGAAGCTACACGGAAAGAGAGAAGTCGTAACAAGGATGTGAGGAATCACTGGGAATCGAACTCGGGACCTCTCGCACCGAAGGTCGCGCACTACCCAACTGTGCCATCCTTTCCCCATTATTATGGTGGGCCCATTTTACGAAGTCACACTGTTCTTTACGTCAATATTGATTGCATCACATATTACAGTACAACATTAGACAACACGTACAAGGTTTAGATTGCATCGCATATACCAAAGCCTTCGCTTATGCCGGTCAATATAACAGATGTTTAATGTCTTTTACTTTTTGTTTTTGATGAGGTTTTACCTCCGTTTTTGTACAGCTAATACAGCTATTACATTGCCACTTAATAACCCAGCTTACGACAAAAGATGACCTTTGTAGACTCGTTTACTTCTATCAGTCCTTTTCTTTCAATATTTTTAAACCTCAAAGAGTTTTTAATAGCTTTTTGTCTCTCTAAGCCGCGCGGTGGCACTGGTGAAATGGGGTCGCATTGTTTGTGGAGATCACTCATTAACGGTGAGCAAGTGGTCATTTAGTTTCAGACTCAAATACCCATGGCGCCTAGAAACAATACTTTGCAGACGAAATCAAGGTCTCTGTGGCAATCAAATTCCTATTAGGACACAGTGTATTCCAGAGGTTGAACGGTGATAAGCAGGATATATAATATTAAAGGCACTAGAAAAAAGTCACTCGGCATGTCTGCGAACTACATCGGCTAGAACATAGAATCGCTCAAAACCGCTCTTACCACGCATTTGTACAGATTCATCCATTAATTAACTATCGAATACCCCCCGCAAATGATATTCACGTAGTCGATCTTTTGAAAACGACGCAGAAAACAATAGAAACACAATAGGGTGAATATCACGAATATCATTTGCGGGGTATTCGAGAGTTGTACCCATTAATGGAGCAACTATCGTAACAATTGAGAAATTTGTAGAAATTTGTCACATGGTTCAAGCAAATTCTTTAGTAGTCATTGTTTCATTTTTGGAATATTTCTCGAGATATCTTTAGATTTTAGTTTTCTGAATATTCAAGTTCAATTTTTGCATATATTTGATGAGGTGGTCCAATCACTGGAAAGGTTATCAGCAGTGAAATCTGTTTATTAAAATCGCATCCAAACAGACTTCTTTTTAATTCAAGGAGTCGTGTTAAGATTCCGGGTCAATAGATCACTCTCTTGCCGGCACGATCACCTGAATTCCCTCATCCTAGGATCACGCAGAAATACAGCAGTTGCCCAAATTCAAAATCTAAGACTGCACTACATCTCAAGATTCCTTCTTGGCTTCTTATGAGGTATCTGTAAAGATTCTAGCCTTTTTAAGGGGATGGTATAATTGTATCATAGGCCAGAGAACGCCAAGAGGCTACTCTTCTCTTTAAGAAGGTTTCCGCACTTAGCGTTCACATAGACAAATGGTAAGTTATTCACTGTAATGTGCTATATATAATGACCTTACCTTATTAAACACGTAGATCGGATTATGCGGACATTTCTACAAGCGTTTTGCTGGAAAGAGGTTCTGTCTGTTACTAAAATAGAATCCTAAATGGTCGTACATGATGTTGAGCGTATGTCGGTAGCACTCTGTCGTGTCAACATTATGCTCATAGCATAGACAAATTAGGAAGCTTTGTAGAGAATGAGACAACAGGTCATTACTTGCGTACCCATCGACAGAACCTGAATTAGTTTTTATCTCATGTACGACACCTCTACTTTATGGTTAAGACAATGAGCCTAAGGCATAATTATCCATTTTCGTTGTTGTTGCTAGTGCTGTTGTTGTTTTTTACATTAGTTCTTCAAAGTTCGAAATAATATCTAATCCACAATTAGAACCAAGGCGGACCTTTGAAAATGTAATTACGAATTGTCAAAAGTTAAAAAGATTACGAAAAGATACGAATCTATGTTATGAGTCAATATAGTGAATGTTAAAGGTAGCAGAATGTGACAGTTGCACTCAGACTTTGTGTGAAGTGCAGTACTTTAGTCCTGTTTCATCAGCTGTTGTTCAGGAATTCCTTGCATTCTCTCGAGAGGAAAACCTGGTTAGTACTTGAGACATGAAGCACCATACTCATATACAGCAATTATTGATGTTACACAAGCCGATTTAGTTACCGTTAATGACAGTTTATAATTGATATTATGTTTCATGTGATTTTTTTAATGGTAATACTGTCAATACTTTAAGACATGGACAAGTGTGAATGAGAAACAGAACTTGGTGGACCTCTTTCAGTGAGGTGTGGAATGATGAAGGAAATGCCGTAACCTTACAATAACTCTGTCGAAATAATTTGCCTTCAAGGAGAATTTCGCAAAACAACCTCGAAGTTAAAGTTAGTTTTCTCTTCTCCATGATACCTATGACTGCAAATATATTACACTGTACTTCATAGTAACTGCTTTGTTGCTTCTTATACATAATGCTCAAAATACCGAGTCTGTTTTAATAAGCTAAGAACTTTATAAATTAGATAATGACCTTTTCGAAAAGGTCCGTAAAAATGAAACGCCATCTTTGACATTTGAGTACATTGTAATTACAGTAATTAAATGCACTCGAGAGTACCAACTATCCAGCTGATCTGTATGCCATTTGGACTTCTTTTAGCATTTGAAGAACAAAAATCACTAGATGTTTACACTCTTCCATGGTGATGAATCCATATGGTTGTTTAAATATTTTATTAATAACCAGGTCAAGCAGATAATGTATAGGATGTGAAAAGACCTTGTCGTACTATTCACTTGACACACCTTGATCTCCTGTTTTTGATAACAGTCATGATTGAAGTTGACTAAACAGTTGTGCAGTCGCCGCAGGCACAAAAAAGGATGAAAACTTGAAGTTATTATCTGGTAACGTTAGAAGCGGCAATCAAAAATACTTCAAAAAGATCAAAGATTGCAGTTTTTTGAAAAAATTGCTGGGAAAGCCATTTGGCAATGTGGACTAATAATTATTTGTTGTCCAAGAAAATGCGTTACCCTGGGAAAGTATTTCATGTTGACGATAAACGAGTTATGAAAATTTTCCAGCAGTTTTATGGGACACGAATTGCGCCAACAGTGAAATTAGTACTGATGACGAAAGTCACTATGGTGATTATGATCACACAAACACTAGATTGATGATAGATTACTTTAGCGGAGCAGACGCCTGAATTTATTATTCGATTCGACCCTTCAAAGCTAGGCTTAATAACTTGCTTGAGCTGGTGAAAGAGTGTGCCATTCTGCCCACATTCTATTCTGGAATTGAGAACAAAATCACATAGATTTTAGCCTTTTTATCTGAGTATGTGGAATATGCACTAAGCTTTCAACGCTTGAAATCTAAATATGTGCGGCAGCAATTTTTTCGAGTGGCTCAAATAAACTTATAGGCTTGATAAACCGATAATTTCAAGCAGATACTTTTACGCTTGACGTCATGAATTAGTGATGATATATTTACAGGCCCAAGTGTCGCTATGTATGAGTAATTTTACCCCTCACCGACAAGCGGCCGTGAGTAGTGAGATGTGTGGTATTTTAGGACAAAGTTGCGATGTTAATCTAAATGTCCTAAATAATGTGTTTGTTTTGGCAAAGTATGATCTTTTAAGCTATGCAAACAATACTTCTGACGACAGTACGCTAGCATCAAGTGGATAAAGCAATTAATGTCTCTCGACATCTAATATACAAGAAGTAGTTGGACGTCGTTGATAATAGCCCGCCTGTCACGAAATGTAGGATGGGGGCACGGAAGTACAGCTAGATGGATGGATATGGATGCATTAGCAGAATATTTACACGATCCACATTTAGATACTGCATACTAAAGCCTAGTTCTCATGCAATCATTAGCAGTGCAGTGCAGTTCTTGTCTTTTGCACACTTGTGTGATAGTCTGCGTATGTTGATTGCGCTTATGCGTGAGTCGCTAGTGAGAATCAGACCGAATGCATACTAATGTTTATTCACCGATAGCTTTAACAATGAGGGACGCCATAGTCCTACATACCATGTACATACCCTGGACGGCTCAAGGCTCTTGCAATCGGCATGGACTATAATCAACGGTAATGATACATAAGGTCTAAGATCACTTGTGGCGTACCGCTTTCCGCTGTTTCTAGCCGATGCATTTGGCATGTTTGTGACCTTTTTGCCGTTTTTGCCATTTGGGAGATTTGCTAGAAACATTTTTAGGAAAACCTTGCCAATGTAAAATCTAAGTGGACTGTGGTCTCGGTGATTATATCACATACCATTCGCTTCAAGCCAGTAACCCTCACCTAAAGATAGGCTTCAATATGAAAGTTACATGATATAAATATTTACATATTTATTGCGGTAGAATACTTTACACACTAGGTAAATTCTTATTTGCATGATTTTTACATACAGTTTAATAAGTGAATCAATTCTTCCAGTGATAAAGAATAATATAAAAATTAGGTACTACCTAATAGCGGAGCTCCCATTTAAATATAATAATAATTTTAAATACTTTGTTTTATTTTGACGTTTTTGATTCAAATGAATTGGGCTTGCTGTGGTAATAGGCAAACAAATATTGCATTTTGTTGTAAAAGTTGAAATAAAGACTATAGATCAAGCTTTATTTCTTGCCCTTCAGTCTCCTGAGAATTATAAGGCTTTCAACTCAGTGACCATAGTGATATTTATTCAGATATTTGTGTCAGATTTTATAATTGACTTAGTAGTAGTGCTTCATAATTCTCAGAAATAGGATGCAAAAATCCCTCAAACTGATTTCATTCACATAAATACTGAACCTAATTCAACATCCTTCAATTAAACAATTAGACATTGCAGAAAATTATATTTAGATTTTTCTGTCTTGACAGTATTGTGGCATCTTGGTTTTTTTTTATTATGTAGAGTAGAATGACACTGATAAATAGTTGTCTTTACACGAAACAAGAATTCTCTCTTCCAGGTTACACTAATCATGACTTTAGATGAAATTGTAAAACAACTCAAAACAACTACTACCTAAAAGCAAAGCTCCAATTTCAATTTTAATTTTTTTATGTTCTTGATTCAAATGAATTGGGCTTCCTGTGGTAATTGAAAAAGTTGAAATGAAGATTATTTAAAAAGCATTTTTAAAATAAGTTTTGGTTTTGGTTTGTATATTGTATGGGCTTGTATGCTCAGTGACCTTTGTTACAGTAAATTTTAATATTCAGATTCACTGTCAGATTTCATAACTGACTTTGTAAGGGTTCATAATTTTCAGAAATAGAAAGCAAAATCTCCAAAACATTTTTTTAAATTGATACAAGTAATTAAACCTTTTCGACATCCTGAATATTACAGAACAACATATATTGATTTGTCTGTCTTCACTATATTTGTGACATCTTGTTTTTTGTGGTTGTTGTTGTTATTTTGTTTTGTTATTTAATGTAGAAAAGAATGACACACTAGCTAGGCGAATACTTGTCTCCCACTTTTCTCTTCCAGATTACACTGATAATACAATTTAAAGTGATTATAAAAACAGCTAATTGAAATAACAAGAAAACAAGGAATTAAGCATTTTCAGTCTGTATTTAAGGCTTCACAGGGCTCACTGAGCAACTTCATCCAGATGAATAAAGTATAAAAACAATTCTAGTTTGCATGGCAAAATTCCTTCTTTTTTCCTGTCAATTGTTTCATTAAATTCCAGACCAAAACTTGAGCTGTATTTACACATTAGTGGGGTTGAAATAAGTTCAAAATCAATTTTTTTACTAATTTTATTATTAGAATGACTATTTCCTATGGGCTGGGAATCTACGAATTTCTCATCCTGCATGTTGCTAAACAAACATACATAGGAGCAAGTCAATCATATTCCTCATTCAAGCATTCAAGAGATCTTGAGAGGTTTTTGTAGTGAATTTTAATTTAATATCGGAATGGCATGAAACTAGATTCCATTGACCTTGTATTTCGCGTTTGGTCACGTAACGTCTTTTATTCATATATATAACATCCGAAACATGAACGAAAAAATACACGATTTGTTATTGTGTCAAATATGCCGTTGTAGAAGTCTTTACAGCAAACAATTGAGATATATAGTGAAATAAGAAGTTGAATATAAAACTGGTATATTTTTGCATGTTGGAGATATCTAATACCTATGCATGATAATAGAAAGACAAAGGCACTAATAGCTGTTGACAGACAAACTGACTAATCAAGATATTTTTTAGTTTAAGTTAGCCGATTCAAAAAAGGTCATTTGTTACGGTTAGCTATTTCCCGATTAGAACTAGTGCAAAAAGTTCACCGTAAAACAAAATGTCGTTGTACATTATTTTCATGTAAGGCTTGATCGAGTGTTTCTTTAAACTTGGCCACAGTTCAACGTGCATAAAAGGTTTTTTTTAAGTCATCAATCCCAAATCAAAGATAAAAGATCAAATATAGGTACAAGAGACTTTTTGATATCATTTTCTGGCCAGGGTCTTTACCTTGAAGTGCTTTCCTTGTTGTCTTTTCGAAGCATACTGGTCCTTGTTTCACGCTCAATGCAGACGATTCTTGATTTATTTCCAACTTTGGCTAGATTTTTAAGCAGCTTTATTGAAGGCATCTTCACGAAACGAAGAATACACGATCCTCAATGACTTATTCATTATGAGGAATTTTTTTAAACTACGAATCCAACTAAAAAGTCGTCCAACTTTGAAAATATCCTCTGTGTCTTTCGTCTTTCGAGCAGTTTTTGAAACGACACCAGGCCCGAAAAAAATTCAAACGTACGGTTTTTTTCGCTTTAACCTGTCAAGATTGGCACAGATTAATCAGTTCATCAAAATCGCTAAATTTTTACGAGGTTTCGAGAATACTACTTTTAAGCTTTGCAAGTTAAAACTGCAAGGAAACTTGTAAATTTTCAGTTTTCAAAGTGTCAGCGCGCGTCAAGTTGGCGCCAAAAAGCAATCAGCCAATCAGCATCGCGATGTACACGGACGTATGTACGGACGTATGTATGTATGTATGTATGTATGTACGGACGGACGGACGGACGGAAGTGACGTATACTCAAGCATGAAAAATCAACTCGATGGGTTACCATTTTTTCTTAGGTATGGTGCTCCGCTCGCGCGGGCCTTCGGCCCGCGCGGGAGCTCCGCTATAAATCGAAAATGACGCCATAGAAAACGTAAATCGAAAATGTCTTCAGTATCCAAACTACCAAATAAGACTACTCTGTAAAAACAGCATAAGTAAAACTAGCCGTTTCTAACAGAAAGTGCTGCGAGCGATCTAAAAATGTTTACAAACGGGCTGACTAGCGCTTGATACAACAACACAACTTTTACTGAGAAATGTACAAGTACATTTTATTCAAATATATTACTATCATCTACTATTATCCCTATACTATTACTAGATGTCCTTTATTTATCTAATATGATTTCGTCATAATCCCTTTGTTAGCGCTATTAATCGCTTCCCTTCATCTGTCACAACTGCCATGCCATCAAGCTACCATCATGTACTGTCATACCTATGGTAGTACCATTATCTCTCACATTCCATGTTATGCCATGACTTTCTTGTCATTATGTACAGTCATACCCACGGTAGCGCATTTATCATTCCTCTGTCATTACTATACCATTCCATCATGTCACTGTGCAGAGCATTATTGTAGTAAACAATTGTTCGTTTTTAGTTTGTTTATATGTCATATTTTAAGTATTCAAACTATGTAATGACCGTTGTAATTTTATATGTAACTAGATTCTATTAATAGTAGATACATTTAGTCAAACTTGTAATCACTTCAACAACTGAAGATGGCTTTATGAAAGCCGAAACATGTCTTGTTTAAAACTCAAAAAAGTTGTTTTTATTTAAAATTATTGTAGTACCTTTTGCCACTCATTTCTCTGTCACGATAATTATGTCATAAAATTATCATCGTGCTGTCATACTCATTGTAGTACTTTAACATTATGTCCCTCATTCGTCACCCATGACTATCATTCCATCAAACACGTACCATCACATACTGTCATTTCTATGTCACTGGTAAGTGCAACATTGTCTCTTCTAGGCTAACGACATGTCATTTTACTTTCCGATCTTCGAGTACAAACTAAATACTAAGTGTGCCAGACTAACTGGGAAGCCTAAGGCTGTCCTTGAAATGTTTGGAAAACTAATGTGTTTTTGTAGGTCGGAGTCATGTTATTAATAGACGGTTTTTTTTAGAATCTTTATTTTTATTCTTTTTGTTTTTGTTTTTGATTTTGTTTGTTTGTTTTTTGTTTGTTTTATTTGTTTGTTTGTTGGTTGGTTGGTACGTTGGTTGGTTGGTTGGTTGGTTGGTTGGTTGGTTGGTTGGTTGGTTGGTTGGTTGGTTGGTTGGTTGGTTGGTTGGTTGGTTGGTTGGTTGGTTGGTTGGTTGGTTGGTTGTTTGGTTGTTTGGTTGTTTGGTTGGTTGTTTGGTTGGTTGGTTGGTTGGTTGGTTGGTTGGTTGGTTGGTTGGTTGGTTGGTTGGTTGGTTGGTTGGTTGGTTGGTTGGTTGGTTGGTTGGTTGGTTGGTTGGTTGGTTGGTTGGTTGGTTGGTTGGTTGGTTGGTTGGTTTAATAGATCAACCAACCTTTCGGACTCATTATTCCATCTTCACGGTAATGACAAGTACGACAGTTAATGATTTTGGTCGATGTTACCAAACAATCATCGATAATTACTTGTCAATACCATTAACCACCATCTATAATTATCATAACCCTGAAGATGGACTAAAGAATCCGAAAGATTGGTCACTGTAAACACAAAGGGTCGTATAGAAATGTCTCTAGATAATGAGTTTGGGAACCTGTCAAATCGACTGAAATATGTTTACGAGGGTGCAATGTATCAATAGAAGTCACCTACTGTATTTTCATTTTTGTATTAATTAGTGGCGAAAGAGATGCGATTTTTCCCAACTCTGATCTTTACATATAGAATGAAAAGTATGGCGAGGTATTCTGCGTTGTTTTTAATATGTGAGAACGCCTTCAGTTATGCTATTGATTACTATTAGAAGTGTTCTCTGTCCATGAGAGTATATTTACTAGTAAAGCTATATATAGACAACAAACTTTCCATTTACTTTGATAAAGAGCCGGGTTGTTCCTTAATGGATTCACAGTGACGTAGGTTTGATTACTCATGGTAGTGTGTTTCAAGCCTTTTAAGCGCCTTTACTAATAGCGATATTCTAACTTGGTGATCATAAAACTTTTATACCGCTTAACTTTCACATAATCTGCCGGTGAGCTATTTTACGCAATTTTGAAAAGAGGATAGTATAGTTTAAGATTTGCAAGAACTTGTAGCATCTTGAACGTTTTCGAAATCCGGGCGTAGCAACCTTTCTGCAATTATCTGAGACGTCAGTGACTGAATGTTTCCACCTTCAAAATGCCAATTTAGGTAACAACACTTATTAAAAAAGGCTTGCTCTTTGAAATAACGGTTGTGAGTCCTTAGCATGTGATATAGTTACCAATCCTCAATATATCGGGTACGTGGAATATTTTCTTGTTGTTGTTGTTGTTGTTGTTCTTCTTCTTCTTCTTCTTCTTCTTCTTCTTCTTCTTCTTCTTTTTCAGCCTCCTTCTTTTACTTTTTTTGTCAAAAAGGCACTAAGTTATAGAGCTGTATACTTTATGAAGACATGCGTTGAGCGCTAACTCTGGCCCCTGCTTCACAGTGTGTTTTAACTTACCAGTACTCGTTCTAAACTAAAGGGAGATTGTATAAGGTAGACTTGGCAAAATAAGAAGCAAATACATAGTAAAAGGCTTTTAGAACTAATGTACTTGAAAATAGCTATAAATGCTCTAGAAAACTCTTGATGAATTACGAGTACTTGTAAGTTACAAACACTTTGTGACATGGGGCCTGTAATTCAGAGAGACAGTCGCAAGGAAAGGGTAGAAGATAAACAGATTTGTAAACGTATTTATTAGTATTGGAACTCTCTTGTATGTCCTTCTCAAAGACTAAACTATGATGCAAATTTACTGGAACGTGTACTTTCCTTTTATAGATATGAAAAAACGATAGGGTTTTGCAAAGAAATATTGAGAAATTCAGCTTAGAGAATAATCGTCCTGAAAGAAAGACTATCAATACCAGATTCGTGTTAACAGCTTGGATGCTTAAAAATGTCAATTCCACACTAAATGACCGTAGGTAAAACAGTTTTCGGAAGTCGTTTCTTAGCATACCACTTACACATCTTGGTCATTAACGTTCCAGATATATCTCCTCAACCTAAACCAATCTACTGATACTCATGCAATCCATAGGAGGCCGTATTTAATCAACCATGCATTAGCTCAAAGCTTCCACCTAAAGTTAAATTGACAATTAAATAAAATTCATCGGAAATTCATTTGCCTTAACAGAGAGACAGACGTAAATAGCTTTTCAGAAGCCAACTTTTAATGGTCTAATAGTCTGTAGGCACATTCTGTGGGGACTACATAAGTAGACTTTGGAAATTGCCTGCTTCAAGACCTGTGGGGCTATATATTAATGAGAGAGGCGGAAAATCAAAACAGCTTGTCTGGTATTAAGAAGCAATTATAGCGAACAAAACAGATATGGACCATGAAAATATATTTATGTTGAAAAATCCTTTTTCGGTCTTTTTCCATCTAATTGAAAAAGATACTTACAAGTACAGCTCAATAGATTTTGCTGACGAATGAAATTTAGAGCTTGATTAAAACGCTGGTGTGGTCAATTTGCACTATAGGTTGCTTTCTCTTTCAATATTCTAGTTGTTGCTTGTTTTCGTAACGGCTCAAGAGTTTGCTCTCCATATTCAATCCATTGTCATTATTCTTGCTTTCATTATTTCACGTACAGAAAAAAAGCTGTAAATACAGAATTTACTTTGTTGTGGATTAGAAATGTATCGATGCTGAATGTGTTAATGGTATTTTGTAACACCTCGGTACTATCAAAGAGTTTGTAAATGAAACCTAACATATGGCTTCTTAACATTGCGACTATATTGCATTGAACAAAACTTGCTGACCTAATGAGGTTCTATATTTATTAAAAAACTTATAGTCGCAAATTAAGTTGATTTCATCCTGATATTAATAATCCTAAAATATAGTTGTAACAAAAGATGTTTGTTTTTGTTTTGAATTTGGCTTATTTTTAAACTATATGAAAACTTCATTGAAAGAGAATTATTTAAGAGTCATAATTCTAACATTTAAAACTCAAGCCGTCGATTTGGTTTGGTTGATATAAACAACGTTATAAAAAAAACTTGTGCATGGACTCAGTTTAATTATGAAGAACCGGCAACTTGATAGGAAAATATTATCTGCTCCCGAAAATCTACACTGTATGAGTGAACCCGGTTAGTCAGAGATTAAACCCTCATTAGACTGCTATGATCTTATTGATCTCAGCGATCTTGCCACGGATGTAAAGACAGCAGCGGTGGAACTTAGCGAAGGGCTTGGAAATTCAGAAATTTCTTCGATCTCAGAACGGTATTTTCATATAATAATGCGGTTAGAAGTGTGGTTTCATTTGGAATTGAATTTGGCCAAAAACAGATCTCATCTGCACTTTGCCAACGCGCAACATCTAGCGCAACATTTTTGTTGTGGTAGTTTGGCGTTTGTTTTTGTTTTTTTCCTTTCTTTCTGTTTTATTTATTTATTTATTTTTTAGTTAAAGTTGGAAAGGAACAACATTTTTCAGCATTACAAAATACTAGAGGGTTTGCGAGCTTTTTAGACAAACTTTATGGCAATTAGGTAACTTCAGCGCAGCACGATCAGGGTTTATAAAAATAACTTACAGGTGCCTTGCATCTTAATACATAAAAAAACCCTTTATCATTATACTGGATACCCAGTGGATTAGTTTCAAAACCGACGAAATAATTTCATTTATAAACACCGTACCTTAAAAATCTTATGATCGTTATCGAAATTATCTTGATCATTATCTCTGAAAAAGACTGTTAGGGTACTACTCTAAGAGTGATAAACTACAAGTGTACGACCAACCGTGCAGATTTGGAATCCGGCCAGCGACTTTCTTTTATATAAGGATTTATACTAATGAGTTTGAATTTTGAAGAGTGGTTATAAAAAGAACAATTTAACTTGGTATAGCATGGTAATCTATGTGGGATTGAACTTACCATGGAGCAATGATAATACTAGAATGCTGTTTCGACAAATTAAACATATTGTGTAACAATTATTATGAAGCCTAAAAATATGGTTAACATTCAAAAGGCCTCTGAGTTGAACTTGCAGCAACGAATTTTTATTTTTTACAAAAAAAAAATCGTTGTTGAAGCAAAATAAAGATAAGACAAAGTTGTATTTATTTGCGTAAACTACATTCCTGTTAAAAAGACCGTTTTCATATTCTAGATGCCTAACTTCGCTTCCGATCGGCCGAGTGAGCCAGAAAATGTCATTTTCCAGTCATTAATCATAAATTATGTTACAATATTGTACTCACTCTACATCCTTGTCATGGTTGGTTGATTCTAACCTGACGTCCTTTCTGTTTACTCTCAGAGATCCATTTCCAGGTTAAACTGGAAAAAGACGTGAAAGTGCGACTGAACAAATACAATTTCACCGTTCTTGGTACGCAGCTTCATTGTTTTAGTAAATAGTAGATCAAACGAACTCAGTTATCTTCTGGTCAAATCTCACCAGATCAATTTTTAAATTGCGTTTCATTTGTTAATTTCACTTGAATTCTATCAAATCGTAATTTCAGTTTTTGGGATTCAAACATTTCCATTCCTCGTGACAGTTTTCCAAGTAAAGTGACACTACGTTTGACTAATCTATATAAATAACATCTAAAGTTTTGATGGATTTGACTTTCTTTTTCAACAGATAAAGACAGCTGAAATCAGCGAAGGCCCAAATATTGACGCCTGAAGAACACCGGTCAGAAAGAACGGTAAGGTCGCTAATATTTTTAGTTGTTGAATTGGTTTCAATAACACTTTACTCTTTTGCATGTGGGCTGGGATTCTGTTTCTGTTCTTTATTTGGTGTTAAAAAGGCTGTATGCCAAACGGATTTCAATGGAGTATAAACAGTTGTTAACTGATGTATGCTAATACAGATTAACTCGGTTAGCCGCTTACTAGCCCATGGATGTAGAAGCTATTGGCCCCCAAACGAATTTGCAGCCGATTGAGGTTTAATTTGCTGAATCATGGGGAAATTATCTAGCTAACAACTATATGTGGATGTTAATTTTGTCTAATTTGGTGCGGCTTTAAAATCTCGTCGTCTGAAAAATTATTATTTACCGACTACCAAAGAAACAAAATTTCTTCGGCAGTAAATAACTGTAATAATTAATAAGCGTTACGTGTGTTGATTCACGGTCTATATGGTGACAGCATACAATTCGTTGGCATATTTAATTAATGATACGACTCAACTAAAAAACCAAAATATATTTTAGTTGTCAAAGTAAAATTAATTGAATGTACATCCTTATGAAGGATGCTATAAAAGCCAAGAGGATACTCAGCGTTATGCACTTGTCGGCTTAAATCCGAAAATGAAATTTTAGCAATAACAGTGGTGTCAGTGGGGTGTAGCGTTAGACAGCGAACAATAACCTTTGAATGAATGGCAAATCTATAAACAACTCGAAAATAACAGGAAGGAAGAAGATGGCGATATCGCTTTTGAATTTAAATAATCATCTACTGAATTTTCATTGGATAATTCATCAATTAGAGCCTAGAGAAATGATTGTCACTTGATTGCCCATTTTGAGTTCATCAGACATCTGTCGAGCCGCGAAAACCACTTTAAAACTCTTCACTGAGTAGCAGCGTGCGTGAGTGTAGTCAGAAAGCCTAACTATTGGCGAGCATAAAGCATTGTGAATTGAAGGGATAGCCCGACAAGCTCTTTATTGAATCAAGATAAATAAGCTGAATTTGGTAAGCAAGGTAAAGCTTTTATTTTTTTTAGTTGGGACGTTATCATGCATTATCGTCGAATGGTTTGAATTTGTTGTTCGCCAGCGCAACTTCTACTGAGCATAGCTGCTCTTCACATGCTTAATTTCCAACCACTTTATACCTTTTTTTTTTTTCTTCTTTTTAAACTTAATCATTTTTTCTGACAAAGTAGATATTTTCGTAGATCCCATTTAGATTATTTAGTTTCAGACTGTTATCTTTTGTTAATCAAACCATTCGGCAAATTTCTGAAACTTTCCGTGCAGTCAAAAGAACAGCCAATACAATCTCTACAAAGGTACAACGCTTCTGAACAGTCTATACATCAGAGTTACA
The DNA here is from genome assembly GCA_029948255.1 of Telmatactis stephensoni. Classification (NCBI taxonomy): domain Eukaryota; kingdom Metazoa; phylum Cnidaria; class Anthozoa; order Actiniaria; family Isophelliidae; genus Telmatactis; species Telmatactis stephensoni. The sequence continues at coordinate 219,775 of JALIZF010001877.1, read as the reverse complement.
TTTTCTATATCCGACAGCGAAGTTCCAAGGATTCCAGTGTACTGTACAAGTAGTGTCCGGCACATACAAACGATATGTCACTATCCAAAATGAGCTAAGCTCAAGGGCAGCCAAAACGTCTAATTGTCAACTCACTTTCAAAGTCTGAACCTCTTCGTTTTAAAGTTTGATGTAGAGCAATTACAAGCTCTACCGACAGAAGCACTTTCGAGTATTGTTGCTTTGACATACAATATAAAATATGTCGAAACATTTCCGTATCATACGACTTATTTTCACATGTTACGGCAATATGGTCGGGTGTAGCTTTTAGATGGATTTCTATTGTTCAATAACCAATAAGAGCATGCATAACCCCAAAAAGACGAATTTAGATGTCTGATTCATGTAAACCAATCAAACGCTAACATAATCTTTGGCTATAGAAACAATCACGCTTTCCAAGCTAGATATAGAACCTACTATAGTTTTCACGACGGAAACACTTTGGTTAGACTATAATCAATATTTAATAATCAGCATTTAGAATTTTCAGTGTAATTGACGGAAATTGTAGGATCGATGGAGATGTTGATATTGGACGTATCCAGACGTCATTACATTCACCATCACCAAAGGTACCATTTAGAAATCTCTATTTGAAGTTTCGCTCTCTTTTAATCGGATAGAACTTCCTCCTTACTTTAGATTTAAAGTCGAAAAGCTCCAAATACTCCAGTGTATAAATCAAGTGTCAGTTCACTAGAATTGAACATGAGATTCCCGTTAAGCCAGACATTACGACGCCTATTTGTGGTCCAATCAATTACGCTCACAGCGAAGACAGTCTCCACAATAATAGATTACCATTGGTTTGACTGGGATTAGGATGTATGTTTTTAGAGAGTTTAAAAAGTTTAATTTAAATGATGAGGTCTGGAGAAAATGCTAATAAAAAGTTACAAGGAAATGGCGGCTTAAATACCCCAGGACGCTATTGTCTGCAGCGATATTTTGGTTAAAGAAGGAATGATCAAATATGTGTCTTCACGGGTGATACTCTTTCTATTGAGAAACCAATTATTACAAGCAGGAGAACAACAACTCACACGGAAAGATATTTGCTTCGATTCACTATTTTTCGTTTGAGCAAAAGGATTAATTAGCTGTGCCTCTCGGTTTTTATTCAGATTAAGTAGAATCCCTCCCCCCCCCCCCCCCCCCCCCCCGCTACCTCCTCACACGACAACTTTCTTTCTTTCTTTCTTTCTCATTTTCTCTCTTTTGTTTCTTTCTCACTTTCTTTCTTTCTTTCTCACTTTCTTTCTTTCTTTCTCGCTTTCTTTCTTTCTCTCTTTCTTTTTTTCTTTCTTTCTTTCTTTTCTTCTTTTTCGTTCCTATTTTCTTTACCTTCAATAGTGAAAAGCTAGCTAACCAACATATCTGCAAGTATTTACCCATTCAATTTGGTTCTTTTTCCATCCGCCTTAAAAGCTCTGACTTGATCAAGATACTGCAGTGAAGTACTCAAACTACTTTCCTTTTTAAGTAGCATAAACACACTTCCTTGATCGTTATTAAATCATAAATTATTGATCATATGTTAATCAAAAGTGTGCAATCAGGAGCTAAACGGGTGCTTTGAGGTGATGGATTTCAATCATTACAAGTCTGACACGTACGTACTGCACTTTCACTTCGTAAAGAAATAATAGACATTTGACAGAATACGGAATTTAATTTAAATTGGACATGCATTTGAATCCCCATAAAATTGAACTTTAAATGATTTTAGGCTACAACCAGACAGGTGAAATCCAGTCTGTCGTTTGCCAAATGACATAGAATGGGACAACCTAACCAGCTAAACTATGTTCTTCTATTTCCTTTATCTTTTTTTAATGGCAAAAATATTCGTTGAACTTAGCCCGCGTGCATGGTCATTTTTAGAAATAGCATGAGGTAAATAGACTAGCTACAGACAAACTGGAGCTAGCTACATCACCTACATCACCAATGGAGAAGTTTTCAGGTGCGATAATACTAGCTAGAGACATGCAAGACAGAACGGAGGCTGCACTTTGCTGGCCATATTTTAACACTTCCAGACAACAGACCACCAAAAACTGCACTCCACTTGACTTCTAGAGGTGGTATAGACGTCCAAGAGGACGTCCAAAAACGCCATGGAGAGTCACGTTTAAAGATCTCAACAGACGTGTGTACGGTGGAATTCAATACAGTACTCTCGCTGCCGACGGAGACTGAGATGGAGGGAACTTGTGACCCTTTGCCCACCCCAGGGCTCGAAGAGCTAACTAAACTACTAAGAAGAGCTACCAGGTATATCCTACGCTCCGACGCTGATTACAAGTCTAGACTCATTATTTCTCTCAAGCTTTTGCCCCTGTCCTTGCGACGAGAATTGTTGCAAAAGCAAAAGCAGCCGTGGATATTAACTTTTTATTCAGAAAAACAAAAACTTTATTATTCAGATGCAGCCTGGACTCTACGACTTAGTTTTATTAAAATTTATAAGCGCTTACAAACAACCTAAATGCACAATGCGAGCAGATAAGCGACCACTCTATAATATTTCTCTTTTTAGGACCGAGACCTTTGCCTCGTCTTTCTTTAATCGTGTAGTGCCATTGTGGAACGATCTTCCGGCTGAGCTCAGACAACTTACTAATGTACGTATCGACGTTTAAGCGTTTACTCTATAGTCATTATTTTAACAAATTTTTGTCTTCCTTTGAGACTTCTAAGACTTGTTCTTGGGTCACAAAATGCCGCTGCTCAAACTGTAGACCTTTAAAATTATTTGTTTCATTGATTTGATAATTTAATTCCTTTTTTTTTTTTTTTCTTAGTTTTATTTGGAGACTATCTTATAGGTGGCATCACCTGTTTGTGTTCCTCAATAGTTTGTTGGAAGTTCAATAAATAAAATAAATACTACTAAAATCAATCAATTGATCAATCAACCAACCAATCAATCAATCAATCAATCAATGGACCAATCAAAATACAATCGACAAACAATAGAACAAACAATACCTTGAACTATCCTATAATATGAAGATAGCTATGGTAACCCATAATATAAGACCTGTTTACATGAAGTAGCTATGGTAACCCAAGCACTTTCGACATCCACACGATTCCACTTTTCTTGCAGCTTTTTCCAAACTCAACATTTCAGAAGTAGACACACAGCTGCAGCTGCATCGTGTGGCCGGGGCTTCAATTAAAGACAAAAAGGTTTCTTTTAAAGAGAACAGATATAACCAAAGGAAATGGGAGGAAGCTTGGCACATAGTTGAAAATAAACAGACACTTACAAACAGAGACAGAGGTAGAATTTTACCACAACATTACCATCCTCTTACTAGGAGAGTCTGGGTACGAGAACATGGCGGGCGTCTTTTTAAAGCTCTCTCGAAAACTGACTCTACATGTGCTTCTGTTCATCATTTTCGCACATTTAACTCTCGAGAAGAAAGATAAAGAGTTTGTGTCCAGTTCTACGAGAGCTCCTGAACTCTATGTGGCAAAATCATTAGTGTCACTAGAATCACTATGTGTTCCTGTTCGAATACAAGGCAGAGTTTCAAGAAAATTTCATCAGGATGCATGCATTTCGCCGTCTTTAAAGTGCACGGTTTGTGCTGCTCTCTTGGTTGTTAAAGCTGGTGATGTGCTTGAAAATCCAGGACCAGTTAAAGACCCATGTAGTAAGGGTTGTCGAAAGAACCAACCTGCTATACAATGTGATTCCTGTGATGAATGGTACCATGCCAAGTGTGTTGGTATGGAATGGAACGAGTTTGACCGGCTTTCTGATCCATCTGCGTCCTGGCAATGTTTAAAGTGTTTGTTACCTGCTTTTGATACACCTATACGCATTCCTAATAAAACAACTAGTGCATTTAAGAAGTTTGCTGACATTACTGGAAACAAATCGATACTTTTAAATCCCAGTCTTCAAAAGAGGGGAATGAAATTTGCACATGTTAATATTGCATCTTTGCCCAGTCAATATGCAGATGTTGAAGTAATTTTACAGGAATCTGGCATTATTTGATGTTTTTGCCGTAACAGAATCACGTTTGGACTCTACTTTTCCTGATGGTCAGATATGTCCTTCAAACTATGTTTGTTACAGGAAAGATAGAAATCGTAATGGCGGAGGTTGTGCTGTTTTTGTGAAGAATAAGTGGCCAAGTAAGCGGAGGACTGATTTAGAATCGGACTGCTTGGAAATGGTATGCAATGAAATTTGTCCAAATAAAGCCAGGAATACTTTATTTGCCGCATTTTTACAAGCCACCTATATACTATATTAATGGACTCTGACAAATTCATCACAAGCCTTGGAGAAGATATCCTTAATAATTTAGATGATGAAACGAAATGGTTACCTCCCAAGGCTACCAAGAGTAAGAACTGACTGGGGAAAGAGAGTTACATATTATAGATGTTCAAGTGACTGGTGTTCTCTACCGTTAGACTTGAGGAAGCCCATGCCTAATAACATTTTTAAAAGACGTTTAATGAAATTCCTTCAAGAATCTTAGCATATATTATATTAATGAAGTCAAATATTTTAAGTGTTTTGATAGATGTTATATTTTAATATTTTAAATTTGGATTAGTTTTTATGTTTCTGATCATTTCTTAACTTTTATTTTGTTATGGAGGACCTCCCTGAAAATCACAAGTTGTGAGGAGCTTCCTCTTGAAAGATTTATTATTATTACTATTATTATTATTATTATTGTTATTATTAGAACTAACAGTTGGGTTCGAATCCAACCTTTGTAAAAATGCAATGCGTAAACGAGAAAAATACAAGAACTTGATTAACGACTTGAGCAGTGACCACAGATGTGTTAAATTTGTTAACCTCTCCATGAGTTCTCTTGGCGTTTTCTCGGATGAATGCTCCACCTTCCTAGACATGATGAATGACATTGGCATTGATAAAAAACAACAACTCTATATTATTAGAAAAATGATAAATCTTGCCATTAGAGCAACATATTATATATTTTGCTGCAGAAATAAGATTTGGAATGACCCAGAACTATTAAAATCCTAATTTTTTTTTTTTTTTTTTTTCATTTAACTGGATTCCTTGTAAATATACATTTATATATATTACTCATGTATCAATTCAAGTAGCCAGTTGTTTATTGCCTATACGTAGTGAGATTTGCAACTGTATTCATAAGCAAATAAAGTTTCCATTATTATTTTAGAGTTTTTATAAAAAAAATTATAATAGGTTTTTAGGATTTTTTTTAATTTGAGAATTTTTAATATTTGATAATAAATTTTTTTTATTTATTATTTAACACTAGTTGAATGCCATAGGAAAGAAAAGAAAAAGAAAGGAAATTTGCATTTATAAATTGTTTAATTAGTTATTGTCTAAGTTGAAATTTTTGTATATCAAGTAGTTCTACGAATATTAAATTATTACTATTATTATTATATTATTATATTATTATTATATTATTATATTGCTATTATTACTGAGAGACTATAAGAGCCATTTCTGCATTGTTATGCGTTCTACTCTATTCCTTGCGCATTATTTGCACGCGCACTTTATTGTAGTAGTTTTCTACCGTTGTATGACGAGTCAAGCATCTTGTACATCCCTGAAGATGGGCGCTTAGCCCGAAAGTTTGGATTGAAAAATATATTTAGGTTGAAGAATCAGACGTTTGTACACTGTAAAACAAAAAAGTCATCCCTCTCTCCTGATTACCAGCCTTCATGTAAACAGGTTGTAATAGAACAACAACTAAAATGTATGAATAACCAATACATCTTACACTAGTGTAGATCCTCTATCTACATAAAAATACCAATATTTGATATTTTTCTTTGTATGAATACAACACTCCTAAAAGCAAACTCCCAAGGGCTGTAAAAGAAAGAGACAAAACCGTTGACCGATGACATATTGAATAGCTGTGTATTTGTATAGAACGTTCAGGATGTGCACTTGTATGTGATAGATGTCATCTCAAATCTCATACAAATGGGTAGAGGTCTTTGGAAACGTCTCATGATGTTGGGCTTATTTAGCTACCTTTATATTAGCCCAACAACTTGACTTCGTGTTATCCTGAAAAAAATATGTATATAAACCTTTAATATCCATAGTGAACAAACCGCCAAGATAAATTGGCACGCTTTTATATAAAGAATGTTACACACAACACGCTACAAACTTCATCTCATTGTCAGGAGGTTTTGTTATATGAATGTAGCATTGAGAGATCTCATATCTTTATATCTTTTTATACACCAATATCAAGAACAGATAACGCAGTATGGTATTGGAGATGAAAACCTTCATATTGTTCTTAGCGGTGACACCATGACACTCGTAGCTGCTTTTAAAAACAACATGAAATACGAAGCGGTCAGTTTTTGATGAGGCTTTACAGACCAATAAACAATTTGTGAAAATGAATTTTTACACTCCTTAGAGAGGTTCTTTTAATGGTTTTTTAAAACAAAATATATAAATAACAGAAAGAAAGAAAGAAAGAAAAAAAGAAAGAAAGAAAGGGAGGAAGGAAGGAAGGAAGGAAGGAAGGAAGGAAGGGAAGGGAAGGAAGGAAGGAAGGAAGGAAGGAAGGAAGATTTTTTCAAAATGCTCTTCTTTGTCCGACTTGCTCATCATAAGGACTTAATAACTTATACCGTTATACCTTTTAACAGTTTTAACTTTTTAACGATTCAGTTTTGCCTTCGTTCATTTTTTGTCTTTCATTAATAACCCCTCCCCTAGTGGGGGAATTAATCAATTTTTTAGGGAAACTCCCCCACTAGACAAACTCCCTTTTAGACAACTAATTTCTATTATTGTATTATTGTTTGTAACCCCAAAAGAAAACTTTAGTCCTTTGAAGCCCATAATGCCAACTACAGCAAACTTCAGCATTTTCCCTTTTCCTTAACAAATATACAACAATTCACGAAGCGTTACCAGGCTCGAAATATTTCTGAAAATTTGCGCCAAGTATTTACGTCGCACTTTTGATAGGACAGTGGCCTCTATACACTATAAAATATGTTGAACACTTTAAAAAGGAACAGTTGTAAAATGCATTGGGCAATGGACAACCCGATATGCAATTACTGCGCTAAAGGTAAAGGTAAAAAGGTATAACAGAGTATGAAATTAAAACAGTATAAAGGTATAAAAAGGATAAATAGAAATTTGTAACACCGTATAAAAAAATAGAGATAACTTGCTGACGTTTCAACCCCAGACCCTTCGTCGGAGTAAAAGAAAAAACTAGTTCCCTCACTAGTCTCCTGTAGCATAAAGACCTTTATTTTTTATAAAGGCAAGCTTGTAACAGAAAAGAATTTTGAGAATGACGCAATGTGCTGGTTATTGCTTCAAGCCCTTTTGGCTTATCGTGTGTTTATGACTTCAGACGACTTGCCGTGCTGTGATTCTTAATGTGTTTGCAACATGTGGGTGGTACACGTGACCGACCATCAAAGTCGTGCAATAAAGGATTCAGTTTACGAATCGTGCGCAAATTCAGATATGAGTAAAACATGACCTCCTTTCGAGGGACATTAAATCATTTGGTATATGCGGTTACGCCAATACTGAGATCGGCGGGCGCACGCACCAAACCATCTCTATGTACAGACCTTCCTTGTGGTTCTGAATTTTTGGAAAGTTAAGCAGACGTGCATTTTATTTAAAGACCTCATAGCGGATATGTTACCGCAAGTGAAAGACAAAGTGATTTTTTCTCTTCTTTTAAAGAGCATAAGACTCCTCGCGTAGCATCATTATGGTGTGGCAAGCCAGCCGACTAGCCCAATTTCCTTGAAGTACCGTGGCTCTTTGGAAACCAACTGAAATGCATTTTTAAATTACATAGAACGATCGAGAGTTTAATGGCATATCGATAAGAGTGAAAGCATAAGAGCCCCACGGACGAGGTAGATGAATTTTTGTGTCACTGAACTCATTTTTGATTTGTCATTTAGCAAGTTAGTTGTTTCTGTTGTTATTGTTCAACAATTTACGATGGCTTAACGATGATCAATTTTACTTTCTTTGTATTGTTCTACGCATGACCCCCAAAAAATACACTGTTTTCCCAATTCCCAGAATTCGCCGTGCAGCATGTATAAACTATTCTATTTAGCTTCTAACGCTAATCCTTATACCGGACTTAATGCCTGCACACTTTAAAGGCGTTAATTAAGGTCCAACCATTTGTAGATGTAATTACAAAGGCGGCACCTTGCACCCAGATATTTAAAGGTCCTGTGTGTTGGTTCATTCGTTGTAGAAACGTCGAAACAAGTGCGTGAGGTTACAAAAGATCACGCGCCTCGGAAAGCCAACTAACCAAGTAAACCAACCATAGTTTTATTGATCCCTACCTACGAACACCCACTTATTTATAACAAGATATTTTACCTCTACAAACAGCTGCAAGGTTAAGGACTGTGATATTAAACACTCTTAACCACAGCACTTCTTTGTGTTTGATTATTTAGAAAAATGGGTCTGTAAGTGCATTAGTGAGGCACGCAATCAATTTTGTTCTGATTCGAAAGAAAAACAACTTTGGTTGATTACAAAAACATTTTCATAAGAATATCGATTGTATGGATCACATATGCTAAAACACGAACTAAAGTGAAAAGCACATTGGAAGCAAAATTGGTGACAAGGGATCACGAGAAAATGCAAGTTGTTTGTGTTCAAAGTTATAAGGAAACTGTATTTCACAATTTATATAGTAAGAATTACACATACATTTCATTCATATCGACATTATTTCTTTTAGAATTTTCCTCTTTTTCTCGCTTCAAGTTATTTTTAGTTCATGTGTAAAATTTGGCTGACTGAGCCAAGCTTTGTATATAAAATCTGCATATTTATAATACAACACAAGAGTAAGCCGACCTTTCTACTTACTGGTCTTTATACTGTACTCACCGGCACTCGTTCACAAGTAAGTGTGCACGCATGATGAACTTTAATTTCCTTTACATGTCATCTTTAATATAAGTAATGTTAATAATTTTATTATTAGTAATAATAATAGTCAGTATAAGCATGTTGTTGAAAGCACCATTAACTGCAGATGCAGTTGTACTTATACTATTGTTTTGGTTATTCTTTTTTGTTCGTTTTTCCTTGGCAGCTGTGCAAAATGCAACTGTCAACACACTTTCTCTATCGTGTTAAAACATTAACATGGTTTTATTAGATTTATATACATGTGGTAATCATCACTATTAGTTGGACTTAAACAAATCGGCTCACACGTATCTCAACAGCAAAAGGTTGCTGATTCGTGCCTTGGAGACAAGCCGACAATTTGGCACGTGGTTCTAGCCTCCTTTCTCACGCTACCAAACACGTACTCGATAGCGCTGTAACTGGAGTAACATTTTATAGGCTACATTATTTGATATAAAGGCTGACAACTTCAGTGTAAGTAAATCAACAAAATGATTTCAACCTAAAACAAAAATAATAACGATTTGCTTTTTAGGTAATTAATTAAGCAGTCGACGCTGGAGCCTATTTGCCCCGAGGATACGTCCTTTTATCATTAGTTAAGTCTAGTGCATTATACATTATCTAGTATCAGCTGCTATTGAATAACAAAGCTAAGAACTGCGTAAAAAAGGTTGTGTTTTTTTGTTGTTTTTTTCAACAAAGTTCATTTGAATAATTTTCAAGACTTCCTTTTTATGCCCATTCCATGATATCCACATTAGAATAAGAATGCCGCAATACCGCATGGCTGATATCTGCGCTCTGATGCTTAACTTAACATTGATAAACACGTCAGGAAGCCAATCTAGTCTATGTTTGGATGTTGTGAACACCATTGGTTTGTCATGTCGTGGTGAGTAGCGGTTACCTTGTGGTTTTACCTTATATTAAGCCAAACAAGGTTCTGATATAGTAGGTGTAGATCATATCAAACTACAAACGAGCCAGGTACTCTTCATATCTCCATTAGTGTCCCCTGGTCAAGTTGAGTGTTTTTTGCTTAGTTCATAGTCAATTTAAAACATCGAGTCAACTGTGGTTCTTGGTCATTTGGCCTGTATAATTACTGAAACATCCTTAAAGTAAGTTTATGAATGCATGTCATTGATAGCGTAGTACAAAAGACCATGGTCTTCTTAAGATTGAACTCTTTAGTTTTATAACCTCATTGTTCCAATTGACATACGTCTGTATATGAAGAATTTTTATCGAACTTTTACAATATTCAACGATAATTCTCTTGCGCTTATAGTAGCAATTTCGGCGACACAGAAAGCAAGGATTGCTGCAGTTTGTTATTCATGTAGTCAAGCAATAGTTTCTCCGGTAGAGTGTATTGGTGCATTTCGATATGTTCTTTTCGCAAGACTGAAAATAGCAATTTAATACGCCTTAATGTAGTGTAAATGTAACTCAGTTGTTTTTCAGTTTTGAACTATTTCAATGGTTTGTAATGTTTTTAATGTATGTTTTGTTGTATATCAGTTTCCTTTTAAGTAAAAAAATTGATATATAAACCCCTGTTAAAAGCTAAGAAAACACCCCAAACCACATGTTTATAAAACAACAAATGTCGAGATTTTAAAAATTGCGCTTGCTGGCCCACTGAAATAACAAGAATGACATAAAGCCGTGCCACACTCTCCACAAGCCTCTCTAATAAATATATGTTGAATTAATTGAAGAAATGCCAGAAATTGTATGTAAAATGACAAGGAATAAAAATATTTGTCGGTTTTTAAACAAACCACAACTTATCTGGTCTAAACTGTGATAGTTTATAGAAACCGGAATCTCAGGCGGAAATCTTTAAGCAATGGAAATGATTTCAAATTTCTTTAGTATAGGCAGACTTTCAGTCAACAAAAAACCAAAGAAATACAAGAGACTAGCCAATGGCTACTGCAGACTAGACCACTGTCGGTGGTTGTGTGATTTGAATCAATAGGCTGGTGAAAACAAATATAAACAGATTGTAAGTGTAGACAGCGATTCTTGCCCGTTGAAGCGAACCACATCTGTGACAAAATGTTTGGAATTCAGTTATGTAAAAACGGTTAGAGAAATGAAACAAAACATACAAAATTGGCTCGATCTAGGAAAATATTATATTCGGTGAGGTTTAAAGATGAGTTCTCAAAACAGTACAATAAACACAAATTATTAAAGCGGTCTGAATGAAACTCCTGACACCTCTTGTCTGTTACGGTTCATTGGTAATGTTAAGAGTGTTATGGTTATTACATGGCTCCCACTACTATCGCGATAAGATAATATCACTCTTAGCTGTGTACTTACAATAGGCTTCGTGTTTGACGCACAATAAATAATACATCGCTTGATAAGAACTTGCCAAGGCAGTGCGGGCTAGCTTAACAGGTTTTCGTTCAAAGAATCAGTTGATTCATTGTTACTTAAATTAATCGATAAAGTTGTAATTTCATGGATAAAGCTATGGGGTGGGATCAAGAGGGAGCTGCTTGGCGTCAGTTTTAAAATGTCTCAGTAAACATGGCAAATACACTAGTATTAGCTTCAAAAACTATACGTTCATTGATCACCTTGTACCTAGTGGTGACTGAAACCCAACGACAACCTTGGCACGGCACCCCTTGTTCATGTCCATCATTTTTGGCACGCCACCTGTGATTACCATCGTGTGAACAGAAACTTTATTGGCCTGATAGGGCTGCCAAAATAATCAGTCCGCCTGCCAAGAGTTAGGGTTGTCGTGCCATAATTGAAAAAGGTTGTCGACCTATAAATCGAGCTTGAAAGACCCATTTTACTCCGTCTTCTTAGAACTAATTTTCAAAATGTCAGTCCGAGTTCTCTTAGCTATAATATTTACTATCCGTCATCCGTATCATCAGTAGCTTTATAATAACTGAAAAGCGGATAAATTAAATGGCAAACAGTACGCCATGCAGTAGCCGTTGATTGTTATTGTCTAGACCCAGGTGTATAGTAAATAATCACGTTGAAAGTGGTACATCCTTAGGAGCAATAACTACTTAGATAAAACAAAGTTATCTACTTGAAAACACAAATCATATAGTGACAATTCTGGAAGTCGGCTTGAAACGCTAGAAACAATATATTTAATCCTTGCCCTCAGTGTCTGACAAACCGCAATCTTGCACGTATGCATATAGCGCGAAACAGCTTTCTTGCTAGTATGATATTGCTATTGTACTACATGAACGAAAGCAATCAAAAGATTTCTCTCTATTCCTTGGTTTTCTGGGCCCCGAAATTCACCAAAAAAGCTACGAGTGCCGTCGAGCAAGCACCCTTACGCTTGCTTGCATTACAGCCATACAAAAAAGCACAATTTCGCTTCGAGAAACACTTCATCGGGCAAGTAGTAATAAATCTTTGACAATGCGTTTGACACGTTCACGGGCCCGTAAGCTATAGGGTCTTTCACACAAAGGGACTTGACTATTTCACACATTTAAGTTTGCTAACCTAGCCCTACTGAACTAACGAATAAAAATCGATTGCTAGCTGATAAGTCTTAAAATCCTCTGAAACCATCTGACCAATCAGCGGCACATTTGATTGGCCTTATAGGGGGAATAGGTATATGCTTAACAGCCACTTCAAATAGCTTAATCTAGAAAATTAAGAATTATTTCTTGTGCCTTTATTATAACAAAACAAGGCGTTCTTTCATTTTACTGCACATCTACAGCGATTTATTGATTATACTTCGTAGTATTCTGATTTAGAAATACCGTCAATCAAACCAAGTTCTTCCATCGAGTTAAAAATAGCATTAAACGATGCTCATGATGATTACAAAACCTAATACGGTAAATTCCCTCTCTTAGCTCGCACTAGTTTAGTTTCAGAGAACACGTATACCTATTATTCAAAAAAGGTTGTCGTATGAGAGGTCTCAACCTGCACAACTAGACCGAAAAGGAGTATGGGTAGTAGCAAAATTTCCCTCTAGATCTCTTTTTAGCATATTGGTCTTGATTTTAGAATCAGCAAATGAAACTCTCGGATGTATTAGGTCATGGCAAGCTGAAGTTGAATTATATTTGTCAGTGTATATTTGTGTGGTTTACAGCTTTAGTAATGTTTACCCATGCTTCCTTTCGGGTGAGTCGCGTAGGCTTTTGCCGACAACGTTTGTTGAAATAGGTGCATAAAACTCTGTGTATGCGCAAATTTTCTAAAACAAAATTACATATAGAAAATCAAACAAAACAGCATTATGAGTTAAAATTGTTGCTCTACTCAGAAGCTCTACAAAATTAGATCATTTATGAAACGTCAGGTATATATTTAATATTCATAAATGTACAACTTGGCCGACTAAGTGTGGTAAGAAAATCTGCGAAAGTGTAATAAAGACATTTGAAGCACACAAAGTGCTGAAAGTTCACCAAAGATGATTTTAAATTCTCAGGGAATTTCTTAAAAAATCGTAAACATGTACAAGTCTCACCGTTTCCTATTCCGCCATTAGCAATAGGAGATGAGCTTGCGCAGTGGTTTTGCACTCGTGGGGTTTTATATTTTTATATTATTTTTTTTTTTTATATTCATTATATTTTTTATCAATATTTTCCACTAAACTGAAAACAATTCATTAGTGAACAACCTAAAAATAGGAATATCAATCATGCGATCATTGAAACACTTAATCAATTATTTATTCGCCCACTTAAACCTAGGAGCATCGTTTAGAAGCTATGAATATTTACATTAGAAAACAAGGGGACCTACACTATTTACTTGATTACTCATACCTAAAAAAGTATATATATAAGAGTTCTTACTAGCCCTATTTATGCAAACTAAAGTTAGAATAGGACAAACCGGAATTTACTGTCAGTGGTTGATAAACAAAATGATCAAGTAACCATTTTAAAATACTCTCATTTCGACTTCTCTTTTGCTCGGCATTAGACTCGAATACACGTTATATAATTTAGAAATTGAACTTAACAGCTTTGGAAAGGTAGGGAATGCACATGTATGAACAAAGCAAATGCTTTAGAATTTCATGGCTTTTTGCTGGAATTTATGTAAATCGAGGATAAGACAACGACACAAAACTCGAAACTGAAGTATTCACGTGCATTTTTGGAACTAGGACAAACAGACAGCTTGGGTTTCCTGTGCACTTAGCGTGACGCGGCCGACTTCTAGATCAGACAAAATATGCAGTAAATGAGCGTATCTTTTAGTCGTCCGGAACTAAAATCTACTAGTGTCCCTATAGCCAGAATTTACTAATTACATCTTGATATAGGATGCACTAAAATGGGCCTTTAAGATTGCGTTTTTTTAATATATATACGAAGTATTATAATTGCAGATGTAACAGGGTCCCCCATACCCCTTTGCAAAATGAAATCACGCAAAATATTTGGTCTTTTCACGCGTCACGGATAATTCAAAAATCTCTTTCACGTACGTACACAAAAAAAATCAAAAGTTGCTTTCGCGTGGACGCAAAAGGATTTTAGACCATAAATTACGTTTCACGTCAAAATATATATATCAGCCATTCACGTTTCACGCAAAAGGTATAGGGGACCCTGATGTAAGGCGATGGTTTATGTCTGTAGTCAAGAAAGTGTTTTATCATCAAATATTTCAACATCTGCTAATCTCAGTGATAAGACATTCTAAGTACAAGTTTAAAATAGCTCCAAATAACAAAGCCAACGTCCAGCTTCTTGAAACAGTTAATATTAATGTCGGTTATCAAGGGTAAGCATTGATTTGTTTCCGTTTAGTTTGACCTCTTCTTTGTACTGAATGAATCAGTATTAACAAATTATATTTGAAATTTTCAATTTGTTCGGTAGAAGCACATCCCAAGCATTTTATACAAATACTTTGTGTCATGATTTACCATGTCATGTCTTGTAATTAACCTTGTAATCATATTGTTTAACAGGGCTAGCTCTGAAGTCCTCGAAAGGCATCTTGCAAAAGTAACTCAGTCAGCATGAATCTCTCTACGAATGTTGTTCAAACTACAGTGAATACACTGGTCAACGTTTCAAACGCTACTGGAAAGAACGCGTTCGACCTCACAGTCCCAACAACGTCTAGTATAATCGCAGCTATCTTCATTGCCGTTCTTATCGTCCTTACTCTTGGTGGGAATTTCATCGTCGTCGCAAGTTTTTATACTTTTCACGATCTGAGGACAATTTGCAACTTTTTTATCATATCTCTAAGCATTTCTGATATCTTGGTTGCTTTGATTGCTATGCCGTTTTGGTTTGTACTTCAACTTCATAACAATGCGTGGAGATTTGAGAAGAATTTGCAAACCTTTTGGAGCTGCATGGATATTCTCTGCGGCACAGCGTCGATTATGAATCTAACTGCAGTTAGTTTTGATCGACAATTGGCTATCACCTTACCCTTCTCCTACAATAAGATACTCACAAAGAAACGCGCCCTATTTCTAATCAGCTTCGTGTGGCTTTACGCCGCTGCCATGGCTTCAGCGCGTTTGATCGACGGAAAATATTGGCCATTTCCAGCCTATCTTCATTTTGTAGCAACATTCAGCTTCTTTCTACCACTCGCTGTCATGATAGCGATGTATGCTAGGATTTACCTCATCGCTCGGTACCAGGCACGACGGATAGGAAAGAACTACGCCAATGACATAAAAGCAGCCAAAACAATAGCCGTTGTGATTGGTGCATTCACGTGCTGTTGGGCACCGTTCTTTGTAGTAGTTTTACTGTATGCACACAATGGCTATGGATATCCTATACCCATGGAAGTAGTGAATGTTACCAAGTGGTTAGAATATCTCAATAGTTGTTTAAACCCAATCATATACACATGTCTCAACCGAACTTATCGAAGAGCATTTCACAGACTGTTTCTTCGATGTAAGAAAAAAATTCGACGCGAATCTGAGTTCTCTAGCGAATCTGCTTGGTACAACTCTGAAAACAGGCCATCATTATCCCATATTACTGGGTACTTAACCAAAACAAAACCCAGAAGTTATCTAACCAATGGAAAACAAGTCTTAACAACAGTAGAAGAGGGCGGAACAGAAGTATGAACCCACGCTGACGCTGGTCAGTTACATATTTCTTAGCGCATGCCATGTATAAATACGAACATTTAGTCATTAATATTAAACATTGTAAAAAATTAAGGACATAGAAGCATACATTCAAAAGTGGCGCTACGTACCCCTATCCGCGTCAGGGAGGGGGAGGTTTACCCTTCCCTGACATCAACCAAGGTGTTTATGTCATTCCAGGGGGGCTGACCCTCTATTAAATGACTGCTACTTTACAGGAACCATTTATCATGATTACATCCCCATAACATTTCAGGTGCTACAGTGTAAGTCTCTAGAAGAGGGAATTCAGGGCAGACATATTTATGAGGTCTTGTCTCAAAGGAAAGTAAATCTATTGTAATTCAAAAACTGTCCATTGATCTTGCCCATTAAGATGGCTTCAATGACATTCCTTTACACCAACGGCCAGCGTAGAGATAGCGATGCTGGAAAGCGATGCCATAGGAAGCCCAATGATCAAGTATACCTGCTCTGCCGTTATATATTTTTTCTTGTGATTAATTATCAAACCAAAACATGGTGGTAAGAGCACTTGTACATTTTGTCTACGCATGAGCTTATTTTGAATGATTTGAAACTAGTTCACACTGATATGCATATGCTGATGACTTTAGCAGATGGGAAATTTTTCGCCGCAAGCCGATCAAGTAACGCGGGCTCAGGGTACGAGATTGCTTGAAGGCAATGTAAACAGTATGGCTACCAGTTTCGTTCGACTTCTGTTTTTGTATATTAGTGTAATTTCAATGTATTTCGCTTCTTCCACAGCTTGCAGTTGTGTAGTTTAAGGTACAAAGTTCCTGAATCATCTAAGGATATTAGGCTCTATGCTAAAATTCTGCCCATTTGATTGGAGTTTCGCATATGATAAAGACGATGGAACGTGAAATTCACGTTCGTGTTACCCATTTTGGGTGACTACCGTACCTAAAATCATAGCTCAAGCGATTTTTAAAAATATTTTTAAAAACTAGCCTATACGATGCACAAAGATGAACCTGTGTGATTTCGGTTTTGGAGTAAAAGCCAGAATTCAAGATTAACACTTCACAGTTTTGTACATATCTTTTCCAACTGAAGCACAGAAGAAAGCAATAAGTTTAATAACAAATTCAATAGAAAAACAACCTTGATCACGAATTGGTTGTAGTAAGATTGAAAGGAAAAACATATAAGAAGATCAAGGGAACAAATATGAGTTTATAAAGAAATTACTTGTCATGTTCATCGCGACTAAGCGTATTACACACGAGTTGGGTTTTTTCGCACATATGCGAAATACAAAAAAAAACGTATGCTAGGCAATTTTCAAGGATCATAATCAGTCTAATCTAAGTTGAAAAATAGCTAAACGCAAATAAGGTGGAACTACACGCAGTTTGGAGAATGATGTCGAATCAGAGACCAAAACCTGCTGATCCCCAATTTCATCGCACAAAATCTACATTCTAGCTTAATTTCACGTTCTTGTATCTCTGCTTCGTGTTTAGCCGCTTCCAGTTGAATCTCTGCTCGCTTTGCTTACATTCGTCTCTAGAAAATCTTAAGTGGGCGTCTCTGTTAAAGACGCCCACCGATTTTGACTTTCGAAATAGATTTTCCTGGCACTCTATTGTTTTGAAGGCCTGACCTAAAGAATGACTAACCTGAACTTAGTTTGCTAAAAAATTATTTATTTATTTTTTTGGAGTCCGCCAAGCCTTCACTCGGCACAATGGCCATTTTGAAGTCAAGCAGATAGCAAAATACCAAGATATTGACATTGCCGTAAAGAAACAAATTTGTACTTAAATGTTATAACTTTTATATGAATGTGTTCCTGTATCCTTCTACTTTGTTAGGCCACATGACTTTCAAAAATTACATTTTGTTTTTTAACGGTAGCAAGAAAATTCTAGACCCTCCTGCACACGCTGTGTTCGACATCACCAAACATCTCAACTTTAAGGGCTTGTTTCAAAATCGTGGGACCTTATTCATTCTCTTCCAGTATATGCACATAAAGTACTAACGTTGGCCAATACAAAACGCTTATAAAATTTTTCTGCACTCAATTTTCTAGAAAAATACAAGAGCCCAAACTTCAGGTAATTTGAAAATATGTCGAAATTCACCATACATTATATGTAATTTTTTAAAGATAACAGCTAACATATACTACCTTATTTGGTCCTACATGCAGCTTGGTAGTCGTGGGAAGCCGTATTCAATCCACTTTAACTTAAAAAATTACTGTTTGACTTTCGAGCAGCCAGGCATTCCAGGGCAAATTCGATGAACAGTCGCATAGTGACGTAAAAACTTGGTGGTGGTTTCACTGGCTTCTAATTTCCGTGCAAAGTTCGTTCTGTGCAATCTTTAAATAAAATAGTCATCTTCAGAGATGCAGTTAACCATACACAAGACAAAACTGGCATTGATCTATCAAAACGAGTCAAAATGCTGGAGAGAAAACTTGTTCGAATTCACGAATGTGTTTACATCGAGATCACTCGTTCCCAGTCCACCAGTATTTAAGTACAGGGGGAGGGGGTAGAGGGGAGCTTTTGCAAAGCAGGAAGTTAAATCAAAAAATATATTTTCCTGTCTTTTCTGCAATTAGATTCTATCTTCAATTATGAATAATCTGTAATCGAGATTATTTTTTGTCTATTTTTGTAGCATAAGATGAATACACAGGTAGCCCAAATCATATATTGAAGATTTAGACTAGGCCGGTATCCCGAAAATCCTGCTATTTCGCCTGAAACACATCACTCTTTCATTTATTACTTTTTCCCTTCAAGTTTTATCAGTCAATCAGTGATCTGTACCCCCTCCCCCGATGTACGTTATTTGGCCGGCTTCTCCGTCACTGATTCATATACAGGTACCTAGCCTTACAAGTTTAATTGATCACTTTTTCCCTTCAATTATTATTAGTTCCTTTCCAACGCTCTGCTCATCTCCAACAGCTTTTGACTTTCCTATTAGTTTGGGATAGCGGGGTCCTACTGTAATTCCGTTTGTTACGTACAGTGCGTTAAATATACAATTGAATCCAAAAAATGTTGTCGGAACAAGTCCACAGTGTGTACACTCCATGACTACAAAATAGTTTGGTAGTTATTCTTTTAATTAATCTATTCACTATTGTCTTTCCTTGCCTGATGTTTCCTTGGCGGGAGATTATCATTAAGCCAAAATGATGTATAAATCTAGTGTTTTACTCGATTTATTTATACCTATTTCAAAAAACGTTGCACAAGTCCAGAGTGTACACTCCAAGACTGCAAAGGATTTTGGTAGTTTTCTAGTAATTAATGTAATCATAGCATGTTTTGGTTGCATAAAACATGAATACAAAAGACTTAATTGCTCATAACGCTTGCTAGAATGCTTAAAATGCTCACCAAGGAAACATCAGGCAAGGAAAGACAATAGTGAATAGATTAATTAAAATAATAACTACCAAAATCTTTTGTAGTCATGGAGTGTACACACTGTGGACTTGTTCCGACAACATTTTTTGGATTCAATTGTATATTTAACGCACTGTACGTAACAAACGGAATTACAGTAGGACCCCGCTATCCCAAACTAATAGGAAAGTCAAAAGCTGTTGGAGATGAGCAGAGCGTTGGAAAGGAACTAATAATAATTGAAGGGAAAAAGTGATCAATTAAACTTGTAAGGCTAGGTACCTGTATATGAATCAGTGACGGAGAAGCCGGCCAAATAACGTACATCGGGGGAGGGGGTACAGATCACTGATTGACTGATAAAACTTGAAGGGAAAAAGTAATAAATGAAAGAGTGATGTGTTTCAGGCGAAATAGCAGGATTTTCGGGATACCGGCCTAGTCTAAATCTTCAATATATGATTTGGGCTACCTGTGTATTCATCTTATGCTACAAAAATAGACAAAAAATAATCTCGATTACAGATTATTCATAATTGAAGATAGAATCTAATTGCAGAAAAGACAGGAAAATATATTTTTTGATTAACTTCCTGCTTTGCAAAAGCTCCCCTCTACCCCCTCCCCCTGTACTTAAATACTGGTGGACTGGGAACGAGTGATCTCGATGTAAACACATTCGTGAATTCGAACAAGTTTTCTCTCCAGCATTTTGACTCGTTTTGATAGATCAATGCCAGTTTTGTCTTGTGTATGGTTAACTGCATCTCTGAAGATGACTATTTTATTTAAAGATTGCACAGAACGAACTTTGCACGGAAATTAGAAGCCAGTGAAACCACCACCAAGTTTTTACGTCACTATGCGACTGTTCATCGAATTTGCCCTGGAATGCCTGGCTGCTCGAAAGTCAAACAGTAATTTTTTAAGTTAAAGTGGATTGAATACGGCTTCCCACGACTACCAAGCTGCATGTAGGACCAAATAAGGTAGTATATGTTAGCTGTTATCTTTAAAAAATTACATATAATGTATGGTGAATTTCGACATATTTTCAAATTACCTGAAGTTTGGGCTCTTGTATTTTTCTAGAAAATTGAGTGCAGAAAAATTTTATAAGCGTTTTGTATTGGCCAACGTTAGTACTTTATGTGCATATACTGGAAGAGAATGAATAAGGTCCCACGATTTTGAAACAAGCCCTTAAAGTTGAGATGTTTGGTGATGTCGAACACAGCGTGTGCAGAAGGGTCTAGAATTTTCTTGCTACCGTTAAAAAACAAACTGTAATTTTTGAAAGTCATGTGGCCTAACAAAGTAGAAGGATACAGGAACACATTCATATAAAAGTTATAACATTTAAGTACAAATTTGTTTCTTTACGGCAATGTCAATATCTTGGTATTTTGCTATCTGCTTGACTTCAAAATGGCCATTGTGCCGAGTGAAGGCTTGGCGGACTCCAAAAAAATAAATAAATAATTTTTTAGCAAACTAAGTTCAAGTTAGTCATTCTTTAGGTCAGGCCTTCAAAATAATAGAGTGCCAGGAAAATCTATTTCGAAAGTCAAAATCGGTGGGCGTCTTTAACAGAGACGCCCACTTAAGCTAATAAGTTGACATATACATAATAGCCATTATAATTTCAACAATTTCACTTACCATTCATCAACATAACAGTATATCCAACATAGGTCACGTACAGTTTTATTGTCAGTAGACAACTCCGAATGAATGTGCACATCTGGACACGCATCGCGAAATATAGGAACGTCGAGATTGTTTCTTTACCAAATTAATTGCAAATAAGCCCCTAGAAATATCCGAGTCGTAAATGACGATCAAACGTCGTCTTTGTACTTAATTCGTACTCTATCCAGCATTTTCCTCACCGAAGGACAAACGTAAATTTTCTTCAATTTAAGATAATCTGTAGTGCCTGTAACAGCTTTGAAAGCTGTTAAAGCATCAATAATTGGACTTCGAATTTGAAAAAAAGACATTTATAAGGACAGAAGATGTTTAGAAAGCTCAACATTCTTTAACGTGTTGACCACTGGCAGCCATTACTATTTACATTTTTAACTTTCCCGCGTGCCACAGGAAGCCCACGCGACGCATGCGCAGACAAATTTCCCATCCGCTGATGACTTTGCATTTGCAATGCGAGATGACATTTAAAATTCATTTAGCAGTCTTTGCTTCCAGAATGACACCAGATAAATGAACGATAGGAAATGAGCAGTCTGCCTACCGTTTTAGCGCTCCGTGGACTTTTATTTGCAAGGTAGAAATTGTAGATGGTTCAAAATCTGTCGAATAAGTGACGAAGCTTAAGAACTAAAACCTAATTGGTCAAAAGTTTTTGCGCAATTTAGACGTTTATAAGGTCAACCTGTCAGTAGAAGTCATTGTTAACATGTTAAAACTCTAATTGGGGCTGCACTGGAACATCCATTAGGCTATATAAGTCACCAAGTATTTGGCTCGATTATAATTTCATTTTTGGCATGTAATTCTCTTATTTCATGCCCAAATCACAAGGATTGGGACCTCGTCACCCAGCGAAAATTTGCCTGTTCTTCAGAAAGCAATTTTATACAAATTGTGTCTTTGTCAGTCATTTGTAAACGTCATTCTATTCACAAGAACAAATAAAGATCGTCTTTTCAGCGTTGCGTATCTTCTTTTGTACAATATGAAAAGCTTAGAGTGATCGCACTTAATCCGTGACATTGTACTAGCTAAATAATGCAAAATAGCACTAATAAACAATGGAAAACAAAGGATTTTATATTTTTTAGTACAAAGTAGATTTTGTACTTTTTCACAGGTAAAGTGCGATCACTCTACAAAATGAGATTTTTTAATTTAAATTGTTTAAAACAAAGCCTGTGGGTAAACAATAAATTACATCTCCTAGAAACAACCTATACTGCTGATGATTATATATATTCTTCTTCGCTCCAGGGCGATACCTGGCTTCCATCGTTATTGCTAGGAAGATCGTGCTTCAAAAGTCGAAACAAACTATTACAATTACTGTTTTCCGTTTCCTATTTTTGTATCTACGGGCTTCCTGTGGAAGTCGTAGATACTATGCTATAACCGTCTGAGCATGTATACAATGTGTCTGCGCATGTCTGTGTTTTTGGTTTGAAATTAATTTACATATCGAATGCAAGAAATGTAATGTTAATAATAATATAATAATAATAACGATGATGATGATGACAATAATAATAATGATGATGATAATAATGATAAATAATAATAATAATAATAATAATAATAATAATAATAATAATAATAATTTGTTAAATTATAAAGCGCATTTTTCAGGGCGTAATGATCAAATGCGCAGTCAGTATGTTGACGTGGAACATTTGGTTTGAGATCTCGTTCTTCAAAATTGTATTCAACTACCGAAATGCTGAGACCTGTGAAATATAAGCAGTCTACTTACCGCTAGTACGCTTTGGATAATTATTCAAATTGAAAGCACCGAGATGCGAAAATATCACGCGTCAAAATCAGTATAAAGTTGAAAAAAGGACTAAAACTCTGCACTTTCGCAATTATCTGATGATCGCATTAAGTTTTAGCTGGCTTCTGTGTAAACGAAAGAGATAATAAATCATCGCGTAACTCGACTAACATTTCTTAATATATCCTCGAGTTACGCGTTGGGTGTGACACAGGAATAAAGGGTGTGGTCTAGCGTGTAACCCGAAAAGCGCGTAACTCGATGCGCGTAATCCGAAGATTGCCCGATACCTGTAGTATAGTATAGAGAATAATTTACAGCGCGAAGCTCAAAACTGTAACCAGTGTCATGTATTTGCATTTGTCTCGCCATCCTTCACAATTAGCAATTAGATAAGAGAATTCTCCAATGCTGATTATATGATTGTTCTTCAAAAGAATGCGAATACATCTCAAAAAGAATGCAATTAAATACATCTCAAAAAGAAAAAAAGAAAAAGAAAAAAGTACATTAAGATGTTTTCTAAGATATATTTAATTTTATAGTTTATGCAGTTATAAATTTAATCTAACGCAGTTTTTATGTATTGTCTCTCACTTCTTGCTATATTTCATGAGTTGTAATCCATTGGCCTGCCTTGATTAGTTCAGTTTGTGGCTACAGCGTCGAAGAGACGAAGCCACTTAGTCATCGGGTTGTAAGTAAGTAAGAGTGTGCGAAACTCCACAGGAAGCCCAATAATGAACTTCGGAATCAATCGATAATGATAAACAAAGGACACTTTGAAATAAAATAATTTCGATTGAGTGTCAAAGTAAACAGAAATGAAAAGATTTTAAAAGCGAACTACCGCCTGAGTCTGTCAAGAAAACAACAACAAAAAGGCGTGTCGAGTTTACCACCGAATTGGCGAATGAATGCCATGCGCCCGACAGATACACTTTTATGTCGGGTGAATAGTAAGTTGTTTAGTGGCTGTGAATATTTAATTACATTTTGTTACATTTAATATCTTCTACGAAAAAAATTATTTTTGGCATTTAAAAATGTTTGTGTGGGCATAAAGTTTAAATATAAATGAAAGGACGAGAAGAAATATTGTTGACATGTTTTTTTGTTTTAATATTTCGACCGCTCTCCAGCGATCATCATCAGTTATGAAACTGAATTTACATGTTAAGGATTTTTAACAACATACAATAATAGAGTAGAAATAATGCGTGACCAATTAATTCAGGAGACAAAGGGGCGCAGATTGTCCTTGTTCGTTTAATATTTTTGGCATTTGTTTGACAGCTACACTTTTATGTTTCTGGAGTTACAGCAAATTGACAATAAAAATTTATATACAAAAAAGCAACCTTACAAGTCATCTAAGCGCTCAGTAGTCTGATGTAAGAAATTACAGTAAATAGCCAGTATTTCAACACTGTATCTCATTAACTTACTGACGCTTCTATCCCATAAGCAGATGAGGCTGTAGCCACATGCGCTTAATTAGCGCCTGGCCTATTTTTACCATTTGCAGGCCATTGGAATGTTAAATCTGTACATATAATGCAATAAGAATGCTCTAAGCAACAGACACAGTGAACGTGTAGTATCTGACAATTATAAGCCTTTATTAGGAAAATCTTAGAGATATAGCTATTTCTTTTTAATCCATTTAATTATGTATTGCTGGGGTGCATCCATACCCTTGGGATCCAAAGACAATGAAGCGGTAGCCATGTTGGATGACCAAACAATAAACGCTAATGAGAAATCTTTTGTTGAAGGTCAACCAAGATGGCTGCCGTGACGTCACATGCACCCCACCAATATCTATTTAGGGACGGACCATTAGAAAAGTGATGGGGGGGGGGGGGGGAGTTTGGGATTGGCATAATTTTTTTTTGGCCACAAAAAGTGGATATGAATTTTTTTTCACTTTGGCAGGAATATTTTTTTAAAGAAAATGTCCCGGCAGATTTTTTTTTTTTCAAAATTTTTATTGGAAATAAATTTTTTTTTTTTGCTTTTTCCCCACCCCCCCAATCACTTTTCTAATGGTCCGTCCCTTATGTTTATCTTTCTATTCCAGCGCGCGCAAGTTATTGTCATAGTAACAAAATATTTTTGGACATCTCTCGCGCCGTTTAAATGTAACGAATGTAACATTTTCATTTGCCCTGAAGATGGACACTTTGTCCGAAAGCTCGGCGTTGTAATTAAAAAGTTTACGTGGTAGTGACGACTCTATTCATTCATGGCTTCTCCCACGTACAATGGCCTTTTAGAAATGCAAAATATGATGACATAGTTTGACCTACTCCGCCTCATGGACTACGATTCATATCGCCCATGCAGCCTTGGGCCTCATGATGGGATATTGACTCGTAGTCCATTCGGCTTACAGGTCTAATTGTCAAATGTTCCTCATTGGCATGGTCTTACTTATCAATAAAATACTACGAAATATTAGTACTACTGTTTTCTATTTTCCTTGAGACTTTTTAATTGATTTTTTCTTGATGGATTTGCTGTGATTTTGTGAGATATGAATATTACTAATAACAACATTGTTAATCATACTGCTCAATTTTTACTATTTTTCCAATTTATCCGATGACTCAATCAGTTTTTTTAGCCGTCGTCTGCGGTTTAAAATGAATCAAGAAAACCTGATAATCCTACATAAACGTCTCATTCCGTAACTGGAAGAGTTAAAACGATAACATCGAGTTACGTGCTGGGTGTGGCACGAGAAAAATTTGGTGTGGTCTGGAGCGTAACTTGAAAACGCCTAGCTCAAAGATTACCCGAACCCTTGTTATAGAAAACTGTGAACAATTATTGGTTGAAGTTTTGATGATATCGGGGAATCGAGGAAATTCATTGTATCATTTTACCAACAAACAAGACTTGTGCATTTAAGGTAGTTTCGGACCCATGCTACTGCGCATCTCCTGCTCGCATTTGAGTGCGCGCAAATTTTATTAGACAACATCGGTTTTATCGTGGGGAGTCTGGGAACTAGTAAGGAGCGATTGAAAACGTAGAAACTCTAACTTTAGAGGCGAAAATACCAGGAAAAAAACTTCATCAAGAAACACAGTACGCCGTATAATGTGAATATTTAACTTTGAACTTTTAAATTTAGTTAAGATTATCCATCAAAAAAGCCGGGGGGGAAATTGCAAAAATGGGTGATACTTGGAGTTCCGTTTTCGGAGTGTTTTCTCTTTTGTGCTTCTAGAATGTCTTTGTATTCATATTTGCAACTCATCACACAATGAATAAGACTATAAGCCCAATCTGTTTACTAACAAATAATCTACTCGGAAATCTCAGAAATTATACATCAGATTTTCAGTTTATTATTACTGTACTTTGTTTTCGATTTTTCCTTCCGGCGCAAATACAAAATAAAATAAAAAAGGTACGATGGTAAGCATCCCGATTTTTTGTACGGGTTTTTATACGGGAATTCTTACGCCGTATCCGACCATGCAATTAATTGTCCCGCCTCGACATGAAAATGACATGACATATGAAAGGCATCAATGAGAGGAAACGAATGAACGAACAAAGAATGGATGGATGGGGAATGGATAGGGGAACTAATTGATTAATGAGGCAGTGACAATCAAGAACAAATACTGATGAGTCTTTGCAGCTGAATTTAACTTTATTTTCGTGACTTTATGGATACATGATTTCGGTCTCAGTTCAGCCATACATCATACTTTCATGTACTTTATATATTGTTTTTATTTCCAATGACATTAAATCGCTTGCTCGCTCCTTTTTCGAAGTGACATTTGTTTTCTTCTTGTTCTTCTTTTCTTTTTTTCTTTTTTTTAATTCGTCGGTTCTCTTGACGTCTTCTGTTGAAATGCGCAATTTAGACTTCTTGCCACAGCGCAAATGTCACCAACAGTTTCTTGGCTGAGTAATCTCTGCATAGAAAAAGACAAGCTATATGTCATCTTGTGGATTCAAAGTTACAATAAGCAGTCTTGACGATATGCCGGCGTAGTCATGTCAGCAATTAGTTATTTTTTTCTTTTCTGTTTTTTTTAAAGGAGGCCAGGAGGAGTCTCTCTTAATTTATATACGGTTGTTTTGATTTTTGTTGTTGTTGTTGTTGTTTTGTTTTTTTTAACTTTCAGAAACTCACTTTTGTTGACAACTGACTAGCAGAACGCAGTAATTGGACTATTTTTGATGTCAGTATAATCTGATTGGACAGCTCATACAAAGGGAGTGAAATGTTTGCCTCACCTCAGCAGCCACTTGTTTTGGGGAGCAAACGTTACGTGACGACACAGACTGCGGCTGCGTATATGGGAGTATGTGTTCTTATCAATTGAAAATCACTTATCATACACATGAAGCAAGGCAAGGGGCTTGTGATAAAACAATCCTTACTGACCTTTCGTAAAATTTGGCGTCTTCCACAGCAAGGTTTCTTACATCCAAGACAAGGCGCGTTATTAGTGGCGTTCACTTCATCTTTTACAATCGAGAAAACTACGAACACACAACAAGCAAGAATAATTATACGTTGATTTCTCATCTTGGAAAGTGAATAAACTTTGGTATTTGTCAGCAGTGTCTGTTACGATATATATAGTTTGTACAGGAAGTGAACGTGACTAGATGCTACAATAGTTTTAGTAGAAACGTCAAGGAGACTTTTGGTATCCAATCAGAACAATTTCACAATTAAGCCCTTAAGTAGTATCACATAACCAAACTCCAACGCTAAAAACTGCTTATTATTGCCTTAAAATGCAACTACGTAAAACTCTAAAACATTCTTCTAAACTACAGAACAAACAAGGAATTTGATCATATAAAGAGATGAAAGGATTTCCACTGGGTAATGACAGCAAAGACAACAAAACTAATATGCCTTACAACGAACTAACAGCGAAATTGATTTTTTTTATCTAAATCACTCTGATCTCGGAAGCGGACGAGGTGGAACTCAATGTACGACAAAAGATATTCGAGAACGAAAAACAGGTGTTAATAGGTGTTTGCTGTGCCGATTAGGTCCAGAGGTCTAAATTGTTTTACTATCCAACAACTTGTCAGTCGCCACTGTTTTTCTTTTCAAAACCGCCGCTTTTCTCAATCGTGAGCTACCACTAATATAGTACAGTAGCAAAGTGGAATGCAGAATTTGTGATAGACCGCAAGTTGGTGGATGCTAATGATAATTGTTGCCTTGAGAAAACAGGATATACAAGCTGCTACTCCTCTCTTCTCTTTTGTTCTTACTTTTATTCTGTTCTTTTCTCTTTTCCTTTCTTCCCTTCTATTCATTTCTCTTATGTTCTCTTCTCTTCTCTTCTCTTCTCTTCTCTTCTCTTCTCTTCTCTTCTCTTCTCTTCTCTTCTCTTCACCTTTCTCTTCTCGTCTCCTCTCTTTTCTTCTCTTCTCTTCTCCTCTTCTCTCCTCTCCTGTCCTCTCTTCTCTTCTTTTCTCTTCTCTTCTCTTTCCTTCCTTTCTCTTCGCCTCCCTTCTCTTCATGTATATCATACAAACAGTAGCCTTATGACAGCTTTGTGTCAAAACCCGAACTGGAACAATGGATCGGCTAATTTCTAATCGGACCATTACTTAATCTTTCAGAAATATCCGTCCCTTCCTACATATACATATATATTATTCGTTACTATTATAATCCATAGTTTATATGGAGAACTACAGAACATTACTGAAGGTCGCATAGCATTTCAGTAGTTATAAGTGTGTGTGTTAGAATTCTTATATGTTTCTTATAATTAGTATAAATAGATAAATATAAAGATCTCAAGTGATATTATAAAGTTCAATAAATGTCACTTCACTTTATATCCAAGAGAAACAGAACATTTACTTTGCCTGTTCAATAACCAGACGTTCACCACACCAGCGCGCAGGTACAAGGCAAGTACTAGTAAACAAAGTAAGCAGAGTCAAAAATGAGGCAAAAGTTATTTTCTTAATTCTTCAATCGAACTTATTCCCTCCAACGAGTTATAAAGCTACAATAGGGATACATGGATTAGACGGTCTATATCTAGACGCCAGGAGTTCAAGTATTAGAAATCTCTCCCTATAAGGTCACCCACTAAACAACAACGGATTCAGTTCTACAAATACACTACAGCATTCAGTTCTGTGCGTTCTTGAACTTTCTTAAATAAGCCTTTCATTAAAAGCTTTTCTGGCAATTCAGTGGTAATCCAAGGCATGAATTATTTCCATCTCTCATTGGAAATCCTTTAATCTTTTCATTTTATGAAATTTCTTGTTCTACGGAAATAATTTTCAAGCAACAATAACTAGTTTTTAGAGCCGGATTTTCGTTATGCGATATACTACCTTTAATAAATCGATTCACTGTGATTGGTTGGGTTTAAATATCAATAGTTTCCTTGGCTGCTTAGAAAAGACATGAAACCTGAATTGCTAATCAGCCGCTGCGCCAGTCCACTGCTATGTCCGATCAATACAGGTTTAACTGAACAAGATATCATTTAGGACAATATCGTTTGTCTTTCTTTATGCCGGTTTATACACTAAAAGCTGCCAAAGAATGTCCATGAGTCCTCTAAAGCCGTCAAGAGTTGTTAAAAAATTGCTCGTCATTTCAGTTTGGCATGAATAATCAATAACCAAATCAACCCGCCAATGGAGAAGTAACTCGTGGATTGACCGATAACAATGACCACAGGAAGCCAAAAAACTAAATCTTAGTTAAGGTGGCCCGTACCTATTGATTTGTTTGTTGGGCATGAATTTCAATCGCGTCGCCTTTTACATCAAAACCTTGTCCGATTTCTGAGAAATTTGCAGCCATTTGTCTACAAGCCTTGAAATTTGTACCGGTAATTATTTTTCTGCGAATTAGATCAAGTAATTCGAGATATCAGACGATTTAAAAAAATGGCTTTTTGAGAAAAATTGGTCATAAATCCAAAATTCCAAGGTGAATTTTTTTCCTATTTCGTCAATCAAGTATAAAGGCATAGAGGACTACATACAACATGTATCGTGCCAATTGGTGCCTTGGAAGTTGCGATACAAAATTTGTGCTGCCTGTTACGACGCAAAATTATGTAGTCAAAACTACCGCCAAAATCTCAACAAAATTTCAAAAGCAGCGAGAACTATATCTGCTGTAAGAAAGACAAATACCTATTGTAACTTGTAAACAAAATTTGGAGAGATGAGAAGCTAAACGCCAATGTTATCCTCAAGCAAACTTGGGGAGTAATTTTTGTGACCACGAGATGAGCGTTGCGAATTTGTATTAATTCGACTTCTACAAATTCTGTCGAATTGTTTCGTAAAATTTTCTCGGTATGGGATAGAACAAGATGTTAACATACCTGCTGCCAAGTGTCGTTGTGTTTGCTGCACTAGGTATAATTCAGTAAGCTTCAAAATTAAGCAATTGCATCGAGTCGACGTTTGAGCTGCCAAGGTAAAGCCCTCATGGTTTGTTAATTTATTCAAAACAACACCTTACTATCTGTTTCAAAATTCCACACGGGATTTAGACTCAGAAGCAATTGTATTCAGAGAACTACTGTCTTTATTCCCAAAAGTCTGGATCCCGTGCGGAATTTTGAAACAGATAGTAAGGTGTCGTTTTGAATAAATTAACAAACCGTGAGGGTTTTACCTTGGCAGCTCAAACGTCGACTTGATGAAGTTGCTTACTTTTGAAGCTTAATGAATTATACCTAGTGCAGCAAACACAACGACACTTGGCAACAGGTATGTTAACATCTTGTTCTATCTCATACCAAGAAAATTTCACGAAACAATTCGACAGAATTTGTAGAAGTCGAAGTAATACAAATTCGCAACGCTCATCTCGTGGTCACAAAAATTACTCCCCAAGTTTGCTTGAGGATAACATTGGCGTTTAGCTTCTCATCTCTCCAAATTTTGTTTACAAGTTACAATAGGTATTTGTCTTTCTTACAGCAGATATAGTTCTCGCTGCTTTTGAAATTTTGTTGAGATTTTGGCGGTAGTTTTGACTACATAATTTTGCGTCGTAACAGGCAGCACAAATTTTGTATCGCAACTTCCAAGGCACCAATTGGCACGATACATGTTGTATGTAGTCCTCTATGCCTTTATACTTGATTGACGAAATAGGAAAAAAATTCACCTTGGAATTTTGGATTTATGACCAATTTTTCTCAAAAAGCCATTTTTTTAAATCGTCTGATATCTCAAATTACTTGATCTAATTCGCAGAAAAATAATTACCGGTACAAATTTCAAGGCTTGTAGACAAATGGCTGCAAATTTCTCAGAAATCGGACAAGGTTTTGATGTAAAAGGCGACGCGATTGAAATTCATGCCCAACAAACAAATCAATAGGTACGGGCCACCTTAAATAAAATATATATCAATTGAAGCAATTTATATTTATATTAAAAATATGTATTACCGAGCTGAGATCTTGTACCTAAAAACTGTTGCTTGTACACAAATCTAAAACAGTAACATTACGTTCAAAGCTTCTCGTCAAAGTCCTCGAGTACTATACTGATCGCCGAAAATTATTAGAACGAAAGTTGGCACCGTATTGTACACAAACCTAAAACAGTTACATTACGTTCAAAGTTTCTCGACAAAGTCCTCGAGTACTATCCATTCTGATCGCCGAAAATTATTAGAACGGAAGTTAGTACCGTATCTTATTATCGGGAATAGCGGAAGTAAAGTTTCACAGACCGGAAGTTTACAGGAAAGTGAGTGAGTGAGTGAGTGAGTGAGTGACACAATAGGTTACAACTTTATGTATGGCAACATTCTAGTTAGACAACAGATAGATTGAATAGTGCCATTTCATGTCGTCATACACGAAGTAGTAAGCTGATCATTTGCATATTTAATTTGACCCCTAACAATAACTCGTGGATTGCAAATCCACGAGTTCAAAAAGGATCCTGGAGTGTTTTTAGGAAGTTACGAAAGAGATAAGTTATTGTTAAATGTATTTGGCTTATGTAAGTTCTTACATAATCTAATAAAATATTTTTGTCAAATTTGGCGTATAACATTGTAATTACAAGTTCTGTTATAGGACTGAGGCATTTTCAATTCTTTCAATAATTGTCCGTATAAAAAAAGTAGCTTATTCAATTTCGAAAACTAGTAATTAATTCCTAGTAAATAACGGATGTCAGTAATATGCTGATTATACAATTTGCAAAGCTAGCGACGAGATGAAGCGGTTGTTTTTCAAGGTTTTTCAACTCAGGAATTCAGTCAACGCACTGTAAAGATCTTCGGTCAACTTGCCAAAGTTCACTGAAGACGGTGAATTAAACTGAAAGAAACAATTCCTTTAAAACGTTTTCGTTTATCATTCGTCTTGGCAATAAAAATAATAAGCCATAAAAGGTCCATCATATAGCAGAAGTGGTTTCCCGCCACCATTTTGATGAAAATCACTAAAAAATCCAATGTAACACTATTCTCACTGCAGTATTACTATAGTACCTTGCTAACATGGTCTTTCTTTAAGCATTCTACTCAAAGATATCCAGAAGAACTCGCAAAAACTGCTGAAAAATACTGTAAGTACTGGGCGAAGCTTTTCCTTCGTCCACATTTGCAGTACAAAATCGACCTCACTACCTCCCCACACATGTGCGCCAAAATTTTCTCGTCTCCAGTGGTGTATTTGAGCTTGGTAACCGTGGTACAGGGGCTGTTCTGCAGAGCATAGGTCCAGCGAAAAAAAAAATTCAAAAACTGTCTTTTGAGGGTGTTGCACGTAAAATGTGGAGAAATAAAGGCAATCGACATATTGGAAATTGATGTGGCAATGGTTTTTTGGGAATATTTTGGCCTGGTTTTGGTTTTGGAGTGATTTTCGAAGCCTTTTTTGTCGGCCGTTTGAATTGTTTGATGGTTGGGCCTTCCAACCTTCCAGTCAGATATATACATGAAGGGAGAAAAATTCAAATGCTAAAACTCCCTCAAATCAGCTCGAAACGGCTTGAAACTTCACAGAAATACACAGAAAGACAAGCACAACAGCATTATGAGTTCACGGCCGAGGATCCGACTGTTCCCTACCCGATTGCACGGCGGAAGAGGCCGAACTCTCCATCCATTCGGCTAAAGCTTAGCTAAAGCCGAAAAACATTCATTCCCCATAGGTACTCATCAAAACTTGCAGATTCGTAGCGATGAAACACATCACATCATCCACCATCTTGAAATTAGCTTAGGTGGATCGACTGGGTTTTGCTTGAGGCGCACCTTCGCTGATCGCAAAAAAACTAATTTCCAAAAAATATTTTATAGCAAGTCTATAGGGATAGTTTCATGGTTCTATTGACGTTTAAATCATTATGTTCGGAGCCATCAATAATTTATAGTGACGGCATTGTTATTTTTACAAACATGAATTTCTTTGAAATGAAATCAAGTAACTTGTGTAGGATTGAAAATGCTCAGAAAAAAATCCGAGCCCCCGTGGGTTCGATTCCCGCTGGGGGCTCGGATTTTTTTTCCGAGCATTTTCAATCCTACACAAGTTACTTTATGAATTTCTTAACCAAAATAAAGTTTTGTACAAAACCTCGTTTATTGGTTTGTAGAATCCACATCAAGTTCTTCGCTGTTACTATGTTTAAAAGATTTCTATGGATCGGAAGCGTTCTCGAATAAAACGCGCTTGAACTTTTACGTACCAAAAAGATAAATAACTCCAAGCATTCAGTTCAATTGGCCAAAAATCTTACTTAAAGGACTCAGAAACAGCTGCTTTTGAGCTTTTTTTGACGACAAATATATTCTTTAATTGTTCGTTTGGAGAAATACAATATGCCACTCTTGTTTGCCTTTTGTAAACCTTCCGAATGCTCCCAGTATGATAATTTCAAAAAGCAATTTCAATGGTTTAAATTAAAATAACAATGAATGAATGCATGCGCAACGAGCGGAATCGGAATTCAATTGTAAATTGTAATGTTATGTAATGTATCTTTAACGGTTGTGAAATTCAATAAATGATGATGAAGATGATGATGATGATATTGAATGTCGAATGTTTTCGCTACCAGTCACATGCTACGCTTCAAGCAATACTTGGCCATTCTAATCTTTAGTAAGTAAACGTAACGACAGAAAGATTACAAAACTTCAAGAAAGAAAAGAAGAACGACGACGTTTTAGGACATAAAAGTATCGGGCTCGGGCTTGAGCCTTCGATGAGGTTTCATTCAAACGTAGCGAACATCCTATCTGCCCCTTAGTTACCATGCGAAAAAAGGATGACCTGCTCGCAGGGTAATTCATTTGGATGACAATGATATTTTTAGAGGTACGATTTATGGAAACTCCAGAGTTTATTGAAATCTCATTTACTGAAATCTCAAACTAGACCTTCGTGCGAGTTTTAATCCAAATTTTCGTTCTGGATTAACAATCGAATCCTTTTTCTACCGGTTAAAAACTGGTGTACCAAGATAAAATACCTGTTTAAAACGGATTTTTGAATTGTACAAAGACTTTTTCTTGAAGTTATGTTGGGATTCAGCTTTTTCAAGTTGAATATAAAGAAAACATACAGCAAATAAGCAAATGAAGGCCTAAATTAACCTTATTTTCGATCCAAATTGTCGCTTTGGATTAACACTTTGCTTAAACTTTCATCGACTAAAACTACTTACAAACAAATTAAACTTTCAGACAGAAATGATTTTAGTTTGTACAACATCTATTCTTCAACTCAGGAGTTTTTGTCGTTCACTGCTCGAACTTGAAAAAAGTCCCCTCTTAATGTGATTCCTCGGTAGTGCAACGCGCACCGTTTTCTGCGCATGGTTAAAGAAACACAGAACTGCGCGCGACTTTGCTAACATTTTCATTTAAATTGTGTGTACTACAAGCACTATACAAAAAACTATTCCGATTATTTTCTTAGACTTAGAGGCGATATATAGCGATATTTACAAAACTCTCCCAATTGCAAAGCCCCACTCGGAAAAGCTCCGCTTTTAGCCCGATTATGAGCATGTTTTATAAAATATCTCTCTAACGAGCACGGTAACCTCCATTTTATATTTCAAAACCTGCTTTCAATTCCTGCAATAATTCCCACAACATATTTGAAATTTGAAACAAGTTATAGGTAGAAACATGCAAAATAGACGCTTTTTTTGGTGTATTGAGCGCTAGAAAAATCAAAAATCAAACATTTCCGCGTCGTATATGTTGCTTTCTAAAACTTGTAAAAAATATGCAAAAAAAAACTTTACCAGGTTAATGCGAGATATTTTACTGTTTTACCTGTTTGCACTAAAATACTGCTAACTCTGAGTCTTAGTCTGAGTCTTTTTCTGAAACCAGATAGACATATCAACGAATTAATTAGCTGGAATACATCAAACGTTCGCACGAAATCACTAAAATAGCCTTGTCTATCAAGCCTAAACCCCCTCATTTTTGGTAACGATTTTTATACGTAGGATCTAATGCAGAGAATAATAATAATAATGATCATTTATATAGCGCCTAGCCAAAATCTGCTCTAGGCGCTTTACAAAAACATATACTGAACATGCATGGTAGACTGTGAGCAAAGGATGGCGCCTTGGGCTGCCGCTACACAGTCCGTACCATGAAAATTAATTTTAAAATACACTACAAATTACTGCACTATAAATTACTATACTACAAATTACTGTTTAAAATTACAATCAAAACACAATAAAATAAAAGTTCACTGATGCATGATGGCCTTTGGCTCAGTCAAGCTCATCCGCCCTTTGAAATCACCTTAAGGAAAGCCCTAGCGTACACAGAGTGCATTAAAATATCATATTTGACCAGAATATCTCAAGCTAGCTAGTTTATGCAAATTAAGAAAAAAATTTAACCCGATATAAAGATCTACGTTACGGATAGGAAGTGATTGCTATTGTGTTTTCTTAATGAATTATATTATTTTGATAATTAAAATAAGTTTGATAATGATGCATGGTAAAGCAAAAGGCTCATTCATTTTACATTTCGAAGCGCTCTTACATTCGATTGGCTTGTCAGTACTTTTACTTGACAACCGGCTTGTTTGACACCAGCAACACATACATACGGACATAATCTTTATTGACGTGTCTAATCGTTCTAGAGCACTAAACTTATGAATTGACGAAAAGTTGAATATATAAGTGAATAAATTACAAATTCTAAAGTTGTATCTTCTTGTACTAAAGTATTTCTTAAACACTAACAACTGAAATCCTATACATTTGCAGTTACTAAAACTAGCAGTAAATTTTATATATAGCGGTTGGAATATTTACCGAGACGCGAATAATTGATTTTATATATAAAAACTCCACACCCAAGAGAACTACATTAATTCTGATATCAATTTGGCTTATACATTGGCATCAATAGTCTCTTGTTCTATGGACAATGCTGGTTTTTCTTTTTTTATAAAAATTTCAGTCAAATTGGATGACAGACTTCACTGTCACAAGATGCAATTTTACTCGAAGCCAACTTGAATATTCAACCAAAGAGACTCATTTCCTAATTAAACATTTCTACGACTGTTGACCAATGACGCTGGCTTGGTTTACTGCTACCCTTCCTGCATTTAATTGGGCGATACCGTGGTGGAAAGATTATGCCTCTTGTAAAAAACATAATACTTTATCATCGTGTTAGAGTCTAGTCTATGTCCTAGAGCTAATGATGCCATCATCTCCTTGTCTGTTTTGTCTTTCTTTGAATCTAAATGAAAACCTGGTATTTGAATGGCTTTAATTCCCATTTCTTTAGATGCAACACCAATGTAGGCATCATCTGTGTGAAATGGCTTCTTGGTTTGGGTGAACTTCAGATATCTAGGAATGACATCACTCGATAAAACATGAAAAGCTCCATGACAAAATGGTGGCCAATCTGTTTGATTGTATTGTTCTTTTGATATGAACCACTTGCTGGCTGGATCGCGAACTACTTGGAGATATTGGCTGATGTATCCTCCATAAAATGATCGTGGAGAACCAGATTCTACAAGCCAGCTGATTAACCGTGGAACTCTAACATACACATCATCATCGGTCTTTAAGACATATTTACAAGATAGTCTAGTTACAGCCCAAAGATGACTCATAAATGTCTTGATTACCAGATTGATATAAATGTCTTCAAAACGTCCAACAATAACATCATTGTTTTTGCGTGCTTCTTGTAGATTTGCTTCGTTATCAGTCTGGTTATCTGCGAGTCCCATACAGAAAAATACTTTCCAGTTATATTTAGCAGGAGTACCTATTGCGTTACCCCACGTTTTACGAATCGTATCTCTTAAAGGTCGGTGCTTAACTCCTGAAGCAGCGGTATTGACAACCGCAGCAACGTAGAGGTTCCTGTCCTGATACGATAGTCTTGGCTCGATGTGAGGCAAAATTAGTGGGAAAATTGGTTGCCATTTTTGTGTTGATCTTCCTTGAAGTTGATTCGTTATTGAGGAAGACTTCTGCTCAATTGCCAACCAATGCCCACTGAAGTATTCATTAAGTGACTGAAAAGATGCATATGCCAGCAGAATAAGCAATCCAAAGAACATCCATTTCTGTAGCTTGCGAATTCTTACATGTGAATAACATGTTAACCTTGGTTTAAGAGTTAGTCTGACCATAGTTCTGACGTTGACCTAGGCAACAAATTTGTGTTTGTGTTTAGCATCGGTTGTGTTCTTCCTAATTATTCAAAGCTGCTCAAATAATAAAATTCAGAAATTGATTGCTTTCTTCGCATCGCGTAGAATCAAGCGACTCGTAAAACCTCAATAGAGATTTCTCATAATAGCGAGATTTTTGACGCGTTTGACGCGGCTTTTACGCACCAAGTATTTACATTTGCATAACAACAATTTCATTGTACCAAGCAAACAATAACGCCTCTTTTATCCAAAGAAACTTTATTTTAATTGCTCTTCCAATAAACCTGAACAGGATTTATATGCCTAAAGTGCAAACAATAGATGAATGAATTTGTAATTCTGAAAAGATTTAAAAAGTACAAAAATACAAACACTTTTGCTTTCCATGATTTGAAATATTATACTGTTCGTACTGTATCTGATGCCCATTTCAAATGCCCATTACAAACTTGAAAACATCACATGAAAAACAAACTCACATATATGAAACTGTAATTTCTTTTTCACTGACACGAAATTTCTGTTTAGAAATGATGTTTTCAAGTTTGTAATGGGCATTTGAAATGGGCATCAGATACAGTACGAACAGTATAATATTTCAAATCATGGAAAGCAAAAGTGTTTGTATTTTTGTACTTTTTAAATCTTTTCAGAATTACAAATTCATTCATCTATTGTTTGCACTTTAGGCATATAAATCCTGTTCAGGTTTATTGGAAGAGCAATTAAAATAAAGTTTCTTTGGATAAAAGAGGCGTTATTGTTTGCTTGGTACAATGAAATTGTTGTTATGCAAATGTAAATACTTGGTGCGTAAAAGCCGCGTCAAACGCGTCAAAAATCTCGCTATTATGAGAAATCTCTATTAACTATGCTTGAACTGAGTTACTTATGCGTATAACTGTTCGAAGAAAATGATCATAATTCGGGTAGGTACTTGGTGTGTGCAACACCAAGTGTATCAAGTGTTTAAATCTTTTCAGAATTACAAATTCATTCATCTATTGTTTGCACTTTAGGCATATAAATCCTGTTCAGGTTTATTGGATGAACAATTAAAATAAAGTTTCTTTAGATAAAAGAGGCGTTATTGTTTGCTTGATACAATGAAATTGTTGTTATGCAAATGTAATACTTGGTGCGTAAAAGCCGCGTCAAACGCGTCAAAAATCTCGCTATTATGAGAAATCTCTATTGCACCGGTTATATAGACCTTTTCAGCTTCGTATGCAAATTGCCCATTTCAGACCACGTGACATTCCCTTGAGAATTGTTCTTTTGTGATGAACGTGTTAAAATATTAACACATGAAATAATTAAATCCCAAGAGTAACATCACATGGTCTGAAATGGGAAAACAAACAACGAAGCTGAAAAGGTCTATTAAACGGGACTTATATATACTCTAGTATGCTTTGAGAGTGCACAATCTTTTGTTT
Organism: Telmatactis stephensoni; assembly: GCA_029948255.1. Classification (NCBI taxonomy): domain Eukaryota; kingdom Metazoa; phylum Cnidaria; class Anthozoa; order Actiniaria; family Isophelliidae; genus Telmatactis; species Telmatactis stephensoni. The sequence goes on along the minus strand of JALIZF010001877.1, from coordinate 180,607 downwards.
CACATTTATTATTCTTGATTGAACTGAGCCAAACGTTTTCATTGGCAGATTGTCTAATATATGTAGGAATGCTTTTGTTTTGTGCACTTTCGCGGTTTGAAAAAGTGAACAAAAAGATAGAACAATGGGATGCCTAATTGAATCACTCTGGAATCACTCTATTAGACCTTTTTGCTTTATCGTTATTTTCGAAGTCCGTGCGCTCTAAAACAAAGGGTGATAATGATTTTTCTCGTGGAATGCTGTTTTCTTTGTTTAAGAAGTAATTAATATGCACAAACCTACTGAATGTTTTTGCCAAGAAAGCAATTAATTAAATGGTGCAACGGTTCGGTCGGTTCGCGTGGTCAGCATGGATTCTTTCTACAACTACGGATTCCCAAACACTCAGGTACAATTCTCTTCCGATTTATTACATATGTATATAACCGTTTCTCACGGACTGCTCATCAGTACACACACATGTGCTGGAAACTAGACAAGAGCTTTGTCATGGAATTTAGACTAATAGACAGTATAACACAGGATGTTACATGCGTGTGAAACTTATTTTCACGCTGTCGACGGTATACAACTTTTTTTTTGAACGGATAAAATTAAAATTTAATACATTTATGTACGCAGCAGATGTCATTGTTTTGATGTTGTTTTTGCTTGGATCCTTCTGCGTTCTACCTATAAGGTTTGTTAATCTGCAAGCTGTAGCTTTGATAGAGAAACTACTGCTCGTGAGGAGGGCGGGTAAACTCCGAGTTACGCGCTTCGAGTTACGCGCTTTTCGAGTTACGCGCTGTACCACACCCATTTTTGCCTGTGCCACACCCAGCGCGTAACTCGATATCTTTGGGAAAGGCTAGTAAGTTCGAGTTACGCGATGAGCGCACAACTCGAACTAAACCATATCGTCTTAAAGTGTCGAGTTACGTAAATAAGACGTTTATATCGAATTATCAGGTTTATAGGAAACTAATTAGACTTAAAGTAATTTTGAAATTTAAGAATATCAACATGTTATTTATTCACAACCACCGTGTAACGAAAACCTAATGAAACGTAGCTTTAACATCAAGATAAGAGATTCTTTTGTACCCAAGAAAAACAAATGTTATCAAGGAAGTAAAAGACATGAATCCATGGCCAAGTAGTTCTTTCCTGTTATAGAAAGCATCCTGGGCCGTAACCAGCAGTTTTGCCGGGGGGTGCACAGAACCTGGGAATGAACTACGTCTACGTACGATCCCTTTGCAATTGTCTAAATGCTTTACCTTTCCCTTGGAATTTCCAGCTCAGTGGGCAGTGTGTGTGTGTGTGTGTTGGGGGGGGGGGGGGAAGGGCCGGTATATAACTATAATAATAATAATTAATAATAATTAATAATAATTAATAATAATTAATTCAATATAAACGTCTTATTTACGTAACTCGAAAATTTAAGACGATATGTTTTAGTTCGAGTTGTGTGCTCATTGCGTAACTCGAAGTCACTAACCTTTCCTAAAGACATCGAGTTACGCGCTGGGTGTGGCACAGGCAAAAATGGGTGTGGCACAGCGCGTAACTCGTAAAGCGCGTAACTCGAAGCGCGTAACTCGAACATTACCCGATCCCCTCGTGAGGTATAAATATGTTCGTTATCTCCTGAAAACGCAGGCAAACAATAGTGTATATTTTCTTAGCTAGGGTTGTTTGCAGGATTTCGGAAACAACAGATTCTATCATGAGCTATAGGAAACATGGTGTTTGTGTACGAGTGTGTAAGCGTTCATATCTACAGTATTATGGATCAATAAAGAACAATTTTGCAACTAGTTCAACGTCTTTTTATTACCTTTCATGCTGTATCCCTAAAACTCCACCATACAGAGGTTGTATACCCAAAATAGTTCCATTGTGCTGCATTTCACAACTGCCAAGTCTTAAAACACAGCCGATACGACGATAGTTCAGTGACTGGTACTATAAAGCAGGCCCGGTAGCCTAGTCTCTCGATTAAGCAGGCCCGGTAGCCCAGCAGTGCCAGCCCGTATCTGCTTAATCGAGAGACTAGGCTACCGGGCCTGCTTTATAGTACCAGTCACTGAACTATCGTCGTATCGGCTGTGTTTTAAGACTTTTGGCAGTTGTGAAATGCAGCACAATGGAACTATTTTGGGTATACAACCTCTGTATGGTGGAGTTTTAGGGATACAGCATGAAAGGTAATAAAAAGACGTTGAACTAGTTGCAAAATTGTTCTTTATTGATCCATAATACTGTAGATATGAACGCTTACACCAAGTCCTTGGCTTACACACTCGTACACAAACACCATGTTTCCTATAGCTCATGCTGAAATTGAGCAAGTCTATCATAATCAATTTCATGCTGAATGTTATCAACTATAACGTCCTTTAGTAGAGTTTTGCAAAATGGGAAAAATGTATCACTGTACACTTTTGGTAATGCATACTGAAGGTCTGCGGCGCAGCTCATACAAATAAACTTCCTCATTAACTGTGATTCAATGAATCTGTTATTGGTGTGAAAGTTTCCTAGCAATCCATTGTAGCGCTCAAAGCTGAAACACCAGAAACCATACACACTGCCGTAGTTTTCAACACATTTCTTCAAATGCATATGAAGGTGAATGTTAGGAGTAACAGCCTGTTTTCCATACAGACGTTCAAATTTTATTGCAAAGTCTATCAGTTTTCTGTCAGCTAAAAAGAGATCCGTTTTGGTAATGGATGTTTTACACAAAAGTCGACAAGCAATCACAAAGGTTTGTAAGCAGTTAATATGTTCCTCAGGGAGAATTCCTTCGAGGCAATACAATGCATAATAAAGAGTCCAATTCTGCCATTGTGAAGCTGTAAATCCTCCGTAGTTGGTGGTGATTTTACTGGGTAATCTGCCAAGGTCAGAAGTCGAATTCATTTGTTGAATACGTCGCTCAATTTCAGCAATATTTTGTTTGGAAAAGAACTCTTGACTACTCCAAATTTTGAAAAGATTTTTAGCAGTACCCAGAAACAAATTATGCATTGGGTCTATAACACACATTGTGATACTACCGTAGTACGGTAGCCTTAGTAAATCGGTGTATCTTGTCCCAAGTTTCTTTTCCATTTGTTTTTTTGCAGTTTTATTTTTACACCTGGTGATTTTTAAAGCATCTCGTCTATGCTGTGCATCGGTTCTTTTGGGCCAACTATCGCGATCTCTGAACCCACTGTAGTCTTTCTTCTCTCCGAAACCCCCAGGAAAGGTCTTTAAACAGTGACTACATCCTTTGTGAGCCGCGTGTCCCAAAAATCCACATAACTTTCGAGCAGCGGGAATATCGGACGCACAACAAAGGAGAGCAGCTCTGATCTTAATTCCGCCTTCTGATGAGCCATGGACGTTGATTCTAACGCCTTTCCACAATGCCAGTAGCTCGTCCACCATGGGTTTTAGAAAATGCGTTAGTATTGATGGTTCCTTACTTAATGCAGGTATTATTCCAACCAAAATTATGTTCTCTTTTTTGAAACGTTCAGCCCTTGGCAAATTCATCAAAGCTAAATATAGAACTCCAACAGAATAATCATTGCGTCTTTTAAATGGCTGAAACCAATCACAATTCAGCATTAAACCGTAAGTGTATTGTAGGTTTAGAAAGTCTTGGCCTTTATAGTTAAGAAATGCTTTCCAAACCTCCCCGTCCATAACGTCGGCATATGTGCTTTCATTAACAGTTCTACCGCGCCATTCCTCACACTTTTCTTTGAACCCTGGCCGTTTAATTATTGTTTCTAACGAATCGATCACACTTTTGAAGCAATAAGTGTACATTGGATAAAATTTTACAGCACCATTGCTCATGCAAACTTTCTTAACAAGTTGGCCTCCACACTGTTTTCGTCTCGATGAACGTGGGAAAAGTACGTTGTCGCAAATCTTCGCTTGATATGTCCCATTTACTTTTTTCACACAGTCTTGCTCTTTAAATAACTTTGTACATTTCCCACAAACCACAAATTTTTTCGAAGTTGTCTCTGTCTATACCTAGATAACGTCTAAGCGAATACATTGTTAAAGGTATTAACCCAGCCAAGGAAATTAACAGCTCGGATCCTCCAATTGCCGGAAGTTCTTCCCCTAGTTTGTAAAGAAGTGCTCTTAGGAACTTTAAAATATATTCAATACCTCGATCACTGATAAGATTATGATATTGCCAAAGAAAGATGAAATATAGAAGCCATGTTAAAAATAGGCGTGACTTTTGCTTATTGTTGATACGTAATTGTTCCTCCGCAATACCATTCTGGTCAAGATTTTCCTCATTAATGATGTCGCGTAAATCTTCTTCACTTAACCCTTCCCAGTGTTCAGCTATTTCATCGTTAGCAGTCGAGTCTTCGTCATCGTATTCGCTTTCACCCTTTAAAAGAAGTAAATTGTAACTTTGTCATTACAATTACAAATACATTTCGCGATGGTATTTCATCACCCCCTCCCCCACAAACAACTACACACACCACACCCCTTCGCTTTCCTAGTGGAAGATTGGATAAAAACTGATCTTTCTGCTTTTGGAGGAAAAACATATGCCGTTTTTATACAAATAATACAAACCTCTGTCTCGCTTGAGGAGTCATCTGATACGGATGGTGCTGTAATATTTTGTGCTATGAGTGTGACAAAAAATGCTTTAGTACGTTTCTGTAAAAATTCATGCTAGCTAGAATGATGGATGCATATAATGGCGTGCAAAGTGTGATGCACTCATGTGCTGTTATTAGTGCTAAACCCCGCAAAAACCCCTAATGCATGCTTTTATCAACTGATTCAGATAATATATTTGCTATTAATGCCGGCTTTACCCAGCTGTTTACCTGATGCCTCGAGATTAAAAGCGTCGTTGCTTTCTAATTCGAGAGTAGAAATCTCATCTGTGAAAACGAAATCAAATTAATTTTTAAAGTCAAGTTCTAAATTTAAACATTAACTTTGCCGCATCGATGACATTGAATCACAATTCTAGTTTGGGCTTTCCTGTGGTCGAGCAGGAAACCACGGGCTCAAAATAATTAGTATGGTATTAGTATGATACATTTTAGCATTTTAAAACTATTACCTTCACTTGAACTACCAGGTAAATCTTCAAGGAATCCACCAGAAGTCGCATTTTGGACAGTTTGCGCTTCTATCTTCCACGTGTTTGCGCTCACATCATAATAATGTCTCTTGTGCTCATAATACTGGCTCTTACTCAGCTGTTTTCCACAGTGAGGACAGTTGTAAGTTTCAGTGTTTTCAGACACTGCAGGTCGTCCCTCTTTAAGTGGTGAGCCCTCCCTAGTCCAAGTATTTTTCGCATAGTCGTAGAACCTTCGCCTGTGTTCAAAATATTGACTTTTGCTAAGATTCATATGACAATGCCCACATTTTCGTTTTTTAGCATGAAATGGATTTTGAACGTGGCTTTGAGAAGCTCCGCGTTTTGACCTTCTAGAAGACATTACACTTAAGTTTTGCTTGGTCCGTCTTGCTACACATGTACACAGGTAAACCTAAAAGGAGTCGTTAATGAAAGTATAGATGTCATAATGTTGAAAGAATGTCGTGTCATGCTGGTTCTAATCTCTAAGGTGTTTTACCACAAGCATTCTTATGTTACCGATCGGCGAGGTAAATTTTAAAAAAGGTCAATCAAAGATGTATGTATGGCTATAAAGGACTCAATACACTCATGATAAGTATGTATGAAAAAGATCAGAAGTGACTTTCGGCAAGTGACGATAATTATGCAAGTAAAACCCACAAGCCTTTTTGTGAAAGAACGTCAATCATCCCTCTCATTAGGTATCCGTCCAGTGTGTTACTAAATTTTACCTTTCAGGTCTAAAATATCCCACGCATTGATAATTAAAAAAAAGAATTTTATTTTAGACATAGATAAAGGGAACATTAGCTTTTACGATACAATATTGTGATTTGTAAATTTGAGAGCTAAACTGACTAATGTATTTTCTTGTTCACTTTTATAACTGCATTAAATTTGTCAATAAAACCCTGGAGTGATAATCTCAGTACAGCATTATCAGTATAACATTCCTTTGCAATTTCATAATAGACATTACATGATTTAACTTTACGGCATATGCGTTTTGCTAACCACCCAAAGCTATATGCATCCGTTATAGTAGAAGCAAAGCATGTCCCATCTAACAGCTCCGGGGCAATATGGGGATACCTTTCTTTGTCTCGTGGATCCCTATCAATCGAAGAGTGACGTCGCTGCGTCGATGAATAATGTTTATGCACACACTTTCCAAAATCTACAATAACTGGGCTCCACATAGCACTCCTTCTCATCATTAATATGTTATTTCCATGGATATCACAGTGGAGAACTCCTTTTGTGTGCATGTGAACTATGGACCCTGCTAATGTGTAGATAATTGTAGGCCAACAGTCATCTGTTATCAATTTAGTTTTCAGTGCATCATTCAAAGTGACAACTTTGCTATTCTCACCACAAAACTCCATGACAAGTAATTTGCTACCGTCCTTTTCACAAATGCCATAGAAGTAAGGAAAACCTGGATGATCATCCAAACTGCAGAGAATGCGCGCCTCTCTATCAATCAAATAGCTGTACTTCTGTTCTTTTATTTTCTTTACAGCGACTACAGCTGACCTATACTGCATTAGTCGAACACTACCAAACCTTCCTTCCCCTAAAAGTGTGTCTTTCTCATTGCCACATTCTTGCAATAAGTTTGAGTTCAACGAAGATATCGTCATTGAAGATGTCTTCTTCGCGACTTTTGAAACCGTGCAATGAGGTTCATCTAAACGGAAAGTTCTTTTAAGTTTTGATGTATGTCCAACTTCTGGTCTAGCTGCCAAAAGGACCTTTCCGGCGTAAGAAGAGCGCAGTACACGTGGATTTATAGTTTTCATATTTTTATCAAATCCATAGCTGTGATCAGTGATTTCACCAATTTGTTTAGGCTGTGCTGTGTTTCTGTTATTTGCCGTTGGCTCAACAGAGGTTTCCTTGCACACTTCAATTGTGCCATCTCGGGTTTCTTTGTTTGTTTGTTCTGCTACATTTCGAAATAAGTCTGTCGTTTTACATCGACGTCGCGCTGTCTGCTTTTTCCTTAAGTTTTTTCGACGCAGTGACAGTTTTTCCTTTGATCGTGCATATTTTCTAGCAGCGTCCATGATATTCAGGTTCTTTTAAAGTAATTACTGACATAATCAATACTATGGCCTGTGGTCAAGGGTCTCGCGGGAGGGGAAGGGAAGGGGAGAGCCTGTAATAAGCATAATAAGCTTGTTCGTTGAACAGTTCGCTCTCTTAGTCCACAATGAAAAAACTTTGAGCATTTGCAGGATTTGTCGAAAAACTTTAATGTTTACTTCACAAGTTAGTCGTCATTTTCTCCCTCCTTTCACCTTCCCTCCCCCTCCCGAGAGTCTTTCAACTAGGGTATCTCTCTATTGAAAGTATTGTCTACACCCTCTTGCATCCATGACATCAAGCTTGCCAAAAGAGCGGGAAATTCAGTTGCTTCTGTTGCTTCGGATTGAATGACACTAGCGAAGTTGACCTGTAGCTTAATCTCGTGTTTTTTACTTCATACTTACTTAAATTATATGGGAAAATGATTGGAGCTGAGGACGAAACCCAGATCGACGAGCTAAGGCGAGAAATACATGAATTGAAAGAAGAATTAAAAGCGCTGAAAGAATCAAACGCCAAAACTCAGAACAACGGACGAAACTCTACTAAGCAAAGAAAAAAGCACGAAATCGATCACGATTGCTCTGTAAGTAATTTCTTTTTCATTTGATGTAGTGTTTGATCGTACTTACGTCTATGTTTTGCGATTTATAGGTCACCTTAGAAGGCGGTCATTGTATTGTTCCCGCGCTTTCTTAATTTATTATTTACAGTGTTACTTCTTATAGTAACGAATGCCTTGAATGAATTATTTAAACCAGTGTATAAGTACTTTGGTATTTATTTCATGTTCTGTTTGATAGAAATTACTTCTATGTTTTGCAATTTATGTCCTGTTTATAGGGAAGATTGAAATGGTACTGTTAGTAATTCGCTTCCCGCGCTTTCTTAATGTATTACAGTGGTAGCTGTAGTTACGGATGCCTTGTTAGCTATGTGAATTATATACACCACTGTGTATCGACTAACTTAAATGTTTGTTTTATTTCAGAAAGCAGTACATAAAGTTCACAGTAGGCTTTCCGAGAATGAAGACTTCAGGGGTTGGAGTTTTGAAGAAGGGTATTGTATTAGTTAATATCAGGCTTTGTAATATTTATTGAGAATGTGTGTTTTTATATGACGTCATCAACAAGCAAACAACTCTCAAAATATTTCTGAAACTAGTTTAGCCCGATAATTTAGCAAAGGAGTTTGAATGAACTAATATTTGACCTGTTTCTGTACCTTTGGCCGTCGTGTTATCAGGGGTCACAAACGTGTCACGCAATTCCGTCACGAAATTTTTGAATGATTTAGAACTTGCCACAAATTCTACACTTCTGGGTGAATCAGTGAATATATCTTTTTGAATTCAAGAAATGAAGATTTGGTTAAACGGTAATAATTTTGCTTCAGTTAGGATAAGTTTGTCTTCGACAGGCCATCCGTCTTTGAGCGGAAAGCTAGTCGGTGCGGTTAAGCCGTCTTTGAATGGCAAAACAGCATTCAGACAAAACTTAAATCATGTTAGCACCCAATACGCGTTTTAATGTTTTTAGAGATAGGATAATATAAGTTTGTCTTCGACAGGCCATCCGTCTTTGAGCGGAAAGCTAGTCGGTGCGGTTAAGCCGTCTTTGAATGGCAAAACAGCATTCAGACAAAACCTATACCATGTTAGGCACTCAATAAGCGTTTAAATGTTAATGTTTTAAAGATAGAAATACGTATATGTAAGTTTCGAGGAGCCACCCCAGCGTTGAAAGGAAGGAAAGAATACGTTTGTGACTATATGCTGTGAGCTTTTAGTAACATCACAATGGTGTCAGTTTATATCTGTTTTTGCCTGATTTTTGCACGGCAGGCTAACCTTAATTATTTCGTGTGACCGTTTTCCAGATTTTATTCAGACGGAAACAAGGAAGTCTCCAGAAAGATAAGAAGAGAAGTACGTGGTCTCTACAACGGACGATGGGAAAAACCTACAGTGAAAGGTCAGTGAATTTCATGTTGATATTTGTATAGGCCTTTTCCTGAAGATTGTGCGCGCAGCTTACTTGAAAGTCCGTTGAAGGGAAATTATTTTGAACGTGAAGTTTAAATTTTGAGTGTTATTATAACTAAAAAGATTTATACATCAATTCCTGTCGTTAACTTTGAAATATTATGCTTTATTATAAAGCACTTGTTTAATCACACTTGTTACCCATTTACAGTTGTTAAAAATATGATCGGAGCTATTTTCGTAGTGATGATGCGCGCGAAATCTTGATAAAAAGGCCTAGATAAGGCGCACTTTAAAGTCAAAAATGTTGTACTTCACAAGGTAATTAATTTAATCTTTTATACGTTTAGATGCAATTCACCAATACTGGAAATCATTGAGGGACGACTGTACAAGACGTAAAAATCAGAAATTTGAAAAGCACAGAACTAACCTCCGTCTACAGCAGAGAAAAAAACGGGTAAATTACTTTTCATTTCAATTTTTCCCTTCCATAATTTTATTTTTCGCATCATTTGACAGAAAATTACTGTTGTGTACGTATTATATTTTATTTCATACCATTATAAAGTCGGGTTAAGACGGTACGATTGTCGGCCGCATTTGAGCTTTTATCATTTTAGCACTCCTTTTTCATTCAAAAATCTTCCCGCTACGAGAAAAATATTTTACTTTGCTTGAAACTTCTTTGCATTTCGCAATATATCGTTTGTTATTGTAGTCTTCGGGAGTTCTGAAATGCTGTCGTGAAGCCTGAAGAAGACGCACTAAGTGCGCCGAAACGTCGCCAAAAAGGACAGCATTTCAGAACTTCCGGAGACCACAATAACAAATTAAACAAAAATATTTTACTTTGCAACAGATTTTTCGGACCGACATATCGTACCGTGTAAACTCGTGCTTCTCGACTTCGTTCCCGCGCTATTTCACTTTCACTATAATTTGTGTTTTAACAAAGATGAAGGCCTTGCCTAAGCCCTAAATGCGGTTTTGGTCGGTAGATATTTTAACAGTATTGGATAACAGTCATGCATATCTTTGAAAATTGACTAATGACATATCATGTTATGGATTTTTACACAGTTTTGCAAATTTCTTTCGGCTTCCCAAATAATCAATCGGTACATTCAACTAAACTTTGTCTTTCTTTCATTTTACAGAAACTTGAAAGACGTCAAAAAGCTCTTACCTCTGTCGAGCTGACTGCCAATGACAAAGAGAAGGCAAAGCAGATACTAGAGGCATCATTTGCTTTAGAATGCATGTCCAGCGAAGAGAGCTGTAACGAGGGCGAGATGGAACCTGGACCAGGTCCAAAGCCAAGGAAAGTTCGAAGGTTATCTTGGGAACGGTCAAAACTTCACAGCATCAAAAAAGCTTTAGACGACCACACCAAGAACAACCTATCAGCTGCCCAAAAGCGACTTACTTCTCGTATTATCATCTCAGACGAGAAGTCGAGTCGCCCAAAACCGAAAGGTGTACCTTCGTGGGCAGCGAGAGATGAAAGCGCTCAGTGACTGAAGGTCTAATAAAAACTTAAAGGACCTTTCTGTTCGAACGAAGTGCTGCTATTTTTGCATTCATCGTATCACAAACTTCGTTCGATTCCCATAGTGCGTAATTGATAACTACTGTTCAGAGATTAAAATTGTCAGCGGGGTCGACGCTGCATTTATTAAAACCATGTAGATTAACTATACAAATTGAATACAAACATAAAAGGAATATAGCTCTATATTTGTAACAAAGCAATTCAACTAGTACAATATTGAACTAAATAAAACATATTTTATATAAACAAAATTAATGTGTGTCATGATCAGTTGTCTGTCGTTCAAGTGACATAAATGAATATATAATGAAAAATATTGAAAAAGTAGAAATGAAAGAATATTTGAAAGGAGAATAACGATAAGAATGGATAACGAAGAGTGCTTATTCAAAAACGTATACGTCTCTTATTCATAAGTATAAGGCATGGAAACTTGCGTGTACGTTGTTCGTAAACATGCGTTTCCGTTGCCTTATATCCACACGGAAACAGAGTCCGGAGTTTTAGTGCGGTTCCGTCGTTTACGGTACAACGGAAACGTGGGTTTAAGGTACGTTTCCGTCGACGTATAACCACCAATCCGTAACGGAAACACTACCTTTTTCTCGTGTTTCCGGCATGTTTCAGTTGACGGAAATCATTTTGTTCGCACTGTGAATTCATTTCGAACAGAAAAGATGGTGGTTTAAGTTTAAGTGGTTTCCGGCGACCGTTAAAATTCGCTTCCCGTAAGAAATCCACTCAGAAAACTGTATAAACTCCATGAAATTCGGTACGTTAACATACCACAGGTAGCCCAAATCAACGGCTAATCAAACAATCAATAAATTTGTCCCAAAGATCGATATGTTGTTTCTAGATTATCTGTGCACTCTGTCATCTGTTTTATGTCTTAGAGTTAATTCAAGAAGCTGTGATTGCATGCTACAAAAAAGATAATCAGCTTTAATTTTTAGATTTGTTTCATATTCCTTCGTTCCTTTCTTCTTTTCTTTCTTCTTTTTTTCCTCCCTTCTTTTTTTTTTGCGGGCGTTCTTTTCAAACCACTGGTTTAAAAACTAATTTTCGACATGGTTCCGTATATCGTCATGTCTGTTACTGTAGCTTCGACGTGCTCCACAAGATAACATATAGCTTGTCTTTCTATATACAGAGACTACTCCAACAAGAAACTGTCGGTGACATTTGCGCTGTGGCAAGAAGTCTAAATTGTGCATTTCAACAGAAGACGTCAATAGACCCGACAAATTAAAAGAATATTTGTTACTTGGAAAAAGAAGCGAACGAACGATTTCATGACATTGGAAATACAAAAAAAATGTGGAAGTATGATAGCCGAGTTGATACAAATCATGTATCCATGAAGTCATGACAATAAAGTTAAATTCAGCTGCAAAGACTCATCAGTATTTGTTCTTGATTGTCACTACTTCATTTAACAATTAATTAATTTCACCTATCCACCCAACCATCCTTCATTCTTTGTTTGTACGTTCGTTCGTTTGTTCATTCATTCATTTACATTTGGGAATTCCGGTATAAAAACATCAGAATGCTTACCTTCGTACCTGGATTTGTTTGTAGCTGAGCGCTGGAAGGCGAGTTCAAAAACAAAATACAACATAACAAACTGAAAATTTGACATATGATTTCTGAGATTTCCGAGTATTTTGTCCACAAGTAAACAGTTTAGGCTTCCTGTGTTGCACTCGCAATGCATACTGGGTCATAGGGTCTCAAGTATCATGCGTCAACGGCGTGAAGATGTGAGGGTGAATAATTGTGAACAAACTGATCGCATTATGAAGTACTGATTACCTGGAAATATAAGTTAGAAAGCTAATTGTAGAAATGTACAACGTTGGATGGTTAAATATACGATAATTGATAATCCATCCAGGGTATCCCGACTAGAACGCGCGCGGAATGATGGAATGTCCCCATAATCCTAAAACATAAAACGGGAAATAATCCCAAATGCTAAAACGTTGAATGGATGGATGGATGGATGAAAGAACGAATATGTAAATAAATAAAATTCAACACCCAAACAAGCAATATATAAGTAAAGGAATCAACAAAAAATTGACTTATAATACTTGTACACTTAGTGACTTATTATTGAATAGAGCTGGTTTTTCGAGATGTTTTGTTGTTAACGCTCACCCGGCGATTGAGTGTTTCACTAAAAGGGCTGTAAGTAGAGAAGTTTATGACTTTATTGAACAGAAAAATTATTAGTAAATTATTGAACTTTGAATGTTTTTATGTGTTATTCTTAAATGTTTTGACTCAGTGATCGATTTGAATGTCAGAACGTCGACAGAAACAGTATATTCTTTATATCAGAGGAATTTTATATGGATTCAGTAATCGATAGGTAACGATAAAAGTGATAATTTTTCGCAAGAGTTCTTGAAATCTATGGTTATTTTGAAACAGCTGTTAAAAAAATCTTGTTGCCATTTTGTTGGCATTGCCCGAAATCGCCTCGTTTTCATGTCCGCCTGCGACTTTCTTGAGAGCAGTCTCCGCATCTCGGAAATGGTCTCAATTAGAGCAATCGAAGTTTTTTAAGTTCAAAAATCATCTTTATAGGTAGATCCCCACTCTTTTTCTGATAAAAAGAACATTCCACATAAAAAATCCAATGCTAAGAACTAGATTAAAGGATTTCCAGTACTAAGAGATGGAAGTAATTCATGCCTTGGATTACTACTATATTGCTAGAAAAGCTTTTAATAAAAGGCTTATTTAAGGATGTTGAAGAACGCCCAGAAATGCTGTAGTTGCTATTTGTAGAACTGAAGCGCTAAGGCCATTTAGTGAATAACTGGTGGATGGGGGGATAAAAAAGGCTTGAAGTACTAAGAAGATCACTTTTACATCGTCATCGTTGACTCTGCTTAATTCGTTTGTTTGCCATGTACTTGCGCGCTAGTGCGGTTAACGTCTGGGTATTAATTAGGGACAATGTGTCTATGTGTCTATAAACTATAATATTGTTATGTGAATAGTATTCTTATAACATACAATGGAACCTCGTTTACTCGAAATGCTATCTCGATCAAATCCTGATTTCCCTGATGTCCCTCAATTACACAAAAAGTTGACTAGATATAAATTGGTTTACACATGTACATACACGCATATTATACAATGTTTTCTCACTCCCTCATGGTTGTTATCTACATCCCGCACAAATTGAAATTGAAATTAGGATAATTCGAACTCGGTTGACTCGAACTAAACCTTTGAGTGAAAATTCAAATTTCCCTTATAACTCGAACTCTGTTTTTTGGGTGTCGAAACTCGCTTGAAATTCAATAGCATTTACTCAAACTAGCAGTAAACTCGAACTTTCGTCCGTCCGTTCTCTTGTTATGTCGAGTTATTTCGAGTTAACGGGGTTCTACTGAATTTATAAAGATCATATCATATACAGTCCGGTTCTCAAAAAGGTTGTCCAAATGAAAATACGATTAGTCATTAATAAACATATTTGCATATATCATATTTTCAATTTTCTGGCAAGAATTTTAACTTTATTACAAAACTACAATCAATTATACACAATATATAATATGTACTTTGGTATTTTGAGTTGAAATTCCTGCGAGAAAATTGAAAATCTGATATATACAAATGAGTTTATTAACGACTAAACGTCTTTTCATCTGGACAACTTTTTTGAGAATGACTATATATATAATCTCTTTGTAAACATATTATAGGGATACTATTTGCAGACCAATGGAATATTACACGTGTAATAATTATGAACCAAAAAAAACTTGTAATCCCGTAAGTAACCCCGTAATATGAGATCAATATATGTAGGAAGGGTTTGATATTACTGAACATATTTAAAAACTCAATTAATTTAAGGTGGCCCGATCCTATTTTCTATACAGCCTAATCTTTCTGAAGCGCATTTCTCGTAAACTACACTTCCAACGATTTCTTTAATAAACAAAATCAGGCAACATTTATGCTGCCTTTTAATTCCCTGCTGCCTGTAGACATTAGAGAAGAGAAGAGAAGAGAAGAGAAGAGAAGAGAAGAGAAGAGAAGAGAAGAGAAGAGAAGAGAAGAGAAGAGAAGAGAAGAGAAGAGAAGAGAAGAGAAGAGAAGAGAAGAGAAGAGAAGAGAAGAGAAGAGAAGAGAAGAGAAGAGAAGAGAAGCAGTTAACGAGCAATAAGCACAAATAGTCCACTATCGATACATTGGTAAGAGATCACGCACAATTGCAAATCAATTCAAAACGGGACCGGCTCCGGTCTAACAATCGGAGAAGTCGCAATTAGAACATTTCATTTCCCCGAGCCTCAACCTGACCTCATTGTTGACTCAAACAAATATATAGAAAGTTGGCTACTTTGCCATTATAGTTACATTGTTTTAAAATCATGTAAATGTCTACAATTGATATCTTCTTGAAGTCACAAGTCTAACCATGCCTTTGCTTGTCTGTCCTACGAGCAAACATCTATCAACACCTGTTTTTCGTTGTCGACTAATATCTTTTGTCGTACATTGCTTTCCATCTCGTGTGAATTAAATTAAAAACTTCGGTTTTAGCACTAATTCGTTGTACTTAAGGCATATCAATTTCGTTGTCTTTGCTGTCAATACCCTGTGGAATCCTTTAATCTTTTAATATGGTGAAAGTTCTTGTTTGTTCTGTAGTTTAGACGGATGTTTTAGAGTTTTACGTAGTTGCATTTTAGGCAACATTAAGCACTTTTTAGTTTGGTTTAACGGCTTAATTGTGAGTTGTTCTGATTGGATCCCAATAGTCTCCTTGACGTTTCTACTAAAACTATTATAGCATCTATTCACGTTCACTTCACAATATATGTATATATATCAGACACTTTTGACAAACATCAAAGTTTATTGATTTTCCAAGATGACATTTCAACGTATAATTGTTCTTGCTTGTTGTGTGCTCGTTGTTTTCACTATTCTAAAAGATGAAGTGAAGGCCATTAATAACGCGCCTTGTCTTGGGTGTGATCCACCTTGCTGTCAAAAACGCCAGAGTTTACGAAAGGTAAGGATTGTTTAGAAAATATGCAAGGGTATTCAAAATCTTAACAAATATGTGCGTAGAAGATAATCAAATAGAACCTTACGAAATGAAGGTAACAAATCGCAGTGCTTTGAAGTTCAAGCAAAGTTAATATTAACGAATATAATAATAGTTTTTTCTTTTTTGAATTAAGAAAATTTGGTTTCTATATCGTGATTGCTACGATTGCAGAAAACTGTGTAGAGCAGTCATGTGGAAGTCACACTAGCTAGCAATAGCAGCGATCGCTATTGGAGATTTTGTTTCTATCTTAGTGATCGCAGCAAACGTAGGGTTCACAATGAAAACCATATATTGGTAAAAAAAGCTATTTTCTGCGATTTTCCTCACATAATATTTGTCTTGCACAATATATCTCTCGGGTAGGGATGGCGTTAGCAACAAGAACAAAAGCGGGTTTTCAATTTGTTGAATCAACATATAAGATGTCGAACACAATTAAACACACAGAAATGACGCTGTATTTTTGTCCTCAATTAACTCACCGATTTTATTTCACAAACAAAATAAATCTGCCGCTTTTTCTTCCTTGCAGTGTAATTTGAATATCACTCACTTTAGCTTGATTTTCATTAGATATACACCTATTTCAAAAAAGGTTGTCACCGCTAAGAGCGATAGGCGCGATAGGTAATAGGTCATTCCAAGACCGCAAAGCACTATTAATTTCTAATTGATTTACATATGAATAGCCAAATATTTGATGGAAGAGTGTAAAGAAAGATTTAGGATGGCTTAATTAAGAAATCAATAGTACTTTGCGGTCTTGGAATGACCTATTACCTATCGCCTATCGCTCTTAGCGGTGACAACCTTTTTTGAAATAGGTGTATACTAGAAAATAATACCGGGAAAATTAAAACTGCCACTTTGGAACTCGAACTCGAACTCAAACTCGAACTCGAGTCATAGAAAACTCATTGACCTCATTGCTCTATTGCTGCTATTGCTGACATGGCTACGCCGGCATATCGTCAAGACTGCTTACTGTAACTTTGAATCCACAAGATGACATATAGCTTGTCTTTTTCTATGCAGAGATTACTCAGCCAAGAAACTGTTGGTGACATTTGCGCTGTGGCAAGAAGTCTAAATTGCGCATTTCAACAGAAGACCTCACTAGACCCGAAAAATTAAAAGAAAATTTGTCAAAGAAAAAAAGGAGCAAGCGAACGAATTCATGACATTGGAATTACGTACAAAAATGCAAAAATACCTGGTAGTATGATGGCAGACAAATCATGTAGCAAAACTCGATTCATAGTGAAGCCATGACAATAAAGTTCAATTTAGCTGCAAATTAGACTTATTAATTCTCGATTAGTCGATTAGAGTATGAGCGATAGGAGACTGACGTGAAACTTGTGCTCGTTATTATAATTTCTTGTCTCAGTATCAGTTGACATTAAATAAGCGTTTTATTTCCCCTTTTTTATCCTAATTTCATGAATCCTTTTAAACTCTCTTCTACCTCTTCGTGTCAACCTTGTAATAACAAAATATTGCTCTCCCGGCCCGTCCCGGGGTAAACATACAAATGTCCTAAAAATTGCCATCGTTAAATAGCTAACCGGCTTACAGCTAGAGCTTAGAACGAAAGTGAAGAATATCGTTCTTACTCAGAGAAATTAGGGATCATGAAAATTGTGTGACCTAAGGGACCGTTCATTTTTTATCAGGGAGGGGGCGGTGGAATTCCAGCAGGAGTCCATACAAGAAAAACTAGCCCCCCTCTATAAGCCTGATTTTTTTTAATGACCCCCCTCTCCCCCCAAAAAAATTCCACCGCTCCCCTCCCTCCCTCCCTGATAAAAATGAATAGGGTATCAAAAGTTTGTTGCAGTTGTATAAATGTTAGCAATCCATGTACTTTAATGTCAGATTATTTCGTACAGGCCCGTAGGCTGCATTCTGAATGGGGATTCGTTTCGGAATCAGGGTGGATCATTTTTTTGTAAAGAACAAAGCTCTTGCTCTTCTGAGAGCAAGCAGAACATTTTCAGAAACCATTTACAATAACGACATTATGCGAGCGCGTAAGTAAGGCATGAAAGTAACTCAAAAGTACTACATTTCTGATTCAGTAAATGAGTAGTTAGCACATATAACTAGTTTCGGATTTTGTAATATCAGTACATTTTAATTTGCGATCGCGAAGCGCGAGCCGCTCAGCGATAGGCAGTAAAGTAGTAACTCAGAAATGTTCTATTCTGTTTCCCTTACTTAAAAATAACTGATAAAAGCTCATTGGTATGATGTTTTTGAATGGCCCCCCCTTTTGACATTGATTCTTCTACATGTGGCCCCCCCTCTATAGGCCTGATTTGTTTGAATGGCCCCCCATATTTCCACCGCCCCCCTCTCCCTGATAAAAAATGAATGGTCCCTAATGAGCCAACAAGCTGGGCTTCCAGTGGCCACCAGTACAACTTTAGCTGGTAAACATGAGTTTGGGTTGCCTGTGTTTCACTGGCAATGCATACTGGGATGTCTTAGAGACACGTGATCAACTGAGGGCGACATGACAGTTGATAGTGGATTCGGAATGAAAGGACTGAATTGTGATTGAGGGTTTTCGACGAATATGGCGGTTTACTGTTTGGTTGTGGAAAGAAAACATGATGGTAAGTGGTTATTAATTGCAATAGAAATGTTTTGCGTTCGTTAATTATGTGATTTTATGCCGATAAGTCACTCGACGTAGCGATTCAGATACAAGGCAAAATGGCGCCAAAGCCTGTGTTTATAGTGTACCTTCCCCTTCGTAGTTAGTGAGATATTTTTAATCGACCTAGTGTATAGTTGTTTTCTTTCCTAAAAAGGTTTTCGACTTTTTTCTCGGAATAAAAACTCTATGATGTTCGATGGAATATTCTTCCCTGTTGATAACTGAGCAATACTATCGCCAACTGAAATTAATCAGTCAATCAATGCTCCGAATCGAGTAGACTAGCCGAGGTTCCAAAAAAACTGACTCAAAGTCAAGACAAGAACACTTTATTCTACTCGTCGGTGTTGCATATTACAAGTTTGACTTTAAGTTTATCTTAGAGAATATAATAACAAGCCAAACGAGCTCACTTTATAGAAGCAAGTCTACAAGTTAATTGGGCTATTCCAAAAAATATCCGAACCCTCCCTTTGGAGGAAATATGGAATTTCCAAGGGACCCCTCCAATTTTTGCAAGTGGATTTCCAGGGTGAACGGATAATTCCCTAAGTGGATTTCCAGGGGAGGTTCAAAATTTTTGGTTGATTTTCCAAGGAGGTATAAACATATCCCAAGTGGATTTCCAGGGGAGAGTGCAAAATGTTTGATTGATTTTCCAAGCTGATATAAGCATATCCCAAGTGGATTTCCAGGGGAGAGTGCAAAATTTTTGATTGATTTTCCAAGCTGATATAAGCATATCCCAAGTGGATTTCCAGGGGAGAGTGCAAATTTTGATTTGATTGAAAAAGTTTCCATGTGAACTTCCAAGGACTGTGGTTATATTTTGTTCAAATTTAATTTTCCAGCAAGGTTTTCGTCTCCCTTGCTACTTGTCATCTTATCCAGTGCATGAATGGCACAGTTGAATATAGAAGAATATTTCCTAACATGCTAGTAGTCGATATTTTGAAAAAGAGGGATTGTACTTTATTGTAAAATTGTACAATTGTACATATGTACTCCATTTAAGATTGGTACTAGTAATATTTGTTATCACACTAAATTGTAATAATAATAATAATAATAATAATAATACGGAATTTCTATAAATAGACAACCTGAGTGGAGATTTTATTCACACTACAGGTGTAAGATACTGCTTAGCCTCGACCCCAAGACCTGGGGCTTAGAGACTAAGCACACTCTGCAGAATGAGGGTGGTCCCTATGACCGCAGACGTCTGCATACCACCCAGCACGTCTGGAATACCCAGATCTTTCAGGTACCCCTCAAGATTACTAGACACGACCCCTAGACAACCAACAACCAACGGAACCACCTTTGTTGACACCCGGTGCAACTTTCGTATCTCCTTTGCAAGAGGAGAATATTTAGCAATTTTCTCCTCTTCCTTCACCACCACATTACGATCCCAAGGCACCGAGAAATCAACAAAGGTCCACTTACGATAATAATATAATAATAATAATAATAATAATAATAATAATAATAATAATAACCGCTTAGCAACATGTTGAATGACACTGGATGTGGGTACAGTATCGAAAAAGTGAAAGTTGATCATCTGTTTTACATAGATGATCTAAAACTGTATGCAAAAAACGACCACCATCTTGAAACACTACTTCATACTGTACATCACTTCAGCAACGACATAAATATGACTTTTGGTCTGGAAAAGTGCGCTAAAGCTACTTTTATGAGAGGAAGATTAACAAAAACAACAAACATTGAACTTGATATCAACACAGTTATAAAAGAACTTGACCAGGAGAAGACCTACAAATACTTGGGTATCGATGAAAGCGATGGAATACAACATTCCAAGATGAAAGAAAAGGTGAGAAAAGAGTACTACAGAAGAGTCAGATTGGTACTTCAGAGTGAGCTGAATGGAGCCAACAAGATCCAGGCTATTAACACATTGGCAGTGCCTATGGTATCCTACAGTTTCAACATCATAAACTGGAAGTTAAGCGAGATCAAAAGACTAGACGTCAAGACAAGGAAATATCTTACGATGAACCGTATGCACCACCCTAAAGCGGACGTTGATAGATTGTACGTAAAGAGGAGAGAAGGAGGCAGAGGACTCATTCAGATCAAAAACTCATACAAATTGTCAACTATTGGTCTAGATGCGTATCTTAAAGACCACCAAGACCGCCTTCTGCGTCTAGTATATAAACACGAAAACAACAAAAAGATGTACTCAATACACAAAGAAAGTCAAAAGTTTAAGTCTGAAAGCAAAGAAATCGTTGTGCCGGAAACTGCACGCGCATCGAAAGAAAAAGAAAATCCCAACACTGAAAGAGCAAGGATGATAAAGACCGCGTTCAAAGACCACCTACAAAAGAACCAAGTCGACAGGTGGGAATCTAAGCCCCTTCATGGCCAATACCCAAAGCAAGTCAACCAAGCAGATGTTGACAAACAAAGAATGCACAACTGGCTAAAAGGTACGGGACTAAAGTCAGAGACAGAGGGACTCATCGTAGCTGCACTAGCTAGCTGCACGTAGATCAAGCGCTATCCACAAGGTACTACGAGAGGAAGATCCTAGGAAAAGATATAGACATCAAATGTAGAATGTGTGGTCAATATGACGAAACCATCGACCACATTGTAGCAGGCTGCCCTGTTCTCGCAAAGAAAGAATTCGTCGAAAGGCATAACAGAGTTGGTATGTATGTTCATTGGAAGCTCTGCAAACACTACGGCGCTAATTCTGGCAAGAGATGGTATGAACATGAAACGGAGAAAGTAGTGGACAACGAAAGAGCAACAATTTTATGGGACATGCAAGTGCACACAGATAAAACCATTAAGGCCAACTGGCCAGACATTATAGTAAACGACAAAATGAAAACTCAAAGCTTTCTAATTGATGTATCAATCCCATCAGGATGAAACGTGTCGTTAAAACAGTAGAAAAGGTTTCAAAGTACAAAGGTCTTGAAATATAAGATGTGGGGTATGGGAGCAGAAAACAATATCTATAGTTATCGAAGCTCTATAGGCTTAATCAACAAACGACTAGAGTATCACGTCAAAGAGTTGCAGGAAAACATTGAAATTAGAGAACTACAGAAGATCACCCTGCTAGGAACTGCACTTTTTAGGAAAACTTGAATGCTCGGCTGAGTGTACTTGTAATTCTTACTTTCCTGGTTCATGGACTGGACTCGGTAAGCTTAGAAAATTGTAAGAAAAACGCACTAGAATTGTGAATAAAGATAATAATAATAATAATAATAATAATGTAGTTTATTCCTACAAAATTGCAGTTTAACAACTGGATTACAATGGGGGATCAGATTACACAATACATACAATATAAATAGAATTACTAATCATATATTTTATTAATGAATAATGATGAAAAAATTCCATATGATAAGACAATATCTAATATGATAATATAAAAATTAGGTACTACCTAATAGCGGAGCTCCCATTTCTATGTTCTTGATTCAAATGAATTGGGATTCCTGTGTTAATTGCCCCAATTGTAAAGGTCTTGAAAGATGAAAAAGTTGAAATGAAGATTATGAAAATGAAAATTAAGGCATTTGCTTTGGTTTGTATATACTCTCTCCCTTTGGTCTCCTGTGAATTGTATGGGCTTGTAAGCTTGAAGTGACCTTTATTATAGTATATTTCAATATTCAGATACACTGTCAGATTTCATAATTGACTTTGTAGTGGTTCATAATTCTCAGGAATAGAAAGCAAAAATCTCCAAAACCTTATTTCATTGATACAAATAATTAACCCTTTTCAACATCCTGGATATTGCAGAACTACATCTCTTGATTTGCTTGTTTTCACTATATTGTGACATCTTGTTTTTTTTTTGTGGTTTAGTGTTGTTGTTGTTGTTTTGTTTTGTATTTTTAATGACACACTAGGTGAATACTTGTCTCTTCCAGATTACACTGCTAATACAATTTAAAGTGATGATAAAAACAGCTACTTGACACAACAAGAAAACAAGGAATTACTGAAGTATTTTCAATTTGCATTTACTAGTAAGGTCTCATATGGGCTCAAGGAGCAACTTCATGCTCAATGGTAAAACAACTCTATTTTGCATGCAAATTCTTTCCTTTTTCCTGTCATTAGTCAATCAGTTTCATTAAATTCCAGACCGTTCCAAACTTGAACTGTATATACACATTATCCGGGTTGAAATGAGTTCAAAATCAATTTTTTATAAATTTTATTATTAAAAGTAGTGCAAAAAGTTCACTGTAAAACAATGTCATTATACATTTATTACTTGAGGGTTTGTCTAAACTTAGCCACAGTTCAACGTGCATAAGTGTCTATTTTTTCAAAGTCATCAGTCCCAAATAAAAGATAAATGATCAAATATAGGTACAACGGACTTTTTGACATCAGATTTTTTTCTCTCAGGGTCTTTACCTTGAAGTGCTTTCCTTGTTGTCTTTCAGTCCTCAGTCCTTGTTTCACACTCGATGCAGACGATTCTTAATTTTCAACTTTGGCTAGATTTTTAAGCAGCTTTACTGAAGGCATCTTCACGAAACGAAGAATACACAATCCTCAATGACTCATTCCTTATGAGAAGTTTTTTGAAGGTACGAATCCAACTTAAAAGTCGTCCAGTTTTGTAAATGTTCTCTGTGTCCTTCGTCTTTCGAGCAGTTTTTGAAACAACACCGGGCCTGAAAAAATTCAAACGTACGGTTTTTTTTGCTTTAACTCGTCAAGATTAGCACCGATTAATGATCATGAAAATCGCTAAATTTTTACGAGGTTTTCAGAATGATATTTTTAAGTTTTGCAAGTTTAAAACAGCAAGGAAACTTGTAAATTTTCAGTTTTCAAAGTGTCAGCGCGCGTCAAGTTGGCGCCAAAAAGCAATCAGCCAATCAGCATCGCGATGTACAGGGACGTATGTACGTACGGACACTGGGCTTCCTGTGTCGGTCCATGAAAAATCAACTGGATGGGTTACCATTTTTTCTTAGGTATGGTGCTCCGCTCGTGCTGGCCTTTGGCCCGCGCGGGAGCTCCGCTATAAATAAGAACATGATAAGCATCAACTCCAATAATCATAAATTGAATATTTCTATGTACAGTCTACAAATTCATATAAATTTTATTATGGTATGACAGTCATTGCTTAACGAGGGGAGAGCCACCATTTTAGAAGCTGCTGAAACTTAACATGACCCATGCAGTACCTAAAGTTTAAAATCCCTATACACGACTTTCATAATGGCCGCTGCTAATTAGCATAAATAGTGAAAAATTACTATTTCTGGAACTGTATCAATTTGAAATTATTCAGATTGTTGATTTTGATAATTTGTGCAATTTTCAAAACAAAACATTAAATCCTTGACAAGATATGGGGATTTAAAATTCTGAAAATGCACCAAAATGAGGCTACCAAGGCTTTTGGTCAAAATTACATACAAAACTCTCTATTTTTGAGAGCGCATAACTTTTTTGATATTGAACCAAAAGTGATAAAATTTTCTGAAAATATTTGTCTTGAAGTAATTTCTCACATAGCATTGATAATTTCTTGCACAAGGCCCTCATTTTCTCTACTGGAAAAAACTGAATTATGAAAGTGGTCTATAGATGTTACAAAATACAAGACCCTCCATGAGAGGCGAGACTCAACATTAATACTGAAATAAACCTCTGAAATATGCATAGCTATTTTAGACCTAAATACATGTAATGACTGCAAAGTACTAGTGTGACAGATTAATTACAGAACAGGATTTACACCTACCCTTCATTATGAAAAAACAATGGATTTAGAGGGGGAGGGGGAGGGGGAGGGGGAGGGGGAGTCGGTTTGCAGTGCCGATGAGATATTGAAGATAACTTGCGTTATCATCACCATCTTCAGATGCACATGGAATATCCTTAGCTAGCTTTGGTCCAATTGTTGCAAAAAATTTGTTAAATGTATTTGATAGTTCAGAAGGCTCAGAAACTGAAATACCTTCAAATACTCACGAGACGTGAGTTCGTTAATAGTTTGCCTAGTCTTTCGAGAATTACCTTTGTGAGTATGAAACGCATTTTTATAATGATGCTCTTTAGCAATTTTAATGCTGTTATTTACTTTGTTTCTTATTCTCTTCCTTTCGCCCTGGCTTCCCGAGGATGGCGTGAAAACCCTGTATTAACTAAAACCGATTGTTACTTAAGTTTACGACAATTGCAAAAGAGAGTAGTTTTTGTTTGGCTGCACCCAAGCTACTCCAGAGCGATAATAAAGGGTGATAGTCTCCTACGCAGCCACTGTAGTTGAATATTTCATGCATGTGAAAGCAAAAATGTAGAAATCACACCAGAACAATTACTCCAGTTGACAAATTTCCCAGCTGTCAAAATAAACATTCTCTAACAGCAAACAACAGCATTGAAAGTCATATGTAAAAGAAGACGTTTTATTCCTAGCAAAATTTCTATTGTTTTTTTTTGCGGTTTATTCAGTTACTTTTGAAACTGGTCTTTTAGTGATCGCTGGACATCTACCCGCCATCTGTTCTTCATCAATTTCCTCTTATTGCAAGTGATTTCATCAGCTCATAACATATACTAAGTTAATGCTGGTTTGTTAACATTTTTTATATCCAAACTAAGTTAAGTCTGTTTTAAAAGCGGCCTTGTGTTCCATGTGGAAATTTCAGCCGTTATATATGACTTTCCCGGCACCCCTGTTGTTAAGGCGTTGAAAACAAATCAGGAAATGACAAAAATGCCGAAACAAAGATGTAATCGCCTGTATAAATGAAGTTGTACTGGAACTCATCATAAATTAGCTTCACCTTATTTAAAACAATGATGACTCTGTTCCCAATGATTAAAGTGATCAAATTGGCCACTGTGGGTAGTTTTAAAACTTAGAAACTCCAGAAAATTATACAGTGAAAACTAAGCTAGTTTTGTCAGGCATCTTAACACTCCAGCCGTTCGGTCACGTCATTCATGTCTGTTTGTCACCGGTTTTAGTTGCATTTTAAAATACGAATAAAAGAACAACAACAAAAATAGATGCATAACATACGCACCTGGGGTTTCGATATGGTGAAACCATATGGAATCCTTTGCACAAGAGAGAGTGCAACCTCCTCAGATTTGCATTGGGCCATGTAGACACAAGGCATATCAATGCCTCCACCCACGCTGAACAGCCCTCGATGAGAAATTCTTTAAGGGGCTGTTGGAGAACTGAGGAAATTGATAGTGTAAGCGTTTAAATATTTTTCTTTCGTTACTGTTGTTGTTTCCACCAACGGGTTAGTAAGCGGACTTACCATTCAACACGCAAAATATCTCCTCGATCTTTTAGGGGAGCAAGTACTTGGGTCAATTCTTTTGGCATGGAGGCCTGTGTTTGTCCACTTCTCGTTATAAAGAAAGCATTATCATCATGCACGGAGTGAACTCTTGTCATGACATACTGCCTTACCACTAGCAGATGCGCATTTGTGGCATGGAAGCCTTTAAGGACGCTGTTGAAGTAAGCTTTTGTAGTTTCCATAATTTTTCGGTATGTTCAACTGTTTGGACCAAAGCGCTTCTGTAGAAGTTTATTGTTCACTAACAATAAGAATCCACCTTGAACTGTCAATCAACTTGATGATTTGTCAGCATTTTAAAGGATCGCCAAATCATTGTATTACGTTAACTTTTCAGAGAGATTCAAGATGGAATTTCTTAATCTGATAGAAATTGAGAGTCAGCAATCTTGTTGTACTCTTTTTGATGTTGACAAAGAAGATTTTCTTTCTGACATCAGAACACGAGCTTCAACAGAATGCAGTGATCTGGTACAAGTATCTCTGACAAACAAGAACTCGCTGTGAAGGTGACAGCAATAGCCTATTTAAAGGAAGAGGAGTACTATCTGAAGTTCAAGGTTCATGATCCAGAGGAAGAAGAAAAAACTCCAGAAGAAGTCTTCTCGGAGCCTTCAATGCCAACAGAAGATTTCGGTGCAAAAGAGTTCAATCCAACCCAATCACTGCACTCAAGTGACGATGAATCACATGGTGCAAGCATATCAGATGAAGAAGATTGGAGTGTCAAAGAAGATAAATCAGCAACTCCTGCCAAGTTGACCATGAACATGATGCTAGGCCTTCGATCACCAGACTCATGTAGCCTTAAGGGAATCAAAATATACAGTGACTTTGAAATAGACAGTGCCATTGGCAAAGAAAAAGAGAGAAGGGTTTTCTGGAATAGCAAGGCAAAAAACTATCTACGCAGTGCTCGACCAAGGCCGAAATCCATACTGCCATCCACAATGAATGGCGCCTTAAGAAAACTGAAGTAATGATGGGTGAAAGTAGCGGTTTATCGTCCTCAAAGGGCAAGAAGGATACTTTGGGAAAGAACAAAAAGTGTGTGGAAAACGCCAAATTCACAGTTGAAAGTTTGTCAAACAAACTTAATGCGCTTGGACGAATTCCTTCCAAGACTTTAGAACAGAGAAGGAAATACAGAGAAGTGAAAACAAAGTACGACAAAGCATCAGTTGAACTAAAAAAAAGCACAAGACGCTCAGGAAAACCTTAAAGAAAGCAAATTCGTGATTAAATAACAATATAGTCGGACACTACCCTGCTAACAGAGTAGACCTTCCTGTAGTTGTAAATCTTACGGAATTCAAACAAATTTAACCTTTCGAGTGAACTGTTTTATTTAACTGGTACAGAAAGACTCTGTTCATAGCATTAGAATCTGTTCATTTCATGAGACTCTTGATGACCGGAAACAGTTTCACCGTGGTAAAACTACGCAACGAATACTTCGCTCAGTTGTTTTGTTATCTCAATCAAAATCAAATCAAACAATAAAATGATGATTAACACTGATCGTCTTTATTATTGGATTACAAATTAGTAACAACAAGATCTGAGCTCTTTAAGGAACTACTAGTTTGGCTGCAAAAATCAGTGCTAAAGATCATTTTTCTTTGTAAGGTACACGTGGCCGGGTATTCCAACTCACAGAACTAAATTAAGGCATTAATTACATTCAGTCAGTCAAGTCGAGGGGAAAGTGGGCAACGGGTAGACTGTGGGATTCAGTCATAATCATTGTTTCAATGAGAATAACTGTACCATTCGCTGCAAGCTCTGGAAAACTTTGTCAATTCTGCTTATTTTTATTTATTTGTGACCCTATTTGCGAAAAAACCGGGCTTAACGGAATTAGCGTTAAAGCATTAAATCATTTCAACGCATTTTGGACCATTGAGAATGCGTTAGCAAACATTACCAACGCTTTGAAAAACATTCCCAACACTTCCGCAAGCATTCTCAGATCGTTGCAATAGCATTTGAGAAACCATTCAAAAACAATCTAAACATTTTGGTGAGCATTCTCGGATTGTTGGCATAATGACAAACCGTTTGAAAACAGTCCCAACGTTTTGGCTAGCATTTGAAACACATTCCCAACACTTCAATCAATCCAAATACCGTTGGCGCTCATTGTTGAATACACTAAATCGTAGTTTAATAGATAATTATTTTGTATTTTCAGATAATAAATTACATTGAAATGATGTAAGGCCTAGCTAAATAATAGCGAAGGAAAATTCAATAAACATTATTACGTTTCTGAGTTTTGGCTATGTGGAGAAATCCGATCAAATTTGAAACTCGAAACTTGTTCTTGAGGGATTTTTATTTTTACTAAAAAAACAAATATAACAATATAATAGTATTTACCATCGTTCAGAATGAATAAGAGTTAAAGATCACGCTTAGAATTGGAGACTGACGATTCATTACTATTTGAAGTTTCGAGATTTGCATCAACATTCACAGAGAGTAGCGATAAAAAAACATAAGAAGTTACCGCCGATTCCTATGAAGCGTGACCACCAAGTCATCAACATTTGCATGTGCATGTTGCATTCAACGGATGTCAATCATCATTCCCCCATGAAAAATACAGATTTTACAAGTAAATTCAATTGCTATCGGTTAAAAAAGTACGAAATATAATTTCTTAACGTATCTTGTGTCTGTTTGGGGTTTATTTGAGTTGATTTAAACTATCGAGGGTGATTGGCGTCCGTGTATTATGCAAAGAGCAAAAACGATATCAAATAATTGTCAAAGTCCAAGTAGTCGCGCTTCATCGGAATCGGAGGTAATTAATGTAATGAACCAGAAAATTGAAGTTTTGGCGGGTACTGAAATCGCTTTCAGTTGGGCTTTCAATTGAACTGCATAAAATGATTTCTTTTTGAACTTGAGAAAATGAGTCATAGAGTGTGTAGGATGTTGTCATCAGAAAATTGTGAATTTACTCACAATTTCGTTGCTACATGCCCGACAGATAAAAGGTCAACGGGTCTCTGTGTACTGGTCGAAACTGTGAATAAATTACTTGCGGAAAAAAATTATTTGAAAATTCTTACAATCAAGAATAAAACAAGTAGAAGTTCGTCTTTAAAAGTGTTAAATTTAAAATTTTCAAAGGAATCCTTTTTGTGGACTTAGACTTCAAAAGCTGTGACCGACAGCCAATGAAAGTGTTACTACCCTGTTACTCTTTCGAGCCTAAGATATCCTTTAGCCTAAGATATCATATTGTTAAAACTAAATAAGTATTTTTGGCTCAATTTTCTATTTGAAACAATATCTCTCCCTAATTTATGTTTCAATCGTCTGTTTGTTTAAATACAGTTCAGGTAATTAGTAGTCTTGACTATTTGTGTTTGATTGACATAAGAGATTTGCTTAACTCCTGCTCCACCGGCAAAACTTTTATCTGTTCTGTTTTCAGTAATCTATGGTTAGTCAGCCAGTCGGCAAAGGTAATTTTACGAGGTCAAATTTGATGGGCTGCCATTCAGGAAAAGATTCCAAATGCATTTTTAATGTTCTTTTAAATTGAAAGCGAACTACGTTGGTAATGCTATTAAAAATATAATCAAATGTTATCAACCATTCTCAGTGCATTGAGACAACTATATCCAATCATTTTCATCTTTTTGTTGAACGTTGGCAATGCATTCCTGTTATCAAGATCAGTATCAATGCATTGAGCAAATTATCAATTTCATTTCAACGTTCTGTCAGATGTTGAGGAACATTCTCAATGCATTACAATGCGTTCAGAAGCGTTTAAAATGCACTTCAACGCTAATTTCGTTAAGCCCGGTTTTTGCAAATAGGGTCACATTTACATTCTGTTCCCACAAAAGAGAGTGGGGCACTTAACCCGCTAATCAAATCAAAAGAAAAGAAAACCGTGAATACAGTGCCTAGTATTTATTTAAGAAAATTATACTGATTGCTCAGGTATATCTGGTGAAATTCATCACGTTAATTATAGAATTCATAGAAAGAAAATATTTGTAGATTGACATGACTCTATTAGCAGCTTATACATGAGAAAGCACAAAAATTTTGATAGGACACAAGTTTACAAACTTATGAGTGTCATCTCTTTGAAAATCCGAGCAAACAATCTCTTTAAATAACAAATTATATGACAATAGAGTCAACACCTGAAATGAATGCAGTTGAATATGAAAGATTTTAAAGCTATCGACAATTGTTTGGATCAATTTCTACTTTCTTTGCTAAATATTTGAACTAAGACTTACAATTCAATATATTGGCACCTAGTAACTACAGGAAGGTCTACTCTAGAAAAATGAAACCGTATCCGGTCAAGAGTCTAATGAAATGAACACGTGGAATGTGTGTTCGCCTTGTCGATCGAAGAACGTGAAAGACTGGATTACGCTTGACTGCCGGTCACAACCTTCAAATAAGGCCAGGCAGTCTGAAATTTATAAAAAAATCAATGAAACAATTAAGATTCAACATTTCTTCGTTCTTCGTACTCTGTCACTCCAGGTTCGAGCTCAAAAAAGTGTAGACCTGACTTTTCTCAAAAAGAGTCTTACTAGCTGTAGTAGCTAATAATTTTTGATGTCCAGCATCAGTACTAAAGAAATCTAGTCCAGTAGTTTATGAGAGAATTTCTTCAACTTTATCGTCTTCTTTTATAGTTTTAACAATGTCATTAATCTCTTCTTCCTTAAGCATTTCCTCGGGTTTATTGTCACTGAAATTTTCATATGTTTTCCTCCTTCAGACTTGACCTCAACAACTGTCAAACTCCTTTGTAGATTGTTTTGGTGGTGTTTTAGTTCTGTGTACTTTTTGTCGAATTCCTTTTCAAGCTCTTTTCTCCTTCTCTTTGTACCAACGTTTTGATCTTTTTGGGTTACTTCCTCCATTTCTTTATATGTCCAGTTTAAATCAAATTGGGCTTTCTCTAGTTCTTCGTACTTCTTTGACATTTCTTTGTTGTCACTGGTCCTCAACACCTTTTCTGCATTTACTTTCAACAGCTCCGTTTTCTTTAGAGTCCACTCAACGTCGATAATACAGTACACTTCGTACTTGCTTCTTTTCTTTCTCTTTTTCTGGTATTTTGGCTGGTTCATTTTCGACTTTTTTGTTGGCCGGCATCTTTTCTGTGAACTTCACAGACAAGACTTTACCTTCAGCCAAACGTCCCACAGTCATGCGAGATTCCTGGCCTTTGCCGATAGGAGTACCTTTCCTCATACACAAGAAGTTATGACAAACTTGTGGCTGCAGTCGCATTCTTAAGCTGGCCAGGCTTTCCTGAAGATCTCTACCAACAAGAATGGTCTCGAAAGCTTCATCTTCGGCTTTAATTTTCAAATCGAATTTTGTTGAACTCATAGTTGTGTTTTCGCTCGATGGGTGATCACCGTTGACAGCGTAGCCTTTTACATTTGTCCCACAGCTTCAATTGATGAAATGCAGACCCAAGCAAAGAAAGATCTTGGAATTGGTTCAAGGTCTGGATATCATTGCAACAAAGGATCTTTGCAAAGCTTTCAATGCATATTGCAGCAAGTCCACAACAAAGCTGACAGTTCGGGCTGGGAGACGATTTATGGTGTGTCCAAACCTAAACAGGGAATTATTTGCAGATCTATCACCAAAGAGTCTACACAGGTGGATAAAGAAACACAGAAACCGCTGGCACAGACAGCATGTGCACAATTATAATTTTGTGTAGTAAAACATTTGAAAATAAGTTTATTAGATCTTTCAAGTAATCAGAGAACACAATAGGGTAAAAGGTATTTGTAGACAACAATGATTGACATTTTAAAAAAAATTTCTTTGTTGTCATGATATTTTTTTTCTAATTTTGTGTGCAGCCAAGTCTATTTATCACAAATTATTACCAATATCACTGAAAAACTATAAAGAATCATCACTTGAATAACATGATTCAGGGATGTCTGGAAAATAGAATTCTTCATCCCAGTTTATAGTTGATATGTCATTGAAATCTTCAACTGCCTGAATATCTTCAAACAGATCATCAACTACAGTTAAAATTTCAGTGGCAACTTGCCTTTCAAGAATTATAAAATTTACCATTATGTATTCCATTGTAAATAAATGTTCCAGTTTTTTTCCAAGTTCCTCAATAGTTTCATCTTCCAGCATGTTCTCAAAGAATTTTGATCCCATAAATGAAGCCTTCCCAATGTGATCCATCTTAATATCTCTCACAACTGAAATAAAAGTGTCTCTCTGCTCAGGAGATACTTGCCTGCTCAATTCATTTTGTTTTTCATTTAGTTGATCACATTTGAAGCTCTTATCAATAACCACATGACATGAACCACATTTGCATTTCTTTGCACACACATCACAGCAATCATGCAGCACAGACGATGTCTTTCCTTTAACTCCAAAGAATTTCAGGATGTCCAGGCGACGACAATGATCACTGTTCTTAACAAAATCCCTCATTTGACAACACAATAGCAAAGATGATAGTTTCTATAGCATAATACAGAAAGTACATTTCTACCATCCCTGCCTCCTCTTCCAATGGCTTGAACATAAGATTCTATGTCCTCAGGAACACCATAGTGAACAATTCTACCGATATCAGGAATGTTAATCCCCATACCCAGTGAACTTGTAGCTATCACCAGTTTTATTTGGGAAGTCGTCTTCACGATTTCCATCAAGACATTTTCCTTAATCCTTTCCGGAGTTCTTGCATGGTACATTGCAATGTGACTCAGGTGGCTTTCTGGTAAACATTGCAGTAAGGTATCATAAATATCCCCACATTTTTTAAATGATGTGCAAAATACAATTGTTTTCTCAGTGTCTATTCCATTGTCTATTAAATCTTTGATTAACCATGAGAAGGTTTTTCCAAGATCATCATCGCTGTCTGCCTTTTCAACAACGTATTTGATATTTTTTTTATCTGGAGAGTTGAAGACAAGCTGGGTTTCCTCCATATGGAGCATTTGGATAATTTTTTTTTTCTGGTTTTCCTGCTTGCTGTTGCTGTCAAGCACAATACTTGAGCTTAACAATTGCTCTTATGTTCCCAACTTTAGAGTATTCCACACGGAATGGTGATTTACTAGAATCTGCAATTCCCCTTAAATACAAAAGCAAAAAATGCATGTCAATGTCAATGCAAGCCCTATGAAGGTAGGTTGGGATATACTAAAATAGCCAATTAATATGTACACTGCCACAAATCAATTGGGAATATAAATAAGATTCTTTGATATTATGTGAAAATCAAAGCATTTAGATTATCTCTTTACGTGGTTCATAAATATAAAATTAAATATATATTAAAAAAAAAGATGCAAAATTAGTGATCTTAAACAGGTTACTTTTTCTTTGTGTGCATCAAATGTATGGAACAGTCAACAATAGTAAATGATATCAAAAATAATGACCATTATTTCTTTTTAAGTCATGAATTGCTTAATTTGCAAGTTTAAGGGTCTTAGCGGGAAAAAAATGTGTCCATGGTTCATGTGCACCTCACTGTTAATTTTATCATTCACTTACCAATTGACAACACAATGAGACTCATCCACGACCACTCCAATTATACGTTTATGGATATCTTTGATAGCGCTGAGATGGTTAGCGAGCGTCTCAGGACTTGTAAAGATGATCTGTCCTGAATATTCGAACAGTCGATCAAGTTCTTCAAGCTTCGCAGCCTTTAGCCCAAACTTCTCACAGGACAAAATCTGGTCCTTCATCAGTGCTTGAAGCGGCGCAACTACAATTAGTAAGCGGATTTTTGGAAAATGTTAACTGCCAAGTTCTTCGTCAATTTCATGAAGGAGG
Source organism: Telmatactis stephensoni (assembly GCA_029948255.1). NCBI lineage: Eukaryota > Metazoa > Cnidaria > Anthozoa > Actiniaria > Isophelliidae > Telmatactis > Telmatactis stephensoni. The sequence goes on along the minus strand of JALIZF010001877.1, from coordinate 146,865 downwards.
TGGACGATTGGATTGACAACAGGAAAATAAGGACTTACCATGACCCCGTGGGAAGGGAAACAAACGTATCCTTGCCATTAAGGAAAGTGTTAATGGCTCGCTTATGCTCTGGCGTTGGTTTCAACTTATTTTTTTCTGTTCACAAGCACTAAAAACATCGTCAAGTACTCTTGCTTAACTGCCTCACGCGATTCCGCCATTGTAAGTACTATTGCGGATCAACATTGGTCATCAGGCATATCATAAAGTACAGACTCGCGCATCAAAACCGTTTTAACCCTCCTTAAAATATGAAATTTTGCATCTCATTATGCAGAATCTTGGATAGCGCATAGCAAAGAAAATTACACGATTTCTGCAGAGGTCTCCTTTCCTTCTCTCGCCCTGGAAAAGGTAAAAGGAGGCTCTGCTCGCAGGGTAGCTTTTCAAAGACGAAATCACAGTAACTGACGACTTTTCTTTTGCTCCAAGATTTCTTGCCAAACCAAACACGGTGAAAATCATGCTTTTCCCAAAACCTGTTGGTAAAACTCCCAAGACATCGTTGCCTTGAAGTAACTCATACACAGCTTTATGTTGTTCGTCTTTGAGAATAACATTTCGATTGTGATTTTGTAGATATAACAGCGCTTTCTTTATCAATAGTTCATTCGTGTCGGCCACCATTTTGTTTTGATCCTAGTGACAGATATCGATTTCATGACATTTCATTTTGATTGACAGCATTTCGGCCAATCAGTAATTCCCGTTCACCAGTGGACGGAGAACTCGAAAACCCAACGTATTCGGGCAGGCGGTCTTTCATTTTTCTCCTCCGCCCCCAAAACAGCAGACCGCCAGCAACGCAGGCTAACCCAGGAGTGGATATCACGACTGTGATATCTCCCAAGGACCTCCATTCTTCTGGCATACTCAGCAGGATCATTGCCATACTGGTTCAGTGCTGAAAAGTGATTATGCTTGGCCGCAGCTATAAAGTTCTCCTTCAAGCAGCCACAGGTCTTTGAATGCTTCTTGCCAGAGCAGACACACTTCACACTATTCAGCTGTGGGTAGGTCTTGCCATGCTTATCTATAAACATCCTTGTCAATTACTTTCTTCTTCATGTATTCTTTGAGGTTATTTCCATGTGACCTGCCCACATGACCCCCACATAACATCACTTTGTGGAGGTCACCATCTGGGAATACGCTTCTAAATGATTGGCTGGAAGTGGAGTCCTGGTCCTGCCAGTTGATTTCAATGGCCATTCCATCATCTTTAGCTTTCTGAAACAGAACGTAGGCCAAGTGGCCTTCAGCAGCCTTGGAAGTACCCTCCCATAGGTCAGCATCACAAATGTTATTACTTCCTCTCATGCAGAGGTGTCCATAATACACAATTCCTCCAGTCAGGAAGTCGGTGATTGCAAATGTGGCACACTGGCTGTGAAATCCACGTATAAGCCAGCAGCCATCAGACGTTGTTACGGCTCTTTGCCAGCTTCCAAGTTTAGAGGGATCATGAGGGATTCATTTTGTTCTTTGCTATATCGCACATTTCATCTAGAACAGTCATTACATGAGGGTGTGCAATTTCTATTACCTTATAGAAATTGCTCTTTGCAAGAACATCAATTCTAAGGCCAAGCTTGAGGACTTTGTAGTAGGTGGGATACCCCTGGCCATATATGAGAAAGCATAATGTGGTTGCATAGTTAATCTGTGTTCCACAGCCAGAGCAAGCAAAAAGTATTTTCACTACTCCACCAAGACCAAGTTGATGTATCTTTACTGGAAGTAGTTTACCTAGAAAAAGAGATACTCATGTGAACAACGCATCCACTTATCTATTTACTCCATCTAAAACAAAAAGAACCAAGTGTATTTTTGCTACCTCAGCGGAGCAAGCCTGAGTGAATGGAGCATCTCTATTTCAGTAGCTAACTTATATAGAGATTCGAATACAACCACAATGCTTAGCGAGTGAGGAAAAAACAACAGATTTCTTTGTTCTTGCTATCCCATACTGCAAAGTTATTTCCTAGCACAATGCCTTTTTCCTCACGTGGAAAAACAGTCGATCATTGATAGTCAAACAAGTAGGCACGTATTAGAAGAACTCATTTTTGTCTATTTTCCAATTATATGATCAGATTCATGCTTTTGAGATTTGAATCTTTGTCAACAGGCAAATGTTAACGAGTTATTCAATGACATGGGGGGCAAAGGGAATTCTACGTCATTGAAAATTATTTTAGTCCTAAACAAAATTCAAGTATATCCACAGAAACAGAAAGCAAAACAATGTAGCTCCACAAAATTTTTAACTAAAACAAGTATTTTTTACAAAGATATTAGCAATATGATAAGCCATTTTTTTAGTAAGAAATGTATGACAAAATTTAATTCATGTTTCTATTGCTCCAAGGGCACCAGCAGTTTCCGACAAAGGGTTTCAGAGCTGGTGCGTAAAATAGAAGTACTTTCATGTAAAAGACGAATTAAAAGTCTGTAACTCTGTGGTTTTTGAGCTGAACCAAGTTTGAGCTGAACCAAGTTATTGCAGAGATATAAGTGATTTTATATGCTCAATATTTACAAAGAATGTGGTGCTGCCATGCTGGAGGACATCTATTGCGTGTTCTTTACGCAATCATGCATTTCAATAGGTTATTAGACAGCACTCACTAAATGTCAATTGGGCTAGTCTATGATTATTCATTGGTTATGAAACATACAGCCATTCTTGAAAAGGTTGTCCAGATAAAAATAAATTTAGTAATAAATATACTCATTTGCAAACTGATTTTCTTTCAGCAATTTATATTACTAAAGTACATTGCATATCACATATTGTATAAAATAGTTTTGCAGCTAAAGATTAGCATTCTTGACACAATATAGTACTTCATGTTTACTAACAAGCAAATTGTGATGCTGATGTGCCAACCATTTTCACAAGGACGTTTCACAATTTGCTTTGCAAAAACAGCTACTCACCCTCTGGTTGGCACATGAATGATAACGGCTTAGTTCACATGAAGTATCGCTATTGAAAATATGATATATGATATATAAATGAGTTTATTAATGACTAAATGTCTTTTTATCTCGACAACCTTTTCAAGAACAGCTGTAAATATTATGTACAATCGAAATGTTGCAATCACTTCACTTGTTTGTTTATTTTTATGTTAAAATATCTTTGATTTACAAATTCACAAATGCAGAAACATTGGCAACATGTTGATGTGGTAATAATATCCTTGCAAAAGCTCATCAAGAAAAGTATATTGTATGGGATCTTTTTAGCAGAAAGAGAGATATTCTGCAATTTCTATGACAGCATTACAAAATAAATTTGACAAGATGACAAAACTTTTAACTGTGAATTTGTTTATTCTACATATTTCACAGTGTTTTTGTAGATAAGCAATTATAGCAAGTTCCATGTTGGAATTCAAATTCAATAAGTTTTCCTTTGAGCTGAAGTTTATATACACATACAAGTAAATCACAGTCTCCTGGTGGATACTACTGTTTGATAAAAGTTTCCTTTTCAACACAACAATTATTTAAAGTCTAGAACTAAAGTTAGTGTTTCATGTTGTAGTAAGAAGCAACTTCATTCTTTTGGCTCCTAACTTTTATTTGGATAATGGAGTCAATATTTTCTCGCTGAAAATTCCATGCAATAGGGAAGCAGCAATCAAAAACTCAAGAATTCAAATATAAGTACAAGATAAACGTTTACTGTACCCTACCTTCGCATCCCTCGACAGTGGAGCAGCTTTGTAGTTGAGTAGTCATGGTGATGTGGTATTTACTGGGAAGCTTTACGGCTTGTATTTTTGTTTCCAGTTTCAAACTATTATAAAAGTATCAAAGTAAGTTATATTACATTAATTATAAGTAGTATGTTATTTTTGTAATGCAAGATCACATTTAGTTAATCAATAATTTTTTATTACGTAATCAGTTATTCCAACCCCATATATGTTATTCTATTCAGTAATCTACACGTGTTCTATTCTGCTTCAATCTTCTATCGTTTCCATCATTATATATATACGTATACCGAAGTAAGTGATTCTCAATAAGATTTAATTCATCTGTACTTCATTACCTTGATTATTTAGATTGCGTTTTGCTGTACTAATTATTCATTGAGATTTATGCACCTATCAATGTCTTGCCCCAACGGGGGGAGCCCGGGCACACCCAGGGGCTATTGACATTTTTGAAAATAAATTGTCAATGAGCCCCTCTGAAGGACCTTACCAGAATGACAATAGCCCCCCCACACGGGGGAAAGATGACATGTTTAATGTATTAAGAATACAAAAATGTTTACTGATCAAACATCAAAATAGGGAGTACATGAATGTCTTTAATAAATACCAAATCTTTACAGCAATTGCACTTTTGCAATTAAATCAAAGACAAACACCCATAAGCAATCTCTTCAAATAAAGCAAATACAAACAAACAGTAAAACATTTAAAAAAACAATGTTTAACTATACACTTCTTTGCAGCTTGGCTTTCATACCTTCAGTACATCCCTGAATTATATATGTATACTTTGTAGGAAATTGCACTTACTGATGGCAATAATTTTGCATTAATTTGAACAGGTTTGTTTACTACTATACTAACAACTTTCAAAGAACCAGTGAAAGTACCCTTGTTGAATACAGTGGAACCCCGCTCTAAGGACACCCGCTTAATAAGGACACCTCGATATTAAGGACAGATTTCAAAGTCCCGATTAAAACTCCATATATTTATTGTTAAATCAACCCGCTTAATAGGGACACCCGTTAATAAGGACAAAGGACACTTTTCTAGGACCCGAGTGGCAATTTCCATACAAAATGAACCCCGCGTTAAGGACAGTTGACGTTGAAGAAGTGTATATTTTTCCAATTGTTGGTCGGTTTCAGAGCGTAAATGCAGATTGTACTGAAAAAAATGACAGTGCTATCTAATGGACCAAAAGAATATAAATAAATAAATCAAGTATATACATTTTTTAAAAACCTTTTGCTGAAATGAAACTGTGATATCTCATATATATAACAGCACAATACATACGAACACGATATAGAAATAAGGTTAATACCACTGATGATCTTTATAATTTGTTTCAGTTATAGAATGATATGATACTTCGAGTAATATAGACTCTCCTTTTATAGCAAAGTAAAAATAAACTGTTTAAAATGTATTTTCAGCTCTTTTTCCGACACCTCGGTTAATAAGGACACCCTGTTAATAAGGACACTTTTTCCCGTCCCGACGGTGTCCTTATTAACGGGGTTCCACTGTATATAAGATCACTTACAGTTTCCTCAAAATTTGTGCCAGTGACATTGCAAATAATGTCTTTCAGTACCAATACTTATTGAATCATTGTGAGTTATTATTTGAAATCTGATACATAAGCGTTTAATGATCAGTGAGCATTAGTACTGTAGACATTCTTCACAATGCCACACTGACAGGTCCATCTGGTCATTGACTCCAACACAAGCAAAATGGTGCCAATCTAAACACCCATCACACTGTAACCATTGTGTATCAAGGTCAGGATTTGCAGGGGGGTCAGTTTCTTTACATGTACAACATATTTCACTCTCTGGGTCTTCTCCCTATAAAATGAATACAACAATTCCTATTATGTTCAATCTAGCTTATTCCAAATTAGCCCAACCTTGACAATTCATACCTGCTTTTCTTTTTGCTTGTTTTTTCTTTTGCTTGTTCGTTTCTGTGTTTTTGTTGATGTTGATGCTTTTTGAGCTTGATTTTTCTTTCTTGTCTCAGCAGCCTTTTTTGCCCCTGCCTTACGATTCTGATGTACTGTGTCCAAATGGTCAAGCCACATTTGAATCTAAAGATGCATGCAAATACAAAAAATTAACATTACTTTACTTTGATTCTATAAAATAAATTTCATACGTACCTCTTGTTCAGGAAGTAATACTTCTTTTGAAAGCTGTTCAAGGTTGCTTGGATCAAGGTGCTGACTACCAAATTTATTGTAGCTGCTTTTAAGAGTCTGAGTAGGAGGGCTATTCATTGGCTTGTAAGCTTTTGCATCAGATTGATACAGTTGAATTACCTCACTGGGATCTAAAAAATGGCCTGTACACTTCCCACTTGGACACTTGGCATTCTGTCCATCCAAATGGTCTTTTGCTGTCTTTAGTTGGCAATGGCAAAAAGGTGATTGGTGGCCCGCCCTCATACCATGTTTCTTCTATCATCTTCTATCTGGTTTACCTTTTTGACATAACGGGTGCGGACATCTTTTATCATAACAACATGCTAATAGAAAAACGTATCGCAATGGTATCCCTGATTTCTTCATATGTTGTTGCTTTATCAATAAACCTTTCGTTACCAGATCACAGTCATCTGGATTCTCTTCTTTCAATTTGTCTTTGTCTTCGATTGTCCCTTTTGACACAATACTAAAGACCTCTTTTAATCTTTTATTTCTTGAAGATGCTTCACCATGAAATAATTTAATCTCTGTATTCCCACAAGATGCTCCAGAAACTCATGAAATATATATGTCAATTGCATCAGACAAATTTTTTTCGAGTTTGCTTTGATCTATTTGCCCTTTTCCTTCGTGATAGTTAGAACCATTAAGAGTTGATGGGATGAAAAGGCCTACCCGAGCTTTTGTTTCACAGCCATTCTGCAACTCGACATGATTTAGGCTGCTGCCACCACTGTATCTGCATGTTACGAGCTGCAGCCTTGTTGGCCTCTCTAAATGCCGTAAAGTCCAAAAAAACTGAATTTCTTCATGATACAATGCTTCATCACCACCAGAGTCAACTCTAATGCATTCTATCTCTTTTTGATTGCCTGTTATCTGGTTTTGAAAGATGTGCTTCACCTCGTCATTGTTCTCTAAGGAGCACAAGTCAGCTAAATGCTGTCCAGGTCCCTTTGGATGGATTCCTGAGCTTTTCACTATTCCTACACAAATCTCTCCTGTATTTTCAGATTCTGTGAAGTTGTAGGACGTAGTTTGCAGTGTGTTTGGATAGCGTGCTTGAAAGTCTGTTTTAGTTGTAAGTGATGGATTATTCTTAATGCAATGAGTAGGGGCCTTGTTACTTGTGCACATACTGTCCAGTCGAAATGCTGACAAGTCATCTCTATTAAGAAGAAGTTTGTCCCTTCCATCTCTGTACTGGATATAATCTAAAATTTTATAGAATGCACTGGACCAATGTGAATCTGGATTATACTTAATTTCAAACCCTTTGCGTGCTCTTCTACAGGTAACATGAGCCACTCCTTGGTAGTTTGCTGCTGCTTTTCTTCTATGATTTCTGGCAACACACATTTGCACAACTGTGCCATAAGAAAGCTTTGTGTTATATAGCTCCTCAAGATGATCTTAAATTCTAGAAAACGTCACCTTCTGTCCGACCTTCCTGTTACCATCGAATGTGAGAACCCCAGTTCTTCTCCATTGTTCTGCTCCAACCCCGCGAGACTTCACAAAATTTTCTATGTCCCTTCTGTCACGATCATACTTGATATATGATACTAGTATATGTAAATAGATATGTTTGAAGAGCCGGAGAGCTCACTTGAATAAAGACACGCAAGCAAGAGTACGCCAGTGTATTTTATAATCATTACATGGTGTCAGAATGAGCAAATTTCGACCCCCTGAGCCTCTTATATTCGAGGGGAATCTTGCTGATCAATGGGACCGATGGAAACAACAATTCGAGATATATCTCATCGCAACTGAATCGACAGAAAAGGCAGAGAAGATCAAGACATCAATATTGCTCACGTGCATTGGAAAACAAGGACTCGATATATACAATACTTTCACGTTCTTGGAAGACGACAACAAAATGAAACTCAAGCCAGTTATGGATCAATTCGAAGCATACTGCAAACCAAGGAAGAATATTACGCTACTAAGACATAATTTCCTGACCCACAAGCAACAGGACGGCGTCTCATTTGACATGTTTGTTACTGAACTAAAACGACGAAGTGCTCAATGCGAACTTGGAGAATTGAGAGACTCGCTAGTAAAGGACATGATCGTCATTGGTGTAGCGGACAATCAATTAAGAGAAAGATTATTGCGAACAGATGATCTTACGCTAGATGTCGCAATAAAACTAGGACAAGCAGCAGAGGCAACAAAACAACAAGCCGTAACGCTAGCCAGACCACTGACCGGAAGTCAGGCTACAGTTGATGTATTAAACCTAAAGGACAATTCAAATCGACCCCAAAGACAACAACAGGCATCTAATTCCTCAACAGCGCCATCTCAGACTTGCAAGTACTGTGGTTCATCCCATCCACGAGGGAAATGCCCGGCATATGGCAAAACGTGCTCCAAATGCCACAAGCTCAATCACTACGCTTCTGTTTGCTTATCTACCTCCCGCAGTGTGCATTACGCAAACACATATCAATCGAACGATGACAGCAACACCGGAAATGAGAACGACATGGAACACTTTTTTATCGGAACAATAGAAAACCAGGAGGCCGTAGACAGAAACAACCCACAAAATGATCAAAGACGAAACGAACAAGACTGGCTCATTTCTCTACAATCAAATAACACGATGATACAGTACAAGATCGACACTGGAGCTCAAGCCAATGTATTACCCCTATCAACGCTAAGACAAATATCCACTGTACCTACCCTAGAGAAAACAGACACGAGACTATCAGCTTACAATGGCAGCGATATACCAATCATCGGGAAAACCAAGTTAACTATCAATCACCGCAATCAAAGTCACAATGTTTCATTCGTAGTTGCAGACACACAGTCTCCTCCACTACTTGGACTCCAGACATGTCAAGCTTTGAATCTAATTAAACGTGTCTGGGCCGTGAACGCCGCCTCGCCAAACTTCATGCAAGAATATGAAGATGTATTCGGCGAACTCGGCTGTCTAGAGGGGGAATATCACATTAATCTTGACCCAAATGCAACACCAGTGGTCCACCCACCACGGAAAATTCCCATTTCCTTGCTAGAAAAGCTAAAAACTGAGCTAGAGCGCATGTGCAAGCTAGATGTCATAGCCAAAGTTGATGAACCAACCGACTGGGTAAGCTCCATGGTTATCGTCGAAAAGGACAATGGTCAACTTCGTATTTGCCTTGACCCCAGGGACCTGAATCGTGCAATCAAGCGACATCACTATCCTATGCCGACAGTCGACGAAGTCCTTTCAAAGTTGGGTGGAGCTACAGTCTTCTCTAAGCTTGACGCATCCAGCGGATACTGGCAGGTTAAAGTAGATGAAGACAGCGCTAAGCTTCTTGCGTTCAATACACCATTTGGACGTTATTGCTTCAAGCGACTACCATTTGGAATCCATAGTGCAGCGGAAATCTTCCAAAAGAAAGTGGCAGAGATTATCGATGGCATCGGAAACGCCGAAAACGACCAGGATGATATCATTGTTTTTGGATGAGACAGAGAACAGCATGACAAAGCCCTGAAAGAGGTCCTCGACAAACTCAGAGAGTCCGGACTGAAACTAAACAAGAAGAAATGCAAAATTGGAGTCACCGAGACAACATTCCTTGGTCATGTAATCTCAGCGGAGGGAATCAAACCCGACCAAAGGAAAATCGAAGCAATTGCCAACATGCCATCACCGTCCAACAAAACGGAGCTACAGAGATTCCTCGGTATGGTTACATACCTTGGGAAGTTCGTGCCAAACCTTTCTGACGAGACAGCCCCCCTGAGACAGCTGTTAGAAAAAGACGTCATCTGGCACTTTGACGAGCGTCATGATAAGGCAGTGAAAACCCTAAAAGGCCTTGTCACCAGCAGTCCTGTTCTCGCCTACTTTGACCCCGTTCTACCTCTGAGAATCACAGCAGATGCGTCAAAGACAGGTCTCGGCGCGGTAATGGAGCAACAGCATTCAGACAGATGGAAACCAATTGCATTCGCAAGCAGAGCCTTGACCCAGTGTGAACAAAACTACGCCCAAATCGAGAAGGAAACGCTGGCCATTGTGTTTGCTTGTGAACGGTTCCATGAATATGCGTATGGCAGGCCCGTAATGGTGCGATCAGACCACAAGCCTCTCAAAGCTATCTTCGCCAAACCACTCAGCAAGGCACCACCCCGAATTCAGAGACTACTTCTGAGACTACAAAGATATGACATCCAAGTCGAATTCACTCCTGGAACAGACATTCCAGTCGCTGATACACTCAGCAGGGCATACCTGACGCAATATCAACAGCCAGAGATTCCCGAAGAAGACATCACCTGCCATGTACACTCAGTGCTTCACAGTCTACCAATCACCACAGCCAAACTAGAAGAATTTAAGAAGGAAACTAGGACAGACGCAACCTTACAACAGTTGAAACAACTAATTATCGACGGGTGTCCACCAGACAAAAGACACCTCCCAGACGCAGTTAAGCCCTACATTACATACATAGATGAAATCTCTGATGCTGAAGGTATACTCTTACGAGGAAATCGAATCATAGTACCGTCTTCAATGAGAAAGGAAATGAAGGCAAGAATCCATGAAGGGCATTTAGGAATTGAAAGATGTAAGACCCGTGCACGCGAAGTACTCTTCTGGCCCGGAATGGCGACCGAGATAGTAGACATGGTTTCACGCTGTGAAACTTGTCTTCAGTCAAGAAAAAGACAGCCACGAGAACCTCTCATTCCGCTCCCCCCAACCACCGATGCTTGGAGTAGAGTGGCATGTGACCTTTTCCACATGAGTGGAAAGGACTATCTCTTGATAGTAGACTATCACACCAACTATCCAGAAGTGAGTCTATTACCTGAGATCTCTAGTGCAGCAGTAATCAGACATACTAAATCAATATTTGCGAGACATGGCATACCAGACACAGTAATCACCGACAATGGTCCTCAATTCTCTTGCAAGGAGTATCGTGATTTTGCGAAACAATGGGAGTTTGAGCACACAACCAGCAGTCCAAGGCACCCCAGGTCTAATGGCAAGGTTGAGCGTACCGTGCAAACGGTTAAAACCCTCCTAAAGAAGGCGACAAAATCCGGTGAGGATCCATACCTAGCCTTACTAAACTTCCGCGCCTGCACCAGTCCTGACGGCACTCCAGCACCTGCAATGGGACTCATGAAGAGAAACCTAAGGACACGCCTTCCATCCATAACTAAGGAACAGCAGAGGTCACTGAAGGCAGCTAAGCAGAAGCAATACTACGATAGAGGAACTAGGACTCTCACAGAGATTCCAAAGGGAATGAACGTCAAAATACATGATGGAAACAGCTGGAGTATTCAGGGACAAGTACTTGAAAAGGCTGACACACCTCGATCCTACATTGTGCAAACAGAGTCTGGCAGACAACTTAGAAGGAACCGTCAAGATCTACTGGCCGTGCCCGAGTTCCAACCACCAGCCGAGGAACCAAGACAACCCGAGTGTGACGTCCCAAGCACCTCACCCAAAGAACTTGATATCCCAAGTCCAGATGGACCGCCAGACAACCCTCAAGAACGGAGCCCATATGTGACTCGATTTGGCAGGGTAGTCAGACCACCTGTAAGATTTCAGGACACTTGAGATACTCCAAAGTAGACTCAAGGTTATTTACCTTAGTTACTATACATAGAAACATTAACACTTATAATCAATGACTGGAGATACTGTTTTGTTGTTACTGTTCATAAACTTCCCAGAAGGGGAGATGTCACGATCATACTTGATATATGATACTAGTATATGTAAATAGATATGTTTGAAGAGCCGGAGAGCTCACTTGAATAAAGACACGCAAGCAAGAGTACGCCAGTGTATTTTATAATCATTACACCTTCCAATATTAGGATACTTTCTCAAAATGGTACCAGCATGTTTGCTCCGTTTTCTTCTCAGGAACCTTTCACCTTCTATTTTCTTTGCAGCTTTTCTTGCTGCTTGCTTGTGAAGGGTTTTTACTTTTTTGGCAATCAATTCCTTAGCTTCAGGTCCCAATAAATTTTTTTACTTGAGTGAACTCTTCTGCATCATCATCTGAACCTGATTCTGAAACTATCATCTCTTCTGCTTCTTCAGCCATATCCTCAACTCGTTTATTTTCTAAGTATATTTGTCTACTTTGCTCAATCAACTGTTCTTCGTTTTCTTCTAAATTAAGATGTGGCAGTTGTGATGCAAAATCAAGCAAGAGCTGATCAAATGCATCTGCTGGAAGAGTAGGCATTTCATTTTTTAAGGTATTAGCAAAAGCAATCCAATTAAGACGACAGGATTTCAGGCATTCTAATAGTTGATTGGTGTTCATAGAAGCTTCTCCGGTACTTGACCGTTCCTTGCTCAGAGGCAGTTCAAATTTGTCTTTAAAGCTGTCTGCTTTAGGTTGACCTTCATTGTTTTCATCAAGCAAATGCGTATCAATTACATTATTGACAATTTTATCACAAATAGAATTTTCTGAATTGATTGTGGCATTTTCTTGTTTATCTTCTCTGTGACTTTCATCGTCTGATTCGCTTTCTGTTGTAGATTCTTCACTTGAATCATGTATTTCTACACCAAAAGATTGAAGAATGGCTTTTTCTTTGATGCTGGCAATTTTATAAGCTGATTCTCTGATTTCCTTTTGCTTTCTTAAAGCATATTCAACTTTTTCTTTTCTTTGGGAAGTATCCTCAAATCCAAATTGTCTCCTTATTTCTCGTTTGGACATATTGCTAGCCTCACATATAGCATACCATAGGCGCTCCCTTTCTGGGTCAGATGAACAACATTTTATGAGATTTGAAACTGACTCTTTACTTAGTGTTCTTTCAGGGGTTTTCTTCTCATTGAATTCCTTGATAACAGTTGTCATCAACAAATAGTTACTGTCCTTTTCAATCAAGAAGTTTGCAGATGTCTTTGGTCCAGTAGGAACTGTGATGCAAGCCAGTGGCATACGAAGAAACTTTTGTTTTGCTTTTCCTGAAGTGTAACTGTTAGCAGATTGTACAGTGTTTACATGAGGTGAATATATTTGTGGTGGGCAAATCTCACATGGTTGCAAATGATTAATGCAACAAATATAAGCTGCTTTCAATTTCCAAAATCCATATTTCTTAACAGTAGTTGCAACATGAATCATTGTAGGACAAACATGGCAGTTTTTGTGAAAGACTTTGCAAACATGCTTTCTTACTTCAATGTATTGTGATAGGGACATACCCTCAAAACGGGAAATGGCTACATTACCATCAACATCAAATCCTGATAATTTACTGTTTCTTTCTTGTGATTTGTAAAGGTCAATCATATGCCCCCCATCAACTGAATCAGGATTGAAGGAGGGCTTATCTAAAAATCCTCTGCTGGACAACCCTCAGAAACTTCTTCTGGAATTTCCTGAGACAATGTGTTATCAGGTACACATGAAGAGCTCTCTGTCTGATCTTGACTGCATATAGGGCTAATTTCTGTTGAGCTCTCAGAATGGCTTACACTTGGCTGTACTGGCAACTGTGACAGGAGTGTAGAGCTTGTAATAACAGTAGTAGTTGTCTTGTTTCCTTGGGAGCTTGCACCAAAAATATTTCTGATGTCCACTGATGGACTAGCTTTTTTTGTAGAATCTGAAGACTTGCCTTTTTCTGCATTTGTTCTTGAAGCTTTGCTCTCATGACATTTGGACTTTTGTTCCTTACGCTCAAGTAATGCAAGCTCTCTTTCAAGTTGATCTTTATCAGAAAGCAATTTGGCTATTTCAGAACTTAGTTTTTCACACGTTTTCCATTCCTTAACAGAAGAAGATTTGTCTCTTCGTAGTGTTTTAAATCTAATAATGTTTTTTGTTTCTTTGATTTTCTCATTTAGCTCCATTCGACAGATTGCTCTGTCTTCTTTATAGGTTTTCTCATGTTTGCGTTTTTTCCCTTCACTTTGTTTGTAATCAGCGGATTTAGATCTTGAAAACCCTTTTTTGAATTTATATGAAGAACGAACATTCGCTTGGGCTTGGGCCATCAATTCTTTTCTATCAGCTACAAGGGAAACATTGTTCTTGACAATGGCATAAGCAGCCTCATTCACTTCCCTTTGATAAGGTGTAAGATTATCGATGCCTTTATCTCTTCCATAAATTCTTGACTTAAGCTTCAAGTCATTGTCATCAATTTCAACATCAGTCTGCAAACAGAGCATCCACATAAATCAGTGAATCAATCTCTCTCATAATACAAAATAGTTAGTATATTTTATTTCAAAGTTCATATGATTCCACTTAGTTATTTTTAATTCTATTTTATTGAGATTTGCCTCAGAAATACAACTATTACAAGTGTACGCATGATTTGAGACTGACATTAACAAAATAAATATGATGTCAGAAAAATAAAACAGGTAGAACCCCAATAAATTTGCAATTGTCTCCTTACAGAATACAAAGAATAGAGTCAGAGTAAATGTACTGTAAAATAAAATAATTTTCCAACCAACTATGAGACGTAAAATAGATTGGAATGAGAACCTCGAGGTTACATGTATAAACCACTTCACTAAAGATTTTCAAGCTATCGCAAGAGGTCTCTTGCTTAATGTTGGTTGGTATGAATTTGATTTAATTGTTCAGGGAAACAGTTTGAAAAATACTGATGAGTTTGAGGAAATACAAAAGGATGTTTGGGGGATTTTGCCCATGTTTGCATATTTATATGGTTACCAGCAGGCAAAATATGATCAAAGGTCGTAGATAGCATTCTCAACAAAGAGTTACAAAGATTGTGTTTAATAAACATTTATCAAAAACTTATGTTGTGTACATATTACTTTACTCACATTATCCTCAGAAGGTTCTTTCAGTCCCATACTGCCATCTTTGAAACATATTTGTCTTTGGGTATTCTTCACATAAACACTAGGCTAAAAAGTTTTCAAAAACATATCTCTATAAAAGTAGATAATCTAGGAGTGTTCATAGAACAATATTATTTAATCTGTGAAACACAATCTTAATATTATCAAGTATTAACTAAATAACAATCCTTACAGAATACCATAAACCATAAATTAGGTATTATCACTCAGCCAGAAAATATTTTCAATAAGCAAATACAAAGAGATCAAAGGTTGGTTTATATACTCTGCTTGTTTAAAATATCAATAGTGACTATTAATAGTTTCTAAATAACAACTATTTTTATCACAAAAAGTTGATTAGGCTTCAAATTGCCTTATTGAACTTCTTATTTATTTCATTATATAATGCTATAAAAGAAGGCATAATCATCTAAAATCAAAATACAGGTTTTCTCATCACAATTTTATGCTTTAATATTTTGAAGTATTGAAAACAAATTATACAATACCTGAGTGTTCCTTTCATCTTGTTCATGAACAGAAGAACTGTTTTCCTTTAAAACTAGATTGATCTTTTCGCCTTTTTGGACTTGCTCCCAATCGTCTATTTCCACAAACTCTTTGAACTCTTCATCATATTTCTGGAGTAGCAGTGAAGAGTCTTCCAGGCTTAATTTTTTGGCAATTTGGCCAAGGAGATCGTTCAAGCTTTCGGCATTTATTAAAAACTTGCGTTCTTTGAACATAACAAGGACCTGTGGACATTGAAAGATGGAAAAAATATGTTTTATTGACAGAAGTTGACGAAACTTTGTCACGATGGCAGCCGGCCATGTGCTCGAGACTGTCAAACAAAGTAAGCTTATAAAGTTTAACTTCTTTTTCCTACTTATTTTATGTACAGAATGCGCAGACATTGAATAAAAACATATTGCAATGGCTATTTTACAATAAAAAAATAAACAAGTCGAATGTATTTAAGTTTTTTCTTACCTTTTTCGTAGTTGGTGCGAAAGCAGCCATCTTGATTTTATGCCAACTCGGTCTCTCTTTCCCAGTCCTTCTCTGACAAAATGGTCAATAAACCCTACCCTGGGGGGAGCCCTGTGTCAATAAAAATTTACAGCCCCTCTCCCGGGCAAGGTTATTTTGTCAATAGCCCGCATACGCCCGGGCTCCCCCCGTTGGGGCAAGACATTGATAGGTGCATAAGTATGTACAGTTTATTACTGTTTATAGTTATACATATCTACAATAATGCTATAAAATCGTCTGTAATATACAATGTTGAAATAAAGAAATATAAACTTGAGAGTAATGCATGAAAAGTCTTCAAGAAATTCAATAAATATTGTCAAAAACAATCACACATCAAGATTTGAATTTAGCGCCATGTTGTATGAATGGTTGGCGAAACAGTCCAAACAAATGCGCTCATTGCATGCCATGCACTGCATTCTGCAAAATACTGTCTTCTTCTTCTTTAGGCAAAGTTTGCATCGTCCTTTTGTCGACTTTGTTGGCCAATGTCCACTTACTTCTTTGCCTTTCCCAACAGAAAGCCTTTGAGAACTAAACCTGTTCACAAGTCCCTTTGCCAGATCAACACGAAACTTCAAATGTGATCTTGTGCAATGATTAGGTGATTCGCACTCCAAAATATGGGCATTAACAATGCTGACATCAAGAGCAAACCACATTAGGTAGCGCCACCACTTTCTGCTTTTCCTTCCAATAGCGTAGTAGCCACGAAGTTGATCACTTTTATCAATGCTGCCCATGTTCTTGTTGTACGAGACGGCACTTGGTACTGTAGGAACTTCTATCATAGATCCATCTTTCTGTTTGTGATTTACTGTATCTGTGCCGATAGGCGAGGACTGTGTGCTTAAAAAGTAGACTAGCTTTGTATCCTTCCACACGGAGCACACTAAATTCTTGCACTTTCGTGTAAGACTTTCCCCCTTTTTCAGCGCTTTTACTTTGGGTTTGTTTTTGCCTAGTTCCAAAGGCAAGTCCTTTCTATCTGACCGAACAGTTCCACATATGTAAGTCTGATCACGCTCTACAATCCTTGCCAAAATTAGTTGAAACGATGTGCATTCAACGGATATTTCTACAATTGTACACTTTGTGACCGTGCCATTGGACCCCCCTCCCCCCTGTACAATGTTGCTGCTAGATAAAAGGTATTTCGAACTGATTGCCGAGTCGTAGGTGTTGGGATTTTCACAGCAACATTGTAAAGGGGGCACGGGGGGAGCCAATCTCATCACCATCTACTTTTCGCGCGCATCACGACAATATCGTGCCAACAATACTGGCAATGATTGTAGAAACACAAAATTGGCCGTAAAACTCTATAGCAGACTCGATCATTTTTCATATTTTCTAAGAAGCGAGGTACGATTGGTGTGGTCGGTGTTTCACTCAAACGATTTAATTATACTTTGTAGAAAATGTATACTTCCCTGTCAAAATCAACCATGAGATAGCGGCAACTTTGTCTAAAGTGGGAAGAAAGGCCTTTTTGGGAATTTAAATATGTGTATTTTATTCGAGCTAAGAATGAAAAGAGCACTATTATCACTTATTTACAAGCAGATGGAAGAGGAACCTCTTACTTAATCGACCTTAATCCTGTAGTCACTCAATTAACACTTTGGCATAGCAACAAGTAATACGATCTGTACAGCAGTGAGCCTAATACAAAGCAACGATGCTCCACGGTTCTCCGTGCTTTTTGCTCTCATAAATCAAAAACTTGAGTGATCAAAGAGAAATAAACAAAGAAAATAGCAATAGAAATATCACTCCTTATCTCTCGTGACAAAAAATTCCACATCAAAACACGTTAAGACCTTTTTACAATGGTGCTCCGTGTCTTATCGTATAAGAGAATAGGAATACTGTCGAATATTTCTTATATTGCGATGGAGCACCGTTAAAAAATATAGACATAATAATTATCGAAGCAAAGTCTGGGCACCATTACATTACAAATTAGTGGTACTTTAACATAGTATAGAAACATTTTCAAAACAGGCTAATATTATTGAATTATTAGATATATTAAAGGAGCTTTGAGGGGAGCACCGTTGGGCTTCCTGTGGAAAATCGTTAAACACATTCCTAAAAACAGTTAATCAAGAAAATTCTCCAGTATAAATTCATTTTTATTTCCCATAAGGGAAATAAACATCTCGGCCGCTAAACGCTAGTGTGGCAAGTTTCGTGATGTGACATTGCCCGGTCAAGATACAGGCCAAGGTTAAGGCACAAGCAAAGTACTCGTAACACAGGGTACCCAATGACATGTTGTTGGGACACATTACAAAATCAGTATGTTAACCATAACCAAGTGTAGGTAGGAAAATGCCACAGATTCGAATCGGTTATGTTCCTGTCTACAGTAAGCATTAGCTAAATTGCTACAGCTACGTCAGTCACCGATCCTACCATGCTGTTTTAGTAACGAGCCCTAAAGTCCTAACTATACAACAAAAATACCATGTTTTTGCTGAGAATCGACACCCAGGCTAGTATGCCATGGTGATTTAAGCCGCTCATGGCAAATAATATAGTGAATCCTTAGACTTCCTAGAACTTTAATATAGTCTTACAGTTTTTTTTGCATCAGCGGTTTTCTAATTCTCGGGGCTTTAAGAGTCAGGGCGAATTTATTCTTTGGTTAACATTGTAAATACGTATTTTATGTCACGTGGATTGCATGCTATCTTACTACTATGCAAACGCAATACCAACAAATCTAATCATCGACCACTAATGACAAAGGTCAAATGAATCTACTTGAAATGGCTTGTTTCACTTCCGAACTCGTAAAACATGTTTTTGGTGTCATTCTTTTAGACTTATAGGTATGCACCATTGCTTTTACTGAAAAACAGGATTTCATCACTTTCGACAGCTACCAATTTTCTCATATTTTTTAAGAACTAAGAGAAACCTCTGAACTTTTTCGCTATCAATGAAAACGTCCACTAGCATACATTATTAACGGTAATAAATTAGTTCTCTGGTATTCGGTTTATAGTACATAGAACATAAAATGTTCTTTACACAATCCTTGCCAAAATTAGTTGGAACGATGTGCATTCAACGGATATTTCTACAATTGTACACTTTGTGACCGTGCCATTGGACCCCCCTCCCCCCTGTACAATGTTGCTGCTAGATAAAAGGTATTTCGAACTGATTGCCGAGTCGTAGGTGTTGGGATTTTCACAGCAACATTGTAAAGGGGGCACGGGGGGAGCCAATCTCATCACCATCTACTTTTTGCGCGCATCACGACAATATCGTGCCAACAATACTGGCAATGATTGTAGGTCTTGTGCTAGCTTTACAGAGGAGAAAAATTGTCACAATATACATGATGATACTTGTGTATAAACGGCTGAGTCATTTCACGAACAACTCGATAGCCAAGTCTGTGTTCAGTGACGCCGCCATCTTTCTTTCCCGTGTATACTTGAAAGTTGCATATGTAGCCGTTTGTTTGCCTTGCTTTATTGGCTTCATGGGCATGTATTGCTTCATTGAAAGCTGCCTTTGAAGGCTACCATGGCTTCATCAATGGACAAGTTTTGTTTTGGCGAGTAGTGTTCTTGAAACTTGATGCAAATGGCATCTAAAAGAGGACAAACTTTGAACAGCTTGTCATGGTTTGGTTGGCCACGCGGTATCGCATTTCCATTGTTGTTTAAGTGTAGATATTGCAAAAGTTTATTGAAACGATCTCTTGACATAACATTTTTGATTGCTGGGATGCCAAGTTGCGTATCTGGTAGTTTGTGTATAAAGACATGAATTCCCATGTACGTCGAGATCTCTTCGACTGTTATGTCGTACCATTTAGCATCGGGTTTTGTTGCGATGCACTCTTTCATATCTATTTGTTTCCAAAACAATGTTCTGCTTTACTTGGTCATCAAAATAAAGTGTAAAGAAGTCTCTTGCTGTAGCTTCTTCGGGAAGAATTCTTGTTGGTTCCGTTGATGATAAGAATGGTAGGCCGTATTCTGTGCCTTGAAAATGTGCTTCCTAAACGATTTCCGCTGCCATGGCGAGGGCACTACTTTAAATCAACGTGAACATATAGATTTTACCTTTCTTAAAAAGAATTCAGTTGTTGTCACTCTGAAAAACCCGCAGTTTTTTTAAAAAACGTCAATGGAATTGAACATTCCGCCATCTTGGATTTTCATTACCTGTGGGGGGGGGGAGGGTACATAATTGGATTTTTTACAAATACATATTATGCATTGAAACTTCCGAAACTGGATCATGATAGATAGTAATAAACTTTAGACATTGTCAGTTCTCAGATTCTTTTGTTTTAAGTTATAATTTTGAATGTAGAGTGATATTTATATAATTTACATTTGGTGTTCCCCTGGGGGGAGGGGTCGTAAGTCTACTTTTGACTTTTCTGCCAATCGCTACTAAAATCAATGCAAAACGCAAAAATTGTAAGCAAAATAACGAATTTGAATTGTCAACATTCCTTTTTACAACGTAGTTTGATTTTAGAAACAACTTGTCTTACAAATATAATATAAAATTCTCAAATCAGACACCTTTGAAAACTTTGTTGAGAGCTAATCGTTGAACAAGTCATCGTACTTGTCGTTACTGCTATCGTCGTCATCAGTGTCAGTTGTAAATAAAGGATATGCAATTCAATAGGGCATTTGTAGGTGTGAATGAATGAAAAATAAATGAAATAAAATAAATAAATAAATAAAAGATGAAAAATAAAAATAGAAATGGAATAGAATAGAATAAAAAAGAATGTAAAACAAATAGAGTAATAAAAATAAATAGAAGGGAGACAAAATTGAAAAACGACTAAACCTGGAAGAAAAAAAAAAAAAATAAATGAGTGGTAAAAATAAAATGAAAACTAAAAACAAATAAATGCTAAGATGTTATTAAGAAACAAATAATGTAAAATAAAAAGAGTGAAATGGTGAAAAAAGGAAACGAAACGGAAAGTGAAAATGGGAATAAATCAAATTCAATAAATAATTGAATAGGGAATATATAGAGGGGGCCTAGGGGGGTTACGAATACCGCAATCCCGCACAAAAAATTCGAAAATACCGCAATCCTGCACACAAAATAAATAAATAAATTAATTAATTAGTTAATATAAATGAAATTGTCGCATTTATATAGCGCAAATATCTATATGTATATAATCAAATGTGCTTAGAGTTTGTTAGTAGTAAGGACAGACTTTTGTACCAGGCGACACTCCCCTACTCTTACGAACAGCTCAACAGGTTCTTTAATGTCCCCCATATACAGGTTAAGGAAGGGATGGGAGACAGGGCCTACGGTTTAAAGTCCTTATCCGAGAAGACCTGAAGGGTCTAACCATTTGCAGATGTAGTTACAAAGGCAGCACCTTCTCCTCAGTTATTTTAAGACCCTGAGTGTTGGTCCGGCCTGGGCTTGAACCCACGACCTCCCGCACAAAGACCTGATGCTCTACCAACTGAGCCAACTGGGCGGAAAATGGTCAATCCCACAATCCAGCACGAAAAATTCGAAAATACCGCAATCCAGCACGAAAAAATGGTCAATCCCGCATGAAAAATTCGAAAATACGGCTCACCAGACGAAAAATTCGAAATACCACTTCCACGGGACCTCTCACGCAGAAACATGAATCACAGAAACGTGAAATTTTCTATCGAGCACCAGAAACAAAATCCAGCATCTCGCAGGCCTCAAAAATACCGCATTGCCGCAATTTCAAATCGTTTTTCCCGTAATACCACAGCTCAAAAAAGAAATACTGCAATACCGCACAAAGAAATGGTCAATCCCGCAATCCCGCAAACCCCTAGGACCCCCTCAATATAAATGTATGAATTGTAAAATTGCTTTTTCGGCAATCTCTCGTTGCTGGCCATCGAGAGAAAGCCATAGTTGTTGACTTGTCTTGAATTAATGAAAAGAGATATCTGAGAAACATGTTAGAGCGCCCTCCGCCCTTTAAAATGAATTAAACAAGAAGAAAATCCCATTTTTGCAAGCTTTGTTGGCATTCTGAGCCAGCGATTTTCAGCGGACTTCGCATCTAAAACTACAATGTCAATTCAAGATGGCGGACATCAAATACTAAGCAGACTTGATGAACTTTCCTTGGGATTTTTGAACGAACTGCAAGAATTTGGAGATGACAACAACTGAATCCCTGATAAGTGAGTTCTAAACTACATATTCGAGTAGTTAAATTTTAGTGCCCGAACCATGGCAGCGGAACTGAACGATAATCAGTCACAGAATACGGCCTATGGCGGAACAACTACGGGTGTTGTTGAATTTTTCCAAACAATTCCTTCTAATTCTTCTTTGGATTTGCTGTTTGAAACTTCAGATATGTCGTCTGTGTTTACTGAAGAAATGCTAACATCACTTTCTGAATCAAAATCTTTAGGTCTAAAGCCTTCAAATTCTGATTCATCAGAGTCGCTTTCAAAAGGATTTGTCGCCATTACAAGTGTAAATATCTCTGAAGATGAAGTCAAGTTATCTCGAGTACTTTGTCTACAAAGTATACCATGTGCTTATGCAAATTAGAACTCTAATGCTTCCTCTGATTGGTCAAATCTTTATAGCAACCAAGTAACACATAAAACACTGATAATGATTGGTTCAAACATAGCAACTGCCATAGTGCCATTTGGCACTCTCAGGAATACAGAGACATATACCTGGAGTGCCATATGGCACTCTTAGGGGGTAAAGGGATAAAATGTTTTGACAGTTTTCTTCGTAGCAGATGCCATTATCTCGCAGTTAAACTTTCTGATAAACGGAAACTGATCCCGATATATGACATCACCAGAAAGAATATGATTGGTCGAAATTGTAGGATTGCTACTGCTCCCTGCAGTGTTGTGCTCCAAAAACTATGAAGTTACAGTGCACAGGTTTATTGACAAGCATTTCATTTAATAGCCATCACAATATAAAGAAGCAGTGAAGAATACTGAGATCTACTGCATATTATAGTTTCAAGTCAAAATATAAGCTCAAATTTCTAAGTCAAATCTTTCAAATCTTTACATTATTGGTATCAAAAATATAGTGGTTTTCTTTGACCTTTGAAACAGTTTCTCGTAGTTACTGTATGAAATGAAATCAAGCAATAAGGAAAAATGATGTACAAGCTGCATCAGTTCCCAAACTATTTGATGATCCAATGAAATTCACTCTGTACTAATGGTTAAAAATTACTAATTAAAATGTCTATTTTTCTGCTTTGCTGCTTTGTGCCATCTAGTATATGATAGTTCTCGCCCAATGGCTCTTTCTACATGGACTCACACAGAAGCAATCTGGACAGTTTCATTTAATTCCTCAGCTGTTAACTGATTTCTTGAACCCTTAAAGGGAGGGATATTCAGGCCCACCCCTTGAGGTAATAAGCCATGTATATCAAAACCCTTATCAGCCATTATGTTGTCAGCAGGTTCAATATGAGCAAGAAAACCAGACTCAGCAGTTATTTGATTATCTGACACCCCTCCTCCCCACAACTTTCAAACAAAAATAACTTGCCCCACAATCTCAAGTTCTTTGTCCAACTTAAAAAACTCCATCTAATATTTCACTTGTTCCATTAAAGAAAATCAAAAATATCTCCATTTATCTTAGAGAAAATTGAGGTTAATGTTTATTGAAATTAGGACGAATCTTTATGAGATATAAAACACTTGCCATGGTCGCGATTTTCATTGTGTTTGCCTTATAAATTATTAACATATCAGATGTAATCACTATAAGCCAGCAAATTAGCCCTACTAATTTTTCTTACAGTTTAATAATCATTAACTTTTATAAGCAAAAGATTACAGTTTATTGGCCATGATTAATGTCTGTATATTATGTTAGCACAACTGAATTCAAATCACAGTTGTTGAAATTGGAAAAACAGACCCCCAAGGGATGAACAACCAATTAACTTACCTTATGTTTTTTGGTGGAGGACAACTTCTCTCATCTTTTTTAGTGACTTTTGTGACTACTAAGTCACCTAACTTCTCAGTCTTCCATAAAAATGTTGTATTTACCTGGTGACATTATAGAACTATTATTAGCCACTAATCTACACTGTTTGACTAAAACCTACTCAATGGGAATTACAAACATTTCACAACTTCATGAAAGATGATGTTAATCATAATAATAGTTTTGAATTGATTGTATAAAATGCAAAAGAAGGTCTTGGCCTTGACCCTTTTCTTCCTTCAGCTCTTTTTCCCTTGTGTAAACTTTCGCAGGAGTTGGATCTATTACCTTGTCTTTTAGACCATTTCTGACATAATAGTCCAGTTTCCAGTTACTAGAGACCGCTGAGTGTCCTGACAAAAGGCGCATTTATACAGGGTTAGCCTCCTTTTCAAGAAAGACCCATGGGAGTAAACGCGATTTTTTTCTGTTGTAAACAAAACAAAACAAAACCAAAAAAATCGCGTTTACTCCAATGGGTCTTTCTTGAAAAGGAGGCTAATCCTGTATAAATCCGCCTTTTGTCAGGAAGCTCAGCAGTCTCTAGTAACTGGAAACTGGACTATTGTTGATTCTAAAAGATTGGAAAACGCTTTTTCGGAACCCTGTTATTGTAGACCCTCATGTAGAGTATGCAGTCATTGATAACCATATTTTGTAAAAGAAATACAAATATAAGTGAAGTACAATTGGGTACCTTTGAATACAAGCAGCTTTGTTAGGAAGACTTATTAGTGAATCCCCATGGCAGGAAAGCCAGAATTTCAATTGTTCCACTCTTTATGATGACATGCAAGATAAATCCAACTCACTTCCAGGTATATCTGCAGTAAGGAGAACTTTCGATTCTTGAAGTTCCTCTTTATATGTTATGATTAAACAAAAATCATTCAATTTTGGACAAACAGTAAAAAGTAATCAGTATTTTTGTGCTCTTGATGTTGATCCTATGTGACAAATCGATCGTGACTGACTTATCATGCATAGCGAAATTAATTTGTAAACAAAACCCGATATCGTAGAGATAAGCCCAGAACTGTTTGACAAATAGCCAAAAAATACCACTAACTTTCTATTAAGGGCTAAAAAGTTTGTCTTTCCACCAGACTTTGAGTCATTTTTTGCTTCCATAAATTGTGACTTTTGCCGACATCAACTTGTCTCACAGAAGTTCACCAAAATGTGAAAAATGTGTAAAAAAATTAAAAAACTGGGTGAGACGAGTTTGTAATTTTGTAACAAGCGAGAAAACTGATGTGTTGTGTTTACATAATAAGCTTCTCTTTCGTGTCATGTGAGGGCGTGGCTACAAAGTTTTGCAGTTTGTCTATATAAGAGCCCAGACAGCATACAAAATGGCTAAGGCCATGTACCTTGGGCCAAAGGACGTCAATAATAGTAAGTTTCATTTATCATGTGGATTTTTCCTTGACCTACTAGATGGCTTTAATATCGTATTTTAGTCATTTTATAATTATAGGTAGGTTTGCTGTATTGCAACTTAAGTCTAAGTGTGACACAGCACCAAGGGTCCTCCTTGTTGCCTCCCAAGCCAAACCCAGCCAACCAACACTTTTCTGCGTTGTGCTTTATTCTTAAAATAAAAACTACTCCTATCTTATAAAAATCTTAACCTAACTCTTAGTCTTAAACTACTACTTTAGATTATACTTCTATACTTCAAAAAAAAAAAGACTAAATTTCTAAATTACTAAACCTTTTGATAACTGATTGAAATTTACACATACATTACATACAGTAAGATATATAATACAATACAACTAATGAACTATGAACTAAATATGGTTAAGAACTATGAGCATGAAAAAATGTAACACCTCCCCCCTTAAAGTCTATTTTACGAAGAAAAAGAAATAATGAGAGATCATCACGGATATGTAAGCAATTTAGGCAATTGCTTTTCTAAAGCAATTGCCTAAATTGCTTACATATCCGTGATGATCTCTCATTATTTCTAGTTCCATTACCGCGGATCAATCCATATACATATATACATTTACATTCCTATGTGGTATTACTATGAACCCAACAAAATGGCCTGCTCCCAACATATGTGGCTTCATAGCTCAGTTGGTAGAGCACCGCACCGGCATCGCGGAGGTCATGGGTTCGAATCCCGTTGAAGCCCCGAATTTTTTTTTTCGGGCTTTTCTAAAGCAATTGCCTAAATTGCTTACATATCCGTGATGATCTCTCATTATTTCTAGTTCCATTACCGCGGATCAATCCATATACATATATACATTTACATTCCTATGTGGTATTACTATGAACCCAACAAAATGGCCTGCTCCCAACATATGTGGCTTCATAGCTCAGTTGGCAGAGCATTGCACCGGTATCGCAAAGGTCATGGGTTTGAATCCCGTTGAAGCCCCGAATTTTTTTTCGGGCTTTTCTAAAGCAATTGCCTAAATTGCTTACATATCCGTGATGATCTCTCATTATTTCTAGTTCCATTACCGCGGATCAATCCATATACATATATACATTTACGAAGAAAAATAGCAAAGAAAACTCCTTATGAAAATAACTATTAAAGAAAAGTGCTGCTTAAGGAAAATAAACAAATGCAAAAATACACTGCAAAAATTACTTATCTGGTAACTTTTAGAAGGCTCTACTCAGTGCATCTACATTACGATGGGTCGACCCTTTTTGTGGTTACAGGCTTGGTTACAAGCCGTAACCTCTATGTCATCGAGTGTGTAAGCGTGTGTGTAATTTGGGTTTGACGAAGTTGACACAAAGTGATGTATTCGGCAGGCATTCGGAATTGACTTGAGGTTTATTAGTCAGTTTTAGTTAATTGTAATGACTGAAATATAATTCACTCCAAGAAATATCGTCTTTTCATTATCCATTATTACTCTTCTTATATAAATTTCTTCATCTACGTGAACTGTGTTGCACATTTTTCAATAAATATGGCATTTACTACGATCTCCCGAAAGAGACAGGAAACCCAGCACTAGTTGTTTGATTTTGTGATGTAGTCAGTTAAGAAATATTTGCCATTTGCCATAGTCAATAGTTGCGATTATTATATGAATATTTCTGCTTGAGTGAAAGTTTTTGCAAGTTTTTTATAAACATTGGGTTTACGAAGACATTCTTGAACGAACTGAGAGCACCCGTGCAAGCATGGGCATTTAAGCTTACTAACCGATTGAGAGCTTGATTACACGGTGAGTTTATACCGCTTTGAATGAAATAATCTTGTGCTATTTTGCCTACATAGCCAGATGTAGTTTTCAGCGATGTACACAAGCTCTTTTCGATTTATGGTTTTGCAGATTTCTGTAATGCTTGTTGAGGATTTCGGCGACCGTTTGTAGTTTGGATCACGGCGTTCGTCGATCTCACTGATCTCACTGTTGGTTTTATATTACGCTATAGCTAGTTAGCATTTTAAAATACAAAAGTTTCCTATATGTCTTTGCATTCCTGCCATTAATTTTACTGTTGATTAGGTTTGAAACCCTCTTAGGTTTTAATAAGTCTGGGTGAGTAAACTGGGTTTTATTCAATAAAATATTTTTAATATTAAAATTAAATTTATCTTTCTTGAATGGAGCCTTTGTGTGTCCTTGGGGATGTCTATATAGTGTTTTGGAAACTTTTGCTACCTCTCGATTGAGGCGTACTGCATGACCTTGTTTTAGTTGTTTTAAAATGTGAAATGTCACGGTGATGTCACGGTGTGCAGAATCCCCATGAAAGCTTGAAATTTTGATTTTCACACTTGCATGTGTGTGCTTTTGCTTTCATGTTTATTTTTCATGAACTGTATTTTTAAAATTACTTCAAATTAAATTTATTTGAATAATTTCGTAATCTTAGAGCAATTAAGTGCAATCACTCTACTTCTTTCATGGTTTTAGTCATTACATATATTTCTACAGTTTTGTTATCTTTTCTCTCAACTTGTTGTTTTTGATTATTTTACCTGTAACCACATGTCCTCTTAGAGGGCTTTTAGTTGTGCTCATGTCAAACTATTGTAGGATGAGACTCCATCATAGAAGTTTACTGTTTTTGTAGGGGGTTATGGTCGGATTGAAGAACAAACAATCTTCCATAAAGGTAATAAGAAGCACAGCATTTCAACTGACCATACAATACCCAGACACTCTTTTTCTGTGGTACTTAGCTTTTCTTCTCTAGGTGACAATTTTCTACTGATATAAGCTATGGGATGTTCTTTGCCATTTTTGTCCTTTTGGCACAGTATAGCACCAAGGCCTCTGTTGGAAGCATCAACTTGTACATAAAACTGTTTTTCCCACTGTGAAGGGCGTAAGACTGGAGAATTTTGTACTGCTTTCTTCAATAGTCCAGTTTCCAGTTACTAGAGACTGCTGAGCTTCCTGACAAAAGGCGCATTTATACAGGGTTAGCCTCCTTTTCAAAAAAGACCCAAGGGAGTAAACTCGATCTTTTTCTGTTAACAAAACAAAACAAAACCAAAAAATGGCGTTTATTATTAGTAATTCTAACATTGGCCCGTTCATGGATGATTACTAGTGAGGGGAAAGATATATTTTCATAGATTTGATGCCAAGCATTTGCTTAAACAAGATGCATAGCTGCGTGAACTCGGGCTTCCTATGTAGTTGGTCACAAGTTTTCTTTGTTAATCTTTTAAAAATACGCCATTATAATTAGTATTCATGGTTTGAGTCACGCGACTGTCGAGCGTAATTTCACTTCCGGTAACTACTATGAATTTTAATGAGATACAATAAGCAGATATGATGTCATATGCTATGCTCTTCGAAAAGCTCAATTTATAAGACGCTTGATTTTCACAAACTAACTTTATTATTTGACTTGTGAAAACTACAAGTTTTACTAATTTAAATCATGACATTTGGTTTATTTTTTACTAATAATTACTTTATTATACTTTGGAAGAACAAATGAATGTATAATATAGTTTCTAATTTTGCTAAAGTGTTCTTTCCTTTAAAGTGTTCTTATCTATGGTCAACAGTAACAGTAAAAAAAGTCGCACGGATTTAATTTGGAAGTTCTATTCTAAGATATCTGTGACAACATAAGTATTTGTATTGGATGTTACTGTAATTCTGTCTTTAAATAGAAGCAGTTCTGAAATAGTGTCCTTGTCCATAGAGAGGACTTCTTTGTTTAACACCTTGGATAGAATTTCATCGCCCATTTTAAGTGTCAGTTCACCAAGGCCTTCAATTTCAATGCTCGCTTTCAAAGTTAATCCATATTGACATCTGTTGGTTTTCATGATGCCACATCGTTGACATTTTATGGTTCTAGACGTGCTTGAGTCTGTTCCCTTGAATCCTTCAGTGGCACTTCATACATTTTAGGAACTTTTCGTAGCTTTCAACTAGCATGAACTCTTTGATGGTCTTGGTTGGTAAGTGTTTGTTTGAGTCATCAAGGTCACTCAATAAAGGGATGGCTTCAAGAATATTGTTGCTGATCTTCTGAACAGACGTTTTGACTACTGTGCTGATCTTTTTGGTGCCCGATCAGACACGCATTTGGACTGGATTTATGGCATGAACAGACCCCAGCGAGAACTTTGGGATGTGACTCCCAGATGTCAAACGACATGCTTGCGGTGTTGTCTGCCAGAACACTTTCAGACAACTTCAGCTTTCTTCCACCGACGATGGCCACCTTTAGCTGTACAATCTTTTATGGATACTGTGTCCCACTCTTCGTTGTGATTTAAGATGTCTATAATTGACACCGGTGTTTGGTTGTTCTTTGGTGACAAGTCTGCATATTGGAAGTCATACTCTGTCAGTTTGGGGCTTGTGACATACAATGGCGTGCAGAATGGTTGAGACATTGTGCCCTAAAATTGACGTTCTTTGATATTATACCCACCATGTAAGTTGTGGAACTGCCATATATTCTGAATCCCCCTCCCCCCGACACAATGTTGGTTGGGTCAAGTGTTGGACCTATCAGGAATCTCCCCGGCCTACTCAACATTGAGAGAGGGGGGAAGGGGGACCATAAAACAGGGTTGGCTAATTAAGGCCAAAATTGGGACAGTGTCTCAACAGGTTCTGCACGCCGTTATAGGTCATGTCATTGACCACAATTTTCTTGTCTTTGGTGTAAGTCACGTTCTGAAGTTTGATTGGTGTTCTGGATTCCAAGCTTTGGACGAACAGTGTGCGCTTTTGAGGTGAATATAACAGGGCTTCACGTGTTTCATCTTTGGAGGTCTGCAACATCAGACTGACATTGTCCATCATTTCTGTCATTTCTGTTCCGCTTGATTGGTGACAGTTCGTGTACATATCCAATAATGTCGATGGTCTTTTCGAAGGTGAGTTTGTTGTGGATGATATCATGTAATAAGAAAACTGTTCTGAAGAACTGTTCTAGTTGTAGTGCAGTGATAAACATTGATTTATGGTTTGAGCTTAGAGAATTTTGTCACCTTTTGGGATCAAAGATGTGATTGTTTGAATTTATGTTCGTCTGAGGAAACAGTGAATTTTTGAGCCAGTTGCCTACGGGGGTCTTTATTTGTGAGTTCTTATTGGTTGCTTTTGAATGTATTTACGAGTTTTGATTGGTTCAGATTTTACTCTGGGATTTGAAGGAAATTTGTGATCCGAAAATAGGTATAAGCTTGTATAATACAATATTAGAGCTTAATTACAATTGTAATGCACTCGTGGTCAGAATAGTAGACACTAATTACCTCATTTTTAATTGATTTGCATAGAGAATGTTTAACATAAACTTGATCTAAAAGACTACCAGCCGATATAAAGGTAGCTCATGTCCTACAATCCTTGTGTATATCCCAAAGGCAGCCAAAAGTTGTTTGAAGATGGCAATACTCGTTCATTGAAGTAATTGACATGTTGAGGTCTCCCATTAGATGAGCATAAATGTGTATGTACATTGTGAAGAATGTCTGTTGAGATATATTCATCTAAATTGTAATCTATTTAAATTGTTTTTTCTTATATGGTCAGGAAGTGAATTTTCTCGTTGGTTTTGTTATTGTTCGAGTTGAATACGATTAAACATGTAAACTCATTTGATGGTCGGGAAGTATTGGTTTTCCAGTAGAACATATGTTTCTCTCATAAGAGCTAAACTTGAATACTTATCATGAGGATGATCTTGTCTATGAGTTTATATGGATGTAGAATTTTGCCCTAATGATATCATCTGAATTGTGATGTAGGAGCTGAGTTTCAGTTAAAGCTAACATATCACAGTTTGTATAAACGGCATTATCACATCTGATGTCGATGTAATGCTTTCTTAGGGAACGTATATTTAGGAGACACACTTGAGACTACAAGCGTCATAATCTACAGGTTGAGAGGAAGAAATAAATCAAAGTATGTCTGCCCGATATTGTCTCAATCTCTGATATTCTTCGTGTACTTTGGTTTGGCTCTTACATGCTTGTTTTCTATTTGCCCTATTATGTGTAGTCCTTGTAATCTTGTTGCTCGGCTTAAGGCTACATGTATTTGTCCATAATTAAAGTGGTTTTATCAGTTCAGTTCAAAACTGACTACAACATCATTAAGAGTTAAGGTGGCTGGACCCTATTTCGCCAGTGCGCGGGTAGTCGAATTGAAGCAGCTATTAATTGCGTTACAGAATTAAGTTGACCAAACGCACACCTACTACAAATGGACCAAATTTTATAATGATGCTAGTTTGGTTGAAATCGGAGCTTTTTTAACATCGAAATTGTTATACACTTGATTTGAAATTTTGCCAATTTTCTCAAAATCCAGACCTCGACGAGCAAAACGATTTATGAGACTTTGTAAATCAAATGTTTGTCTATAATGTGAGAGCGTTTCAAGAAATTCTATTAAGCCAATTTTGAGTAAAAACGGAGCAATTATTTTACTTTGAAGAAATTTAAAACCGCGGGTGCTCTACTAAATTAATTTTATAACAATAATTTTCCAAAGAAAAGTTGCAATATTTTTGGTTCTAAATAATACCAAGGCATGGTTCTTTATTTTGTGAATATGTCATCGTATTTGCTATTTTTGATCGCCGTTGAGACGACTGTACGTAAAGCACTAAATTGCTGCATTTTTTGCACAAGGCGCCAAAGCGACACGCATGCAGGCATGCATAATCAAACACCGGCAACAACTCGGAGAATAGAGATGCACATATGGCAATGTTTAAAAAATTATTTAATGGTCTTAAAAAACTTCAATGCCTTTGTAATTTACACACCTTACTGGTAAAGGATTGAATATTCAATATCGAGAAATAAAAAAAAAATCATCTACTAGTTTTCAAGAAACAGTATTATTAACGTGGATGTCGAAATTCCGAGTTAAACGCGGCAATTTAGTGCTTTACGTACAGTCGTCTCAACGGCAATCAAAAACTGCAAATACGATGACATATTCACAAAATAAAGAACCATGCCTTGGTATTATTTAGAACCAAAAATATTGCAACTTTTCTTTGGAAAATTATTGTTATAAAATTAATTTAGTAGAGCACCCGCGGTTTTAAATTTCTTCAAAGTAAAATAATTGCTCCGTTTTTACTCAAAATCGGCTTAATAGAATTTCTTGAAACGCTCTCACATTATAGACAAACATTTGATTTACAAAGTCTCATAAATCGTTTTGCTCGTCGAGGTCTGGATTTTGAGAAAATTGGCAAAATTTCAAATCAAGTGTATAACAATTTCGATGTTAAAAAAGCTCCGATTTCAACCAAAGTAGCATCATTATAAAATTTGGTCCATTTGTAGTAGGTGTGCATAAAAAGTTTGGTCAACTTAATTCTGTAACGCAATTAATAGCCGCTTCAATTCGACTACCCGCGCACTGGCGAAATAGGGTCCAGCCACCTTAATCCTTGTACTTTGTGTACAGTACGGGCCCATGCTAGGGTAAGAGGGAATTGTGGTCTTTCAATTTCTGGCGAAGATGCTTACCAGGTCTAACTTTTATTCTTGCTAGTACTGGTTTAATCGGTACAGATCCATTTTCTGTAGCATATCTATCTGTACAATTTTCTATAGCTTTAAGGCCGGCTTGACGATCATCAAATTTGATATAAATTACAGATGGCTTGCTGATGTGATTTGAGCATATTTTCATGGTAGTACCCATTTGTCCATTGATAAGTCTATCATTTATATCTATATTTGTAGTTAACATAACTCTAGCATCTTGTTTTACAAAAATTTCTGAGTCAAGTCCACCTGTTTCTGATCTTTTTCTAGCTAATACTCTATCAAGGTCTTGTTTTGTAATATTTGGTGGATATTGATCAGTAGCTTTCAGTCTATATAGAGGGGTTTTTAAATGCTCTAGGTGTTTATTGTTATGTTGATCAACAGGCGCATTTTCAGCAAAGATGTGCAGTGCATGTGTTGGATAGTTGGTATCTGTTGGATTTACAGACCTTGACTGTATGCATTTAATATCATCCTCAGCTTGTGCAGCAGTTCTAAATCTATTTAATAACTCTGTAAAAGGTTGGTCATCTTTTTGTTTCGTAATTTCAGTTAACTCTATCATTTGAAAAACTGACCAAGGGTGGCACAAATTGTGAACATTTTTATATTCATCAAATACAGGCTTGCTACGGATAGGTGGAAGTTGATATAAGTCACAGACAACAATAATACTAAGTCCTGCAAACAGCTGGTTGTTTGGGGTGGCAAATATTTCTTTCAGTTGTTGGTGAATGTGTAGTAGAGTGATGTTTGATACCATAGAGATTTCATCAATGATTATAAGTTTCAAGTCTAAGAGTGCCATTCTTACTTTTCTGTAGTAGTCATGACAATGACTGAGCTTACCAGCCAGAGACCAATAAAATGTATTAGCCAATCACAATCGTTATAAAAAGCACGTTAATGGTTTTGCCCAGAGTTTTGCACAGAAAATTTATCTGAGGGTTTTTAAATTCCAGACCCAGACTTGAGCTGTATTTACACATTAGTTTGCATGCAAAATTTCTTCATTTCTTCATCTCAATGTTTTCATTAAATTCCAGAACCAAACTGGAGCTGTATTTACACATTAGTGGGGTTGAAATGTCTAAAATCATTTTTTTACTAATTCTATTATTAAAAGTAGTGCAGCGATGGTAGTGTCCTTGTTGCTAAAATTAATCTCAGCATCATCAGCAAATAAAACACAATTTGAGTGATTTACAGCAGATGTTATGGCGTTATAATGGTATAGAACAAGGATGGCCCAAGGACCGATCCCTGTGGTACACCAGACCGCAGTGTTCGGATGTTTGATGTCGCTTCATTTCACGTACTGTCTGCTGTCATTCAAATAGCTTTTTTACCAGCTTAGAACCTGTCCAGATACTCCAGACTCTTTCAACTTACCAAATAATATATCATGATTGATAACGTCAAAGGCTTTACACAGGTCCAAAAAGGTGAGATCTCTAGCGTCAATTGCACATTTTCATTCATTGATGAGGCATATTAATACAATGTTGCAGGATGACAGTTTGTTATAAGCAAACTGATGCTTGCTAATTAGATTGTTATCCATGGCAAAATCTTGGAGCTGCGAGTTTGCAAAACTTTTGAAGACTTAAGCCAAACAAGGACGGACAGAAATCGGCTGATGATTGTTACAATCCATAGAATCGCCACCTTTGTGTAACAGCGTGGCACTTGCATCTTTCCAGGCAGCTGGGAATTTGCCAAGACGAAATGACTTCTTAAACAAATAAGCAATACTTGGTGTGATGTATCCAGCAACATGTTGGATTGCTTTAGCAGGGATGTTGTCAGCCCCAGTAGCCTTGCCGATGCTTAATGTATTCAGGGATTTGTAAACCTCTTCATTTGTAACGGGCTTGAAAGTAGTACACCTTTTGCTGTTCATTTACACAAAATATACATTCATTTACGTCAGAACTTGAAACCATACGGCAAATATACGTTCAATAGCACTTCCATGAACTTCATTAGCGCGAACAAACATTCCATAACGCTATTTGCATATGTATTAACCCTTTCACCAAGGGAATCCCAGCACGAAAAAACACCCAAAACAACAGAAAACCACCCATTTTTTTAAACCCATTGAATCAATTTTATTTGAACTGATATTTAAGCATGAAGGAGTTTTTTTCATTTATAGGAACCCCATATTCAAATGAAAGGTTTGGAAGTGAACTTTCTTTTCTAGATGTTGGTTTGGCAAACTGGTGACTCTAACATGAGATTGAGGCTGTCAAAGTTACAATTTATTGAAAAAAATTCCAAATATCAACACAAAACATCACATTTTGTAAAGATATTAATAAAACATGTGTTCTTTTAAGTATCTAATGCCAAGTAGTTTATCAAAATGGTGATCTCTCATCAAGATAAAAGTTTGAAAAGTGTAATAATATTTGCAAATGTGTTCCTATTGCATCGCCATGGGTTTGCTAGAATATGGGTTTGACAAATGAATAACCAGGCATTTCTGAAATCAAAAATGTCAGTTAAAGTACAGTTGTTTATCACATATTGCTGTCAGTATTATAGATGAAAGTTTAGTGCTTACACAAGCTACAATTTTGGAAAGACTAGCCATTTTTTGGAATGACCCTGTCAAAAGAGAATGTTCACTCTTTCCAATATTCCACCTTGGCATGTCAAGCTCTGAAACAGTTCATTTCCCTGCTGATGCACAAATATACTTTGCAGCAGTCACACATGAAAGTGGTTTTGGTCAACTTATGAGGAACCTCTTTCTTTGGGACATCTGGGTGAGAAGCCATGTAGCGGCGCCTTCTCTCAGTACAGACTTGACAGGTGCGATCACAGCCAATACCCTTGACAGGAAGATGGTCTCCAACATTTTCAAGTCTGAAAGGGTTTGCTTGTCTTTTCCTTCCAGGTCTTATCCTTTCCATCCTCCAATTTCCAACCAGCTGCAGTATTAATTCCTCTCGGTAAAGGTTGCAAAGCATCTCTTCCTCTTTCCAGGGGGGGGGGGGGGGAATGGTCTACAAAAAAGCCTTCGATGATGTATGAGTTAAAAGCCACAGCCTCTAGGAATTTTATAACAAGCCACATATACCAGCGCATTTGTCTCCTATTCTTCATAACAGTTGTGAGCTGGTCATTACTATCTACACCACCCATGTGAGAATTATAGTCCTCTATCATGGAATGTGCTTGTACATCAACTACTTCATATCCACCACCACGCTGTAGTTGGTTCCGCTGAATTGTACTTACTTTGTCTGGAGAATGAATGGAGGACAAGAAATGGACTAATTTGTTGTCTTTCCAGCTAAGGGCAACAATGCCATGATAACTCCTGAGCTCAAAGCTACCTCTTGCTCCCATTCTTGATGCTTTGAGATCTTTTAAAGCAGGAGGAAACCCTTTTCTGTTGGATCGAACAGTACCACATAAATACTTCGTGCCTGCACGTATAAATAGTGTCCTTTCCCGCGTAAATCACTAGTTAGACGTGCTACAACGGCTCCTGACTTTCCTATGTCTGAAACTTCCTGTTCTCCTCTAGCTTTGCCTAGATAGACCTCGAGTTTGGAGAGATATGCTGTTTCTGAATCACATAGTTCATAGAGTTTGATACCCCAGCGGACTGGTTTTGACAATCTGTTGTTTAAATGAAAGTTTCCCTTTGTAAGGTATCATACACTCATCAATACTGATTTTTTTTCCACAGTTGAAATTTCTTTTGAAAGTTAGCTGCAGTTCTTCAACGAGGGGCTGAATCTTTGCAAGTTTATCTTGTCTAGCAACTTCATTTAATCTATCTACTGCCAAGCGTTTGGGATCAGAAAAAAACACATAACGATTTAAAAACTGAAATCTCTTTAACTCTTTCCCTACTGCCTCTTAGAAAATCGTTCCTCCAGGAACGATGGAGTTATAAAATTGTAGCTTTGTTGTTCTTAAAATTAGTGAGATGATTATCATATAGTGAAGACTGCAGTCATTCAAAAGTCGAATGGTAGCAAAACTTGGGCAACTAGATAGAGACTTTGAGACTCGTGGCTTCTTCCAGTTCACAAAACCAATAAAATCCAAATACAGGCTTCTCAAAATAATAGCACTTTTACCCCGTTAGTTTTCTTTGAAATCGTTATTTAGTATCCAAATTACACTTTTAGCGTAAAGTTCAGTCCTAGTACTTGTCATCCAGCTAAGTTATTTTCTCATCAGTCGAACACCGGGCACAGGGACAAGCATTTTGCACACGAATGCCATTTTTTCAACGACCACCACCGCAAAGCATGATGGGAATCCAGCTGCCAGCGACAGCACTTCACCCCTTTCCTAAGAATTGAGCTTTTTTATATAAGTCTAGAGTCATCGGACCCTACAGGCCAAATATCACTTTCCTGACATCTGTAGGACGTGAAATATTTGAGTCTTGCCTTGTTAGGGTGCCATTGTCTTTCTCTATGAAGCTCTTCAGGATAGTCATTTCGAAAAATTCCCTTTCTTGAAATAGCGAACTTTTCTCACATTTCTTCGTGGATTATCCAAGTACTGAACTTAGTTTGTCGAGACAGTGCGACTTAGGCTGTCACAGGGCTTAATGATGCCCTCCAACTTCTTCATAGATCAAGAAATGACTCTAAAAAGCTCAATATTTACATGAAATTCCAGGAAAATGGCACCATCCTGAACCATCTTGACGTCTTGCTAACGAATTCTTGTTGTCAATCAAAAATATGAGCCCCCAGCAATCGTGCACAGCAGTGATTTTCACAGGAACTCCAAAACTCAAAAGAACTAGGGGAGGTTTTCACTAGGCCTCAAAAATACAAGCGTTTTTGCCTGATTTTGGCCGTAGGGAAAGGGTTAATGTAAATAAATAAATAGATAAAAACATAAATAAATAAACAAATGAATAAAATAAACAAACAAATAAATAAAAAAGGAAAACAAATAGGTAAATAAATAAATAAATAAATAAGTGAGAAAAACATGAATAAGTAAATTAAAAAAAAAAAAAAAACTTAAAATATCATAAAAGAAAGACATTACCATGGCTCAAGGTAAAATACACAAATAAACACACTTAGAATCTTAGACCAACGAGGGCACTGAAAAATAAGTAGCGACATAAGCGAGAACACATATTAGAGAGCAAAATCTGATAATACCTAACCATATTTGCCGACACACGACTATGGCGATACATGTGAACTAAAGCAATACAAAAACCGACGAACGGGACAACCCAAATTGTAAAAGCACGGTCCTGGAGACACACACGACTTTTTTAAATACTATACTAACTGGAGTTTTGCAAAAACCGACAAACAATCTAACCAAAGAAAAGCGAACACACGGCTGACGCGACACACACGGCTACAAAAATACTTTAAGACTG
The DNA here is from genome assembly GCA_029948255.1 of Telmatactis stephensoni. Taxonomy (NCBI): domain Eukaryota; kingdom Metazoa; phylum Cnidaria; class Anthozoa; order Actiniaria; family Isophelliidae; genus Telmatactis; species Telmatactis stephensoni. Next base: position 108,582 of record JALIZF010001877.1, on the reverse strand, counting down.
GAGCTTTTCAAAAACCACAAAATGGCCCAAACTAAAGGAAAACCGACACACGGTCCAAGTGACACACGCGACTGCTTTGAATACTTATCACTGGTCTTTTACAAAAACTGACAAACAGCCTAACTAAAGAAAAGCCAACACACGGCCCAAGTGACACACGCCACTGCTTTGAAAACTTATTAACTAACACACGGCCCAAGCGACACACGCGACTACTTTGAATACTTGATAACTGATCTTTAACATAAACTGACAAACGGCTTAAACGAGAGAAAAGCGACACACGGCCCAAGCGACACACCCGACTAATTCGATACATATTAACTAGACTTTTACAAAGACTGACAAATGGCCTAACTAAAGAAATGCCGACACATGGCCCAAGCGACACATGCGACTTCTTTGAATATTTATTTACTGGTCTTTTACAAAAACTGGCCTGAGTGAAGATAGGCCACCACACCGCCCAGGCGACGTACACGACTGCCTCAAAATCCTATTAAGGTGGCCCGTACCTATTGATTTGTTTGTCAGACATAAATTTTAATTGCGTCTTTTTACATCAAAACCTTGTCCGATTTCTGAGAAATTTGCAGCCATTTGTCTAAAAGCCTTGAATTTTGTACCGGTAATTATTTTTCTGCGAATTAGATCAAGTAATTTGAGATATCAGACGAGTTTTAAAAATGGCTTTTTGAGAAAAATTAGTCATAAATCTAAAATTCCAAGGTGAATTTTTTTCCTATTTCATCAGTCAAGTATAAAGGCATAGAGGACTACATACAACATGTATCGCGTCAATTTAATCCTTAGAAGTTGCGATACAAAATTTGCGCTACCTGTTACGACGCAAAATTATGTAGTCAAAACTACCGCCAAAATCTCAACAAAATTCCAAAAACAGCGAGAACTATATCTGCTATAAGAAAGACAAATACCTATTGTAACTTGTGAACAAAATTTGGAGAGATGAGAAGCTAAATGCCAATGTTATCCTCAAGCAAACTTGGGGAGTAATTTTTGTGACCAAGAGGTGAGCGTTGTGAATTTGTATTCCATCGACTTCTACAAATTCTGTCGAATTGTTTCGTGAAATTTTCTAGGTATTGGATAGAACAAGATGTTAACATACCTGTTGCCAAGTGTTGTTGTCTTTGCTGCACTAGGTATAATTCAGTAAGCTTCAAAAGTAAGCAACTTCATCGAGTCGACGTTCGAGTTGCCAAGGTAAAGCCCTCATGGTTTGTTAATTTATTCAAAACAACACCTTTGTATCTGTTGCAAAATTCCACAAGGTCTTTATTCCCAAAAGTCTGGATCCTGTGTGGAATTTTGCAACAGATAGAAAGGTGTTGTTTTGAATAAATTAACAAACCATGAGGGTTTTACCTTGGCAGCTCAAACGTCGACTCCATGTAGTTGCTTACTTTTGAAGCTTACTAATGCAGCAAAGACAACGACACCTGGCAACAGGTATGTTAACATCTTGTTCTGTCCCATGCCTAGTAAATTTCACGAAACAATTCGACAGAATTTGTAGAAGTCGAAGTAATACAATACACTCACCTCGTGGTCACAAAAATTACTCCCCAAGTTTGCTTGAGGATAACATTGGCATCTCTCCATATTTTGTTCACAAGTTACAATAGGTATTTGTCTTTCTTATAGCAGATGTAGTTCTCGCTGTTTTTGGAATTTTGTTGAGATTTTGGCGGTAGTTTTGACTACATAATTTTGCGTCGTAACAGGTAGCGCAAATTTTGTATCGCAACTTCTAAGGATTAAATTGGCGCGATACATGTTGTATGTAGTCCTCTATGCCTTTATACTTGATTGATGAAATAGGAAAAAAATTGGAATTTTAGATTTATGACCAATTTTTCTCAAAAAGCCATTTTTAAAACTCATCTGATATCTCGAATTACTTGATCTAATTCACAGAAAAATAATTACCAGTACAAAATTCAAGGCTTTTAGACAAATGGCTGCAAATTTCTCAGAAATCGGACAAGGTTTTGATGTAAAAAGACGCGATTAAAATTCATGCCCAACAGACAAATCAATAGGTACGGGCCACCTTAACTTATAAAAAATGCTTAAACTAAGACTAAGATGCAATTCATACGCATGGAAAATAAAAGTTGCGAAAAGAGGACGAAGCACGTGAAAAAAGACTAAGAGAAAGTGAATACCCATGAGAAAACAAACGACGTTAACTGTGCGAAATCGATTCAAATTACAAGGAGTTACAAGAAGCATTGCAAAATAAACCCCAAGAAAAGCAAAAAACTAGCTAAACAAGAAAAGGATAATGGAGCAAATGAATCTAAGAACAATATACAAACACACGAGAAAGATCGTTTCAGTACCTTGTTGGGAGCATTGTCATCTTGGTTTCCTGCTGGTTGAGCTGGTTGAACTTGACCTTCTGGAGGATCTGCGGCGTTCGCAGGAGGATTGTGTTGATGCTGTAATGCAGCAAGTTGCTGGGGATCTGGATTTGGAGCCATTCTATGGAAACAGGATCGCTGAGTTCAGTAATAAAGTAGCTTCGACGACGAGGAATCAAACGGAGAGGAGACCTTCGACGAGTCCTTAGTTTGACTACGAGGAAAAAGCCCTAAAACTGGATCTTTTTTTCCTTAAATACGCGTAAAAGAAGTCATAGCGATGCGAGGTATGCTAAACAAATGGTCCCAAGAGAGACAGGTCGATTGAACATTTGAATGCATTTCGCGGGGAATTTTAACAATGACAATAGGTTTTTGTAACCATACCTTAGCATTAATGCTCAAGATTCGCAAATTCAGCTTGTATGAATGCAGACTGTTCAAGATTTGGAAAATGAAGATGTCAATCCTAAACAAGCTTGTACTTCAAAGCATCAGGTATGGTATGAAAAGAGAAGAGGGGATTCTATAAAACCACAGCCAGTTATGGATGTCACTGTACTTAAGACTAGTGAACAGGATACTAAGAGATCCAATGCTTACACCCAAAAGCAGATGATTTTGAATTTGGAGGCCTTTATCGGCCATGACACAGTCCCCATTTCAAATTATTGAGACAGAAAGCCACTCCTTGTGACAATTTTTCTATCCGAGATGCTTGCAGTATAAAGCTGGCTTATAAAGGTATTTCCCACCGAAGCTTTCAAAGTCACATGGTTCTTATAGGAGCTGAATAGCTCACTGTTCAGGAGTAAACTACTTGGCATTTCACACCTGACCTCCATACAATAAATGGTCACTCGAGCATTGTTTCTGTTAGAGCATTTCATGGTGGCCATATGCATATCTGATGAAATTTCAGATACATGAAATTGTTCCAAGTCACAAAAATTCTGCTAATGGTTGACTGAGCAACACCATACAAGTGAGCGAGATGAAGCTCTGAAAATCCTCTTCTGAGTCTGCGCATGACAAAAAATTGATCAGGTTGTTTGATTTTATTTCTACATCCCCTCTTGTGACCACTTGCCTGTTCATAAAAGTCTTCTGGGATACTTTCATTTGCTTTTTGCAGATATTTTCACAGTCTGTTCCTGGATCAAGATACTCTAGCATTGCATTGTAAGTATCTTTATTAGGAAATTCAGTATAGAAACCTACATCTTGATCCTGGCTGAAGCGATCGACATTAAATAAACAACTGTGAAGACAACAAAGCATGATCACTTTCAAGACTGATCACCCTTGATTATAGCCTTTTGTTTTCCTCCTTAAGCCCATCACAATGTGACTTGCAATCCTTCATCTCATACTCCAGCACTGACAGTTTATCGTCAATATGTTTGATCAACCTTTCTGCACAGGGAGCCCAAGCTCAATATTTGCATATTTATAGTAAATGTATGTGGCGATAAATCATCCTCCTTTTTTCAACATTTTGCAACAATCATCTCTTTTTTTTTACATAGATCTCTTAAGTTTGCCGCTTTCGTCCTTGTGGCTGAGTTTTAGCGCCATTTGAGCGTTTTTGACGAAAATACCCCTGAAAGATAAAGAAGAACACAAGGGAGGAATCTTCCGTAGCGACCGAAACTCAAACGGCCTTCTTTCTCGTCAAAGTTCGAGTATTAAATTGAACTCTACACTAATTCTAACTACATATCCTGAGAGACCGATAAATATCCTACATTTTGAGCTACGTTGAGTGAAAATCGGTTAAGATTAGCCGACGTCAGACTTCTGCGAACATGGAGAATTTGTTCAAAACACGCCATTTTGATTCGTTAAACCAGTACCCTGGACACGGATTCAAATTTCACACTCCACCACGGGACCCCTAAGTACCATTTTTGACATACCGCAGGGGGTAGGGTACAAGACCTCTATGAATTGCTCATGAAACTTTACCCAGCCCGGGGTAAGTAGATATTTGCTCTAGGCATTGTCCTCGATTAACCAATGACTGCAAGTGAAGAAACGTGAAGAGGGGAAAGTGCTTGTGTTTTGGCGCCAACACTGACAGCTTGTTCGGATGACGATCGATCGATCGAGATGTATAGTATTAAAATCGTTTTTAAACTTGTATTTGAGCTCGATCTATTAGCTTTTTGCTGAAATGGAAAGGTAAGAGCGTTTCTTTGAATTTCAATGTCATACTATGCGAGTAAGTCGAGTTTTGTAATCACTGTCAATCAGCTGTGTTTTTAACGAGTGTGTTTACATTTTAAGGTTGACAAAATGGCCGATGAAGCGTTGACAGAAGAAGGTCAAAAACACAGTTCTGTTTCTTTGATTTGCTCTATTAAATCTTGGTGAGTACTAACTGTTAAAATAGACTGTCTTTGTAGATTTCAATCTTTCAAACTGTATTAAAATTCTGATACGTTGATTTTTTTGTGTTTTAATAGGATTTTGAGAAATTACACCTTAGAAATTAGCAGTCAAGTCTATCGCGATGATCTGCTGGAACACATAGTTAAAGAGAAAGAAAATATTTTTGTGGGCGAAGTTACTGATAGCTCTCTCAACCTTGTTACCTGTAAAGCCATCAAACAACTGTTTCGTGATGAAATCAAAGAATCAAGACTAGGACCAAGAAATCACCGAAGAAGGGCTTACGTAAACTTAAAAAGAAAAAACTTACAACTTCAAAAAAAGACTTCTCAGGGATTCGAAAGACAATGGGAACTTCTTCGTTCTGGAATTTTTGTAGTTGCTAAAGAATTTGAGGGATGGCAAGTTATAGAAAATCAGCAAGACAATTCTTTGAGTTGCCTTCACTGTGGAAATGTCCAATACGATGGGGCGAGAGTGATTACTGAAATAGTGTTTGCTAAAAATGTTGACAAAGAGAAGATCGACGTTTCCCTGATACATGATCGGCGATCATTGGACAAATGATTGGACAAACTATTCTGTTCTATTCTATTCATTTATATTCTATTCTGTTCTATTGTATTATATTGTATTGTATTGTATTGTATTGTATTCATTTCTATTTATTTCTATTCTTTTCTATTCTATACTATTCTGTTCTACTCTGACTATTCATTTCCATTCTGTTCTATTTTATTCTATTCTATAGTATTATTTCAATCATTGTGTTGCATTTTATTTCAGGATCATGAAGATGTGTGTAGAAATGTACAGTAAAAATCCTCATGTTTTAGAGCCCTTAAGGAAAGTCATACGGCTTCCAAGTAACAGAACCATCCGGTAATCTAATGCAATAGATCAATATCTTTAGTTTCCTTCTTTTGAATAACAATCATGCGAATTGACTCATTGAGAAAGCCAATAGTTCAAATCAATATAAGCACTGTCATGTTATATAATACATATTAAATGATGTTTTGTGTATGTTCATATATTTTAAACAGTCATTACAAGAATAAAACAGAACAAAGACCAGGGTGGAATACAGAAATCCTAAGATGGTGTCTAAAGGAGGCAAAGGAGAACAACTTAAAAGATACAGACTATTGGGGTGGTTTGGTGATCGATGAGATGAAAATTCAGGTAGGATATTATTTTATTATAACTTTTGAAATGAAAGATAAATGGAAATCTGTAACACCATATAAAAGAGAATATGTTACTGACATTTTGAGGAAATGTAAGTAAGCTATCTCTTTTTGTATATATGGTGTTACAGATTTTTAATCATACCTTATTGTATGTTTATACACCACTGCAGTCCAAATTAGTTCTCTTGCTGGTTTATGGGGAGGTAATGGCCAGTATGGTACTTCATTTGTTTGCAAAAATATTCTTTAATACTAAGATCCTAATGCTAACCCTGGTGCTAGGACAAATGAATTAATAAGTACCAGTGGAACTGTAGACCTCCAGCAAGGAAGGCTAGCTGCTCAATTGTATGTGTTACATGTATTGTGCATTTCATAACATTTTCAATTCCTGGTACTTAGGAAAACATTGAAATGGTGGTCAAGAATGGCAAACATAGGTTGGTAGGTTTTGTCGACCTTGGTGAAATTCATGAGCACATGGAACAGTTATCAGGTAATGATCTTCTTTGTTTTGATGACATATGTACTAGTTTTAATGAATGGCAACTTGTTGAGATCAAAAGGGGATGAAATAAATGACTAATTTCTTCAGGTGTCCAAAGTGTGTAGCATTTGCACACTCACACACTACCTCGCTATAATTATTATAATATTCTGTTACCACGTAGCAATAATAATAACATTGCTTCCAAATTATTGTTATATTATTTTATATATTTTTAGTTATTTAATGCACCAATTGTATTTTAATTCTTCTTTTATTGTTCTAGGAAAGCCTGCTGATCCTCAACTTGCTACACATGTTTTACAATATATTTTTGTTGGTGATAGTGGCTTTCGTTTTCCTGTTGCACAATTCCCATCTGGAGGATGCACAGCCAGTGATCTATTTTTTGTATTTTGGGATGGTGTACAGATGATGTATGAAACAGGTTTCAAGTAAGTTATTATAAAGTTTCATGAAAAAGGAACACAGAGAACATACTAGACCTGTAGTTTGATCAGTTGCTATATGTTATTCACTAAATGCACTTGGGGGTGGGGGCACTGATTGAGTAACTCAGTTATAGATTGGAATAATGTGCTGAGCAGTTTCCCAGATAATATGTTAAACTGGATGAAGTTTACTTCTCAGGTCTATTAAATTAATTTATTGCTTTTGTTTTGTACCTAACAGTGTGTACTGGTGTATCCTTGATGGGGCTACGGTAAACCGACAATTTATTAAGCTACACTTCAAAAATGAACAAGAAGCCATTGATAATAAGTTTGTTGTTCCTAATGTGCCAACTGGTGGGACCATGGTCTTTATGATGGACCCAAAGGTAAATAATAAAATTACAATATAAGAGTCACATAAATTTTGAAAGTAAATGTCAATTGACAAATAGAGCTTTTCCATGCTTCAACTTCCACTAAATTCCAAAGAAAACATTAAAGTCCCTATCACCCCTGGCCAAATAGTGAATCGCTATAATATTTCTGAGTTATTCATATGATCTGTGAAGAAAAAAAAATTTTTTGGTGTATTCCCTTCGTGTAATCGACTGACAAATTCACCGAAAATTGCCTTTCGGCGGTCCTGTGGTTTTTGAAACCGCGCAGGGAAAAGACTGGGCACTAAACTGATCTCTGACGTCAACCCAGGAACACACATCTGCTTGCATCTCTCTGTTTACACTGAAGTTTCGCTAAGTTTCAACTTTAAAATGCCAAATCGATGTGTTGTTGGCGGCTGTTCTAACGTAGCTAATATTGAAAAAGGGATCGTACTTCATGCCATCCCATACTTGAACGACGAGAGGCCAGAAGCCAAAAAAAGGAGGAAAAAATGGGTAGACTTTGTGAAGCAGAAGCGAGCGAAGTGGGAACCAACAAACAACTCAGTTATTTGTTCGTTGCATTTCCAAAAGAGTGACTTTCAAAGGCAATTTACTATGGTAGATGTAATCAAAGGCCTCTATGGCGAACTCGTGGATATAGCGTGAATAGATATGTACCTAATAAGTAATGTCGCACTGCAGTGCATGCCGCAAACGTGCTGTATAAACTTGTTACGATAAATGTAGAGGGTTTGAAATCGGAATCTGAGATCTAAGTGTTTTATCTTTAAATATGCGTAGTATCACACACATTCATACTCTTATGACTTAATATTGTAATTCATTCTTAGTTCTTACCAACAATTTGCTTTGGTCTCCCCCTAAGATTTCAGACAGCGTACGTTTTTCGTAGCAGTTGCTATCTTCACGCTATCATGTAACCCTTGAAATTATGCATACACCGAAACAGGTTACACTGATGAGAACAATCAAATCGGGTCACTACAATAATTGGCTGTATATTATACAGTGTTTTTATGTAACAGGTTGCGTGATAAAGGAAATTGTACGTCGATTTTCTTTTCAAGAGTCATTTTCATTTTTGTTCCATTTGGGCGAGTTTTCTGGGGATCCCAGGTACCCCAAGCTCAGTTTTAGAGAGCGTGTTTTATGCCCGCGATGATTATTAGTTTGGGCTACCTGTGGCGTTTCTCAAATTTATTAAGACCATTTGGAGAAAAAAATCTCGCGAAAATCAATACAATTCTACAGACTGAAACAGAATGTCTCTTATTTTATGTAGATTAGATGTTTATGTAACTGTTGGGTAGTTTTTGAGCCTATTTGTGCGTGTTTTGGAGTATTTTTCTCTAATAGTGCCTGTGGGCGGATCAGATTGCAAATTTCAAATTTGCGAACCGAAAAGGAAATATGACAACTTCGAATAAATTGTGATTGGCTTGTTGGCTGTGATTTTGGATCCTATTTACGTCATCATGGATATAAAAACCTAAGCAAACTCTGAAACGACGCCATATCCATATTGCAAAGAAGAAGAAGTAAAGGAGAAAGGAGAAGGATAAGCTTAGAAAATGGCTACCAAGAATGCGAAGAAAAGTTCATTTGCGAAGGCTAAGAGTACGAAACAAAGTCATACTACACACAAAACTGTGTAATAAGGATAGATATAATGTACACATCTAAAGGAGGAAAAACAATGCAAATGAAACAATGCGGAATATGTTAGTTAGGGACAGGCCTTTAGAAAAAAGTGATTAGCCAAAAAAGCATAGAAAATTCATAAAAAATTTCCCCCCTCGAGCTATTTGACAAGTTATGATGAGGTTAAACGAAAAATTATTTCCAACGGAGAAAATAGAAATTGAACGGAGAAAATCAATGAAAGAGAAGTATAGACCCTAAGCTGTTTGAAAAAGTTTTATTCTATATGAACAATCTAAAATAAAGCTTTTTTTTTGACGGAAAAACGACGCGCGTCTCTAGCAAAAATGCCGCTTTTCTTCGTTATCGCACGGCGAAATAAAGCAGAAAACGACAAGTTTTGTTACGTAAAATAAATGTCATTTTTTCGAAAAACTAACTGAACATACATTATGATATGCATTTTCATTATATCAAATAAAAAATGATGGTTCTCATTCGTTTTGGCAAGATATAAGGGTTCAAAGAAGAGTTTTTTATATCATTTACCCATCAAAACATTAGAATGACGTTATCATGAAGAGCGCGCGCGCACAAAATCGTTCAAAAATCGATGCGCAGTAGGTTGCGAGCGGGCAACTAGCGCGTACGTTGTTAAACCAAATTTCAAAACGCAACCTTTGGAGACAACACTCGAATGGTTTTTTAGTGTTTTGACTACCGTCAATCAAATCTTCGACTATTTGTTCTCCTAAACCAATCCTAAATTCACTTCAATGGTCAAGGGCAGATCTAGGGAGGGGCAGATGTAGTCCCCCCCCCCCAAAGCCTTGTTTTTCCCCACCTAATCTATTATAATTCCAAATCGTAGCCCCCCCTCTTTAAACTGGTTTCTTGCAATTTGGTCAAAGCCCCCCCCCCCCCCCCTAAGTTCTTTGGCTGGATCTGCCATTGATGGTTTGAAAATATTAAATGTTCGGTCAAGAAATTTTGAAACTGGGTGTAATCTTAAAATTTTGTGAACTTTTTATTGGAACTCTACTAGATGAAATTAGGCAAAATTAAACAAATAACTTTATTTTGAACGGGAGTAAAAATATCAACTTATTTCTTTATAACAACACAACATAACATACCAAAAAAGGCAAAATCGACGTCAATTTATGAAAACTATAACAAATCAATAGCAGTAGGATATTATTAAAATCAATTACCAACTCTACTTTTGAAAACTGTTCAACTAGTGTAAGAAATTGTAATAACACAACAATTGGATATGAGATATGGTACTTTCAAAGTTCTGTTCAATAACTTACAGTAATTGAAAAACAGTGATCACATTTCTGTCATTGTAAGTAATTTTGACATTGGTGGAAAATAATAGCCTGTTAACTATTATATTAGTGTCGATGATTTCATGATCAAATGGCCCAAGAGCACTTTTAAGGCATTCTTCAAAGATGGTTAAGGTTTTCTTTTGATCTTGAACCAGAACAACAATTTTGGCATAGAGCTTGGTTGGGCAGTTGGACATCCTCATCTTGTGAAAGCAGTGGTCACAAGAGGCAACATTTTCTTGAATTTGGCTGATTCGCTTGTTGCAGTTACAGCACGTTTTATACCTTTGTATTTCTTCTACGGTGTGGATAGATGCAACTTCAATCTCTTCGTCACAGTTGGCAACTTGTAGGTCTTGTTCTGCACAGTGGAGTGAGCATAGTTGTGGGTCTAATGATTGCTTGATCAAAGTATTGATCGTAGCACATAATTTTTGGCAATTGTTCCAGTAGCTGGTGGCTAATGCGGTAAATTGGTAGACGCAACCTTCCTGAACCAGTGGTATTTGATTGTTCCACAAGTCAACTTGCATTTTATCAGTCTTATCCATGATAAGTACCTCAGCTACTGTGTTAACTTTCCCTTGGGAGGTGACAACAGATTTGGTTGGGTTAATCTTCACAACTTTGGCACACACTGTGATATTATGCTCAAGGGTGGAGTCTTCGCTTGTTAAGTCTTTCAGTGGTGTAATAGGTTGGCTCTCTGCTTCACAGTACTGAAAGTTGTACTCAAGGTCATCTGGGGCAGAGAGAATCGTCTTATTATTGATGACAATCTTTTGGAAATCGCTTGACGTTGTGAAACGAGAAATCTTCACTGGGGACCTTGCGGTCTCTTTCTCTTCGAGGAGTTTTCTTTTTGTCTTAGAGAAGCAGAGGGCAGGCTGCGTGGCTGTTGCATCTGTTTGAAGAGTGAGCGTTGCATAGTCCATTGTATTTTTCTTGTTCCTTTTGAGAGGAGACAGATTTTGGACATACGCGATGATTGTCTGAGAGGTTCCAGGGTGACTGTTCGCAGACATGTTCTGGTCGACGTTCGTCCCTGCTACAGGAGCCGGAGAAGATGATGGTTGAGGACTTCCAGGGTGACTGTTCGCAGACATGTTATTCTGGACGTTCGTCGCTGCTACAGGAACCGTAGATGGCTGAGGACTTCCAGGGTGAATGTTCGCAGACATGTTCTTGTCAACGTTCGTTGCTGCTAAGGGAACCGTAGACTTGTTCTGCTGGATGTTCATCGCTGTTCTTTTCTTTTGCTTTTCTTTCTTGGAAGACATAGTCTTAAAACTTTAGTGTAACCACTAGCTCGTCTGTACCTCAACTAACTAGTGAAACTCTATGCTAGCCTAGTTAGGAGTAAAAGTTAATGACGTCAATTACAGTTGTTTTGACAGTGATTGACTTAGTTTCTACATTTCTGATTGGTCAGTATAGGTATTTTGACGAGTAAGTGTAAACATAGCAATACTAGTTACGAGTCAAAGAATGGCGAATCTCACTATGAAAAACTTAATATTTCTAGCTCCCCAGCAGGCTAATGCTAGCTGTACTCGGGAGACAAGTTACTGTAATAAAAGTTTATAATAAAAAAATGTCGTTTCTCAATTAGAGAGATTCGAAAGTGACTAGGGCGTAAGGGCGTAACCGGGCCTATTATATGTCCAATGGGTGAAGCGAAATATATTCTAAAACTGGATTCAATTCTTATCTCAGAGATTGTTTATTGAAAGAGAATCTGCCTTAAACATGCCTATTAGAAGGATAATTTGCACGCTAGCAATAACACAACTACAAATCTGTGAGACCAAAGTACTAAAAAATAAATGTCTTTTCCGAAACTTATAGTTGAAAGACTTTAACAAACTTATAATGAAGAAGGTTGAACAGAATAGTTGTTAGATAACTCTCTTTTAATCGAGTTCTAACGAACTGGTATGTTTCTCGTCAAATACAATTCGTTTGACAAGACAAAAGCAATTAGGCTATCAGCTTAAATGGTGGATAAACATAACGAGGTGGCTTCTCATTTCCGTTGTCGATAAGACTAACTCTCTCAAAGTCATAACAACTAGACCCTTCTACAATATTCCAGAGTGTTGCAAAGAGTCTAAATTTAGCCTTGTAACACACGACTCAAAATCCAAAGCTGACAGAGGCGAGCGGCGATGGAACTTTGAAACTAGTAGCTTTTAAATGATTGAAAATCAAGCATGACATCTTCAAATTCCCACTAAACAAAATGATCAGTAGTTACAATGTCTAAAAGAAACATAATAAAATAAGAACCTGTCAAAAAAAGCCTATTTGAAGTTTTTGTAAGCTTAAAAATCTACAATTATAACTCACAACAAATTTTCGCCTTTCTAAGCTTTATCGATAATATTAAGTTAGTGGATCAAAGAGGGCTTCCATTTAGAGTGAAGAAATCATACGATGTTAATGATTTGAACGAATATTTTTTATCACTTTCAATCGTCCAGGCAAAACACGTTTCTTCCACGTCGTTTGTGAAATTTAATACGATCAAATCCATGGTTGCAAAATGTAAGTATGACAAGATAGGATTCCAAATTTTTATCCATGAGATTAACATTGAAATCCCCAAGTATAACTGCAGGTACATTGTAGTTAGAAATCACATTATCATGTAGATAATCAATAGCTTCAATTAAAGACTGAAGAGTTACTTTGCTTTTTGAGCGATAAATTCCTACAATATGCAAGTTTGGAATTGGCTCATTTAAAATGCACATAGTTATTTCTACGTTATTAAAGTTACATCTAATTGGTGCAGCTGAATGTATGTTGTTTTTAACATAAACAACAGTGCCATATGAAGTCCTCACATTACTTTGTGGGTTAAAATCATTTCTAAAATCATTTATTTCATAGTCAGTATTGATATCAGAGGAACACAAGCGGGTTTCAACAAAAATATTGACATCTGCTGCTTGAACATTAAAATCAGATGCTATGTCATCAAAATGTAGATGAAGAGATCTTACATTGTGAAACAGTATTTTAATTCCAGAATGCTGGTTGGTATTGTACAAACATGGCACACAAGGAAGTAAAGAGTATAACAGTCATCAAAATGATTCTCAAATATCCACTTATCAAAAACTGGCTTCAATTGGAATAAATCACCAACTCAAAATAAGCATGGGGGGGGGGGGGTTGGGAATGTGAGAAATAGCATGAAAAACTGGAAGTAATTGAGAAAATTTATGTGATCTAAAGATATCACACTAATATCAGCTTACTTTGTGCTTAGAACTGATTTGAATACTTAAAGAGTTAGAGTATAAACACTACAAATTAATACATAATTGAGCAGTAGTCTGCTGTGTTCTTATTTCTTTATACTGAGGAGACATGCACATACTAGTATGCTATAATTCAAAGCTTAGTGACTTTTTTGATAATTTTCAATTCTGGGCCTGATTGTAGGAAGGGTGAATAGTACTATTCAGTGGATAAATCCTTATCCAGCAGGGCCTGGTTGTACTAAGGTTGGATAAAGTTATCCACTGGATAAGAGTTATCCACTCTATAGTTTTTGATAGATTTTATCCGCTGGATAAGGATTTATCCGCTGGATAGTGCTATTCACCCTTCGTACAACTGGCTCTAGATAAAATCTGTACAAAATCAGTGGATAACTCTCACCCAGTGGATAACTTTATCCAACCTTCGTTCAACTGCACCCAGTGGTCTAAAATAACATCCATTAACTTTTGTGTCCTAAAAATTAATGGTCTGGACATCCATAAAAAATATTGATTGAGTGTTTTCGTTGGATGTAACTCTGATTTATGCCATATAAAATAATGGAGGTGTATTTCAAGGTGACTTTCTGTTGGACATTTATTTTAATACATTGTAGTCTAGAAAATCCAATACATAATGTGATACATTGTTGATGGTTTTAATGTAGGAAAAATATGATTGTTTCTTGTCATTGATTGCATTCAAATAGATATGTATCTCTCAATGCTGTAGCTGCAACATGACTTTATCCACAGGTTTTGTTCTCTGCATGAAGACTATTCATATTCCACATACATTGCATGCTAATTTCAGAAGATTAATTAATTTTTTGTCCAGGAAAAGCCAATACATCATGTGATACTTTGTTGTGGTTCCATTAAAAGTTGTAAGAAATTGATTAGACCTGCCACCATAATATCATGATTGTTTCTTGTCATTGATTGCATTCAAATAGATATGTATCTCTCAATGCTGTAGCTGCAACATGACTTTATCCACAGGTTTTGTTCTCTGCATGAAGACTATTCATATCCCACATACATTGCATGCTAATTTCAGAAGATTAATTAATTTTTTGTCCAGGAAAAGCCAATACATCATGTGATACTTTGTTGCGGTTCCATTAAAAGTTGTAAGAAATGGATTAGACCTGCCACCATTGACTCTCGCAGTTACCATTTTGTCAGTAGACCATATATTATATGTTCCTCAACAGACTTCAACAGGCACTGAAAATACAAGTATACATGCATATAAATATATAACTTTGTAAGGAATTGAATATAAATTAAATATGGCATATCAGACATTAAATAATATTATATTAAATATTATCAATTATGAGCTGTCTCTGTAAGAAACCCCATTGTCTAGCTGCATTATTCTATTCTAACCAGGAACACTTACCTTATATATGCTATAAATTATGATAGTGGATTCTGGGGGCATTAAAATGCCCTTCATGTTGTTTTCAAGAAACATAATATTCCCTGGAAGGGGGTTGTCCTCCAGTGAATTGTGTAATTTGCTATAATATATGTATCACTGTTCAGTGCCAAAACATGAATTTTTGTGGTTTAAATGGTTAGTTAGGATACAAAAGTCATGTTCAGCCCCTAGCTACTTCAAATATAACTTAATGTCTCTGTGTCGTAGAGATCAGGAATGAGCTATAATTATAACTTTGACATCAAGCAACATGACTGTTAAACAACATGGGAATAAATATAGTAATTCTAAAAGTTAATATATGAATTTCAAATTTTTCACAGTTTAACCAATGAGATTAATGAGGGGTTTAAATAAATATAGCACAATAAGCATGTTTGTGCATTCCAAGCTGTTCAGCCCCCTAGCTCTTACTTGAATAATTTGTGAATGTAATTTATATAATATTTTTAAAGATTGCTTTAGTCATTCACCAAACAATGATATCAGTCTGGTATACTGTGTGTGAAGTAATTTAATATATGAATTAGCATTTATACTAAACAAACATATATAGGCTTGTGATCACTATAGTAACACTCTAGAACACCTGTAGATTGTACATGGTTTGGTACATTGGTGTAGATATGATCAATTTGTGTGCGGTAATCTGTTGTATACTGATTAATTAATTGATTGTAGCTCCTTTGTTCTAATAAACATCTTGTTAATGCTTTTTGTTCTGAAGAGATTTCCATCAGATTGACATTTAAGTCCCCAAGAATAACAACGGGAGTGTTTACATCAGGAATAATTGTATCAAGGAGATGATTAATAGCTTCAATTAATGTTTGAAGATTCACTTTGCTTTTTGATCGGTAAATGCCAACAATATGCAAGTTTGGAACTGGATCATTTAGTACACAGACAGTTATTTCTACATTATTGAAGTTACATCTGAATGGTGTAGAGACACAATATATATTGTTTTTAATGTACATGACAGTTCCATAAGTAGTCCTTACAATGCTTTGTGGATTAAAGTCATTCCTAAAAAGGCTGAATTCATTCATTTGATAGGTTGTATTGTTGTCAGATGAGCACAAACGTGTCTCAACAAAGATATTTATATCAGCTGCTTGAACATTGTAATCACATGTTACGTCATCAAAATGTAGATGAAGAGATCTTACATTATGAAAGAGAATTTTTTTACTGCATTGGTACATAGTATTGTATAAACGTGGTACACAAGGGATTAAAGGTTGTTCTCTGAGCCTGGACATTTCTTCTTGAACCTTTTGACTAACACAGATTTTTTTTTCATTCATGTTCAGAATGTGTAATGTTGAGCTATTTCTTACTCTACTTAAAGCAACATAATGCATGTGCTCCCTACTAGATGAAGGTAGATCAACTACTGCTTCATTCAGTGTATCACCTTGGCAACGATGAATCGTTTTAGCTGCAGCTGGTCGTAAAGGAAATTGTCTACGAAGTACCTGGCATTGATGTCGTCTTGAAATCTTAAATTGTCTTGTTATCTCTAGAACTGGAGTCCAGTTTTTATCCATATTCTTGTTAAATAAATGGGCAAATTCTTTACGTTGGCTGCAACCAATGCTAAGTTCTGGAAAAGACACCCAGATGATACTTGGTCTATTAGAGTCTTTAACCCTATAATCAATGCTCTCTATAATACATTCAGCACCATTTGTCATACCATCAACTACATTTACATTTGTAGTCAAATCATATTTTGCTCCTACAGCAACTGCAACAACACTGTATAAACCCATAGTTTTTGTTGGGTCATCTGGGATTTTTTCCTTCATTTTCTTTTTCAGATCATCAGACATGTCCCCAACAACAATATCAATACATTTAATTTGAGCTTTGTCAGTTTGTGAAGCATGGTATATGGTAGTGTTGTGATTGTTTACTAGTGCATTTGTTGAAAATAAATGAGTTTTACTGAATGGATAATTCTTGTCACCAGGCTTTGTCTTGAGAACTCTTTCTTTCAGTACCTCAATGTCATTTTGGCAATGGTTTCCTTCTCTTAATCTGTTTAATAATTCTGCAAAATTCTTGTCATCTTTTTGCCTCATAATTTCAGTGAGTTCAAATAAGGTAAAATATTCTCTCCACATGTTGGTTGCTAAAGCACTATAACAGTCACTTGAATAGCTCTCAAATATCCACTTATCAAAGACTGGCTTTAATTGAAATAGATCTCCAACTGTTATCAAGCTTAGCCCTCCAAATGGTGTCTTAGTTCCCATTATTTGCTGCAATCTTAAGTTAAGAAAGTTGAACATTCCACTACCTACCATTGAAATCTCATCAATAAAGATAATTTGAAGTTTTCTTACCTGCGCTCGTATGGTGTTAAGTCTGTCTCCGTCTAGGGTGCAATATTCAAATCCTCTATTAGCAGGTATTTTAAAAGCTGAATGAAGTGTGTTCCCCTTTATGTTGAATGCTGCTTTGCCCGTCGGTGCAACTTTTAGTACCTTTACTTCATCTGGATTCTCACCTGGAATACTATTCAAGTATCTTTTAAGTGCTTCATATAAAGCATTAGTTACTGTAGATTTACCAACTCCTGCTCCTCCAGATAAAAATAATCTGATTGGCTCATTTTTAGTCTTAATAGAATGTAAAACATGATAAAAGAATTCTTTCTGCTTTCTGTTTAGTGAGCGAGCACGTTTTCTGTATTCACTGTCATGTAAGCGATTTTGTAGGAGTTCTTCGTCGTCATTAGTTCTAGGTAGAATACCTATGTCATCAAATAGATCATACTGACTATGTTGTTTATTGGTGCCTGGATCAAAACAGCCAAATAATTCACTAGGTTTTGTTTTAGCTGCCACATCTTGATCATTAATGTGTTGTGCATTTGGAGCAACTGGCTGAGAATATTAGCATCGTCGTCATCGTCATTAAGATCTTCCATGGCTTTGTCAATAATTTTGGCATGGCATTCATACTGTTTTCTGTTGCTTTCTATGATTGGTTCTACCTGTTTATATCTTTCTTGATATGTTTTACAGTCTTGAATGAGGTCTTTTTGCTCATTTCTCCAAGGAGTATAAAGCATTAATTGTTCTCGATAATGATTTTCAGGATCCTTTTCTTTATTAAATCTTACAGATCTGATTATCTTTGCCTTTTTCCTTTTGACAAGTTTAAGTCCTCCTTTTAGCTGGTATTCTGTACCATCAATTTCATTATTTTGATCACATGGGTCATCATCTACATTATCATCAAAATCAGTTTCAGGTAAAAAGTGGTCAGATGTTCCTGGAACAGAAGATTTCATATTTTCAGAAGATTGTGTCTCTTTTACACAATTAAACCATGCTACAAATTCAGCAAGGTATACTTGTTCTAGTTTACGTGGTCTTCTTTGATATCTTTTGATTACATTATCTGATTCTATGTCTGTAGAATTGTCTGGCATTTCTTTGATTTTTTCAAGTGCTTTTAGTAAAAATGTTCTTTCATCAGGATTTGATGTGTTAATGAATTGAAATTCTCTTGATGATTTTCTCATAGGCATCTGTAATACTAAATACACTGCTTCTTGTGCAATAACCAATAAAAGGAAATCTTTAACACTGTGAAAAAAAAGACAAATATACTTAACTTTACTGACGTTTCGAGCTTTCGCCCTTCGTCGGAGTAAAATAAAGCCTCTTGTGCACTTATTTTAACTGCATTAAGGAATTTATTTCCAAAGTGGCGTACTTTGTTAACAACATCTTTATTACCAGAGTTTGCTTCTTTTGATGCTGTCTGATGTTTGCTCATACCTCTCTGACCCTTTGTTATGTAAGACAAGATATACACAGCACAAGCATAAGGATCTAAAACAAACTTGTAAATCCATGTTGGCTCTCCAAGCTCTTAAGAGATTGGTGCTATAATTATTTATTCTGATTTCTGAGGGAGACCTTTTCAGTAATAATGTTGGGCGCTTTAAGGAATATCTAATAGCCTTTAAATACCTATCTTCTGTCAATTCTAATTTTTCAAGAAACGTCTCAAAAGTAATATCTTCACCATATTTCATCTCATCAAGCAGATTCTTAATGTTATCATAAACATTTTTTATCTCTTAATTCATCTTCATCAAAATTGGCTTCTCCTAGAGGTTCTAGAATCACAGTTCTTGGCATAGGAGGTAGAGGAAAATTAAATCTACATATTTTATTTCCATGTTTTAACATGTCTATGAGTCTGAAGATTCACCAGGTCTTTCATTTCATCTGACTGATCATTTTTGCATGTCACATACTTATCTACAAATTGTACAATTTCTTCAGTAGATGTTTTTTCATACTGAGGTGCACCCTTCACCCAAAATAATGCATGTATATGAGGTGATCCCCTTTGCTGAAATTAAACTCTGTAGAAAAAGTCTACAATTTCTCCAATTTCTCCAACATCCTTATTAAACAATTGAACCATGTGTTCAAAGTTTCTAGCACAAGTAACAGGATTTTTCTGAATAAGGTCTGATTTTTGTTGCCAAACTTTTTTTTTCTACAAGTCTTCCCAGTGTTTTTAAAAGATGTGACCATCTTGTTTCTGCAGCCGAGAATGAACAAAACCATGTTGGATTACCTAGTTGACGAATCATGGCAAATATGTCTTTTTTACATTTCTCAAAATAAGGTGGTGATCCTCTAAGATTTCTCAAAACTCTAAAGCCTTCATCAAGATGTATTAATTTATTCACATAATATCTGATTTTAGGTCACCAGCTGTATATTTCTTTCCTTTTGTTTTGCACTTTCTTAGAGAGGTACATGCACTATTTTGAATTTGTTTAATTTGTAGCTTTTTCAATTTATAGAAGATGTTTGGTACTGATTGTGCAACTCTTCTACCTTGACTTCTTAGTCCATTTGCATAATGTACTGTAATGAACAGGTGTTGTTCTTTCCTTGTTATCAACTCCAGTCTTACCACAGTAAGTTGTTGGAAATGCTAAGTATTCAGAGTCTTTGTCCATAAATATTCCCAAAGGTCTGTTTCCTTCTCCTGGTGCAAAACTTAGTATCTTCTCAACATTTTCACACATATCTGGTTCTTGTAATAATGTATCCATAGCACCCGATGGTCGTTCTTCTACTTCACACCATCCATCATCATCCTCATTATTGCTGTCAATGTTTTCAGTCTTAGTGTTAGTGACTATGTTCAGGCTGATTATCAGGTTCTTGTATTGTTTCAACAATATTTTCAGAAGCATGTTCAGTTGACTGTGTTTTAGGAATATCTGTACTGCATTGTGGATTGTTTAAAAGCTCTTCCCATTCATTACAACTATCATTTGCATCTGAAGGTGCAGTGTTGACATTATCAAGCCAGTTTTCTTGTACTTCTATGTTCATTTTGAAACAATTCACTAATTTGTACAAGGTATTTTGCTGCTTCTAACACTTTAGCTGATCTAACATTCTGAAACTGATAATGGTGCTTGTAACTTAATCGGCGTTTCAGTTTGATAGGGATGGTTTGTGATTCATTAATAGGTCTTGGTAGAGTGCTTACAGTTGAATTCACATCAGCTGGTACATTAACAACATTGCCATGAATAGATAATTGCCCACCTCTAGGGAGTTCACGTATTTGCATAAATGGATTCGTGGAGAAATTAATCGTTCTTCCAAAGGTGTCAAGTTCAAACAATCTGGTTTTGCAGGGAACCCCATTTTGTTTGCTTTAGAACAGTCTGGTAATTTTTCCATGATTCAAGTTTGAATGGCAAGTAAAGCAGATCCACTCTGTATTATCAACACTAGTTATACCAGTTATACATAGATTGAGCATATCTTGTGAACACTTATTGTATTTGCTAGCAACACACTTCATTACAGATGATCGATACCACAACTGATCACAGTAAGTACATACATATTCTGGGCCACACTGTATGTTATCATGAAAAGATTGAATAACCTTTGTCATAGTTTTGATTTCCTGGTCAGAATCTGCACATTCAATATCATACAGTGGTGTGTCATTTGTTGTGTATTTTGTGATTTTGCTATCTGGCTGACACATGTCATAATGATAATGATAATGATTTATATAGCGCCTTTTCTATGTGGATATAATCAAAGGCGCTTTACAATGATCAATGTTAATTTTTACAGACTCCATTTTTAAGGCGCCATAGGCAGCCGCGCAGCTTACAATCATGAGTGAATAATTAGTATTTAAGACCAGACTGTTGAACCGGGAGACAATCCCCTACTCTTATGCGAATAGTTCAACACATGGACGCAAGTCAGACATTTTAGATCTCTTTCTACTTTGTACACGTTTGACTTTTTTTATGTGTTCAGGGTCAATTTCTTTGCGTTTGTTAAATGTTTGTTGTTTTAATTCTCTGACATGTTCTGGATTACTTTCTTTACTTTTAGCAAATGCTTATCGATTAACTTCTCTAACATGTTCTGTATTACTCTCTTTACTTTTAGCAAATGCTTGTCTATTGACTTCTATAACATGTTCTGGATCACACTCTTTACTTTTAGCATAGCAAATACTTCTCTATTCTTTTCTTTTCTTTTCTCAGGATTAGATTCCCTGTGTTTTCTCACTGCCTGCTTGTTGGATTCTCTTTTGAATATGTTTTGATCTTCTTGATTGTTTAGCTTTGTTTTCATTATCTCTGAAGTTTTTATTTTGTCTTTTTCTTCTCCTTAAGTCCCTCAAATAGGCTTTCCGTTTACTTTCTTTTGTCATTTTATTAGTTAAGTCACTTTTATCACTGTGTGTTATTTCACCTATTGGCTAGCATTCTTTGTTATTTGTACTACTTGTTGGAATCTCCTCTTGACAAACCACTGCTGTGATCGTTTGATGTAGTTGAAACGTAGTGAACTTCATTTATGTGACCAATATTAATTATGGTTGGTTCATTTTGCACTGTCACTGGGCTGATATCACTCACTGGGGCAAATCTCTGATTTGATTTTGTTATTTGAATCTTGATATTCAATGCATCTGCAACTGATTGTACAATAAGTGCACCAGACCATGTACCTTGCTGTGACATATTTATTAGACACCTTACCCATGAATGTTCTGTATTACTTTCAATAAATCGTTCAGGGTTGTTTGTCATATATTGAACACCAATACTACGTACATTCATATGATAGCTAGGTTCACCATACAATTGATGAGATACTGCTCTAAAAAAACAATCACCAGCACCACTAACATATAACATTGTAAGCCCTTGTTCAGCTAATCTATAATATAATACCATCTGAGGAGTTCTTGATACAACTGTATATATTGCATTATTTCCCCGAGTAATAGGCCCTGGGTTTAACTCAATATTCCCTGAATTCATTAACTTAGTCCTTGGAGCACAATAGTTCTCATGTTGTTTATTATAATTCATTGAATAATATTTATCAGTGGACTGATCACGAACACCCACTAATATTACTGTGTTTTTATGCTTAGCAGTTCTTGTCTTGATGATAATATATTCATGTGACATACATCTTGGGCTTATGGTCCCCACTACTGAGCATGGTCTACTTCTACACATTTTACTTGCAATATAAATACGATAATCAATGGATATAAATGTTCTTATTACTGAGGACTGTGGTACACTCTTTACTATGTAAGACTTTATATGTCTTTTTACTGGTTTACTCTTGTTAAATAAACTGAGTATTTTCTTACAAGGAATTCTGGATGGCTCTCTGTCATGGGGGACACCTTTGCGAATCAACTTTGATCTGCATGTAGTTCTTGATCTACAATTGTGCACTTTTCCAAGCTGATTTTTGGTGGTATTGACATAAGTAGATGGAGCTTCCAACTGTTTTTCATGCTGGTTGGCCATACAAGCACTCTGGTTTGGCATCATGGACTGATCAGTAGCTTTGTAATTGTTTGTCATATTTGTCATTTGTTTAGCTTTGTTCACATTTGATATTTCATTTGATCTAGTAAGAACTGGTAAGAACTGGTTTGATTCATTTTGATACCTTTGCATATTTGTTTCTCTCATAGGATCACTTTCCAGCAAGCTGGAATTTATATACCCCCTGTGATCTTCAGGGGTCGACGTACATGATGCAAGCGTAAAGTCCTTACAAAAGCACGTCTCCTCGTCTGTCGACTTGAATTCGACTTCAGCAACACCTTGACGAGTCAAAGGCATTTTACATTCAGGTCTTGATGTCAGACATTGTACCAAACGTAAAGTTCTGGACTAATTTTCCTTCGCGGTGATCCATCTCCGTGTAAACGAATTGATAGGCAGCTTTTAACAGCATCCAAAAACTGTAGCAGCAATGGCGAACCTTCGAAAGCACATGGTCAAACACGACGAACCGAATACCTCTCGTGAATGATTTCCGACTTTTCCGAATTACTTCCGAACTATATATAGGACAAAGCCGAAAACATGCCGAAGTTGCTTTTCAAGAGAAATGCCAGAAAATCCTTCTTGATGAAAGTTGAAATTTTATATTCAAATACTCTGTTATTTCTTATAGTTTTTATCCATTTATAGTGTGAACATGATATTTAGAGAAACACAATTATTACAAATTAAGTAACTTTAAATTTAAAGCATATTTTGACTAACCGTATGAAGACTTCCCGTGACTTCTACCATAATATGAAATCCGGATCGCTTGATATCATACTAAATTCCTGCCAATGTTTTGATTTGATAAGATCATCTTCTGGTATTGTTTGTCTGAGATATCTCAAAAATATCGACTAGCAAAAAGGGCAAACGTAAACACTGGCAAACGTCGGCAAAGGCCAGGTATCAGCGAGTATCTGAAACCAACTAACTAGTCTTTTCTGGTTACGGGATTCCTGTGTAGTACCAGTTTCTCTCAAAATATGCGTGCGCATGAATGACGTAAGAAATGTTTATGGCAAAAAATTAAAATTCCTTTGGAATCCCACATTGGTAAGCCAGCCTAGTTTTCCTTGTATAAATATGCTAACTATATATTGGTTCGTAGTTAACTCCGTAAAACGGAAACCGGCCGTTTTGATATCGATTTGCTAATACCTCACCTAGTGAGTGAGCGAGTGAGCGAGTGACACATTTGCATATCCAGAGTCCCCACAATAACTCGTTTCTATGCTTCGCATATCCACGAGTTAAAAACGAATCGACCATTTATCCCAAGGCTTATAAGGGACGAAATTGGGGTAACGGCTGTCCCAAGTATACACGCCGAGTCGCTATCAACAAGAACCACAACAGCTGCTGTCGAATCAAACAGATCTAAAAGAATGGTAAGACATGATCTTCAAAATAATAATAAATGAATAAGGTTTCATACGTCCATGATATTTTAAATTAGTAGTTATTGATGATCATAAATTTCGTCTTCCTCCAGACTCTAAAAAACGCAAAGAAGAGATTATCTTTGGCGACTTCTCTCAGCGATGATTTGACCACATGCGATGAATTGCAAGACTGCAATCAAACATGAGATGTGACATCTGACGTTGGAGAAACCGAAGAAACTTACGTAGATGGAATTATTTTGGCTGCTGACATGAATACTGTAAGCTGATGAAATACTTATACAATTACATGTATTGTGTTGTAGATCGATGTTCGAGTAATTTATGTCAGAATTCTTCTGTATCTTGTAGTCGATTTTGCTCCTATTTTTCCTAATTGGCTGATATTGGAGTGTGTAGTTCATTATGTTAGCCTAGGTATGTCAGATAATGTTGTAATTTGGTTAAGTGAAATAAGCATTTTCTTTTTTTTTTTACAGAAACAGGATGGTTTCACCCAAACAGCTCTACTAGAAGAAGAATGCAAGGATTGTCGAAAACACGTCAGCCGAAATCGTCAGCTTCGAAACCAGATAATCACTCTCAGAGTGAAGCTCAAAAAGACCAAGAAGGAGCTGAAGGCTATCAAAAGAAACAGCTGTCAAACTAAAAACCAAGACTCGGGTATGTCATACCTAGTCTACATGTGTGAGGGGTGACCCCTGGGCTGACAAGGGAGATTACATTATAGAAATACTGTGACAATTTCCATGGTTCTCCTTAGGGGTGGGGAAATCATTCCTTTCAAAAATATAAGATCCAGGCGCTCGAGCTGGGACTCGAACCCAGACCACAGTGGTGACAGGCCAGCGCTCTAACCGCTCAGCCAACCTTTGACATCACCTCCACTTCCCCTTGCTAAAACTACTCTAACTCCTGTATAATTATGTTGGTATCTTGTTTCTGAAATGTTTATAACTTAAAATTTGAGGATAAAACAATACTGAAAGACAAGTATTTATCAGGAAATATTTCTTATTGTTATTACAGATTTGTCAGTGCAGATGACAGATATTCCAATGGAAACTGATGACAGCTACAGTGCTGCTGATGATAATAGTGATGGTAGTGACACAGAGGCCAACGACACCACTGAAGAAGAACCTAATTTCTCTCCTGGCAAGAAACAGAAACATAGAAAGAAGATGTAGATGGCGAAAGCAGGTAAATAGAACTTTATTGCACAATAGATATTTTGTAGGTGTACGCTACATCTAAAATGACTAATGATGAAAATATATCACACACAAATGATATTTTTGTAACTAGAGATATCTTTTACAGTCCAGATTTTTTGGTCTATTAAGATTCTGTTCTGTCTGTTTCGGACCATACCACAGTTCTTTATGCAGAACGTTATAGCTTTCACTGCATTGTTGTGGTCTGGAACAGTCTGAAATGTCTTAACATACAAAAATGTGTGGACTCTAAAAGTCCAAAAGTCTCTATTTGCAAATTTATTATGAAAGAGTCTGATAATCACCTTTATTTTCAATGCAAATGATACATATTGTAAAAATCACTAAACATCAGTATAGGAAAACAATTGTCATGTAAAATGAAGGGGGTTTATAAACTATTGTCCCTAGCAACTTGTACTCTCAAAAGAATAAATACAGATAAATACTCTTTTTGTTTCTCCCCACAGAATACACATCAAAGATGACAACCTCAGGACCCAGCCAAAGTTTATTGTTTTCTTATCACAGCTTCTCCTGCTCTTCCAGTTTTGCCATTCATGCAAAGCTAATGGGCCTCTTGTAGAGGCAAAGCAAGTTGGGACAATGGTTGTTGTGACTTCAACTTGTACCAATGTAAAATGCAGTGCCAAAGACGTAGTGTGGAGAAGTCAGCCATTCATGACGGGAACAAAGATTCCTGCTGGAAATTTCCTCCTTTCATTTGCAATACTACTTGCCGGAGGATCAGCATCAAAGACCATCCAGATTTTTAAACACATGGGACTTGGATGTTACTCACTGAAAACTTTCTTCACACATCAACAAGTAAATTATACAAATGAAAAGTTTGTCTTCTATATACAAACAGGCTGTATCTTGGAATATTTATCATTCTTATATACTAATAACTCTCAATATTAATATCTTTTTTTTTAGGAAAAGTTATTTCCAACTATCCATCTGTATTGGAAATCTTACCAAGAAACGCTTTTCAGAAAATTGAAGTCTCTACGAATTCCCCTGGTGATTGCTGGTGATGGACGCCATGACAGCATGGGTCACAGTGGTAAATATGGTGCATATACCATATTCTGTTGTACTCTCCCAGTGATCATCACTTTTTCACTTGTTCAGGTAATTGATAAAATTATGCTATTGATCTAAGGAAAAAAGAAAACAAGGGTGCCTGATCTACATGTAGTAGACAAAGGTGTTAGGTCCTTTCGTTACTGCAAAGTCTTGATGTTACTATCAGTTTGTCAGTCCAGGCCTATTAGTACCTTACTTGGGATGCAAGGGTGGTAAAATAAATAATCCAATGCCCATATTCCAATTGCATAATTATGCTGTACAACTCTTTTTGTATTTAATTTCCAGAGAAATGTTGCGGGTAGCAGCCCAGCCATGGAGTTCTTAGGGTTCCAAAACTGTTTGAACTACTTACTTGGTTGTGGAATTGTGATTGACACACTTATTACTGATAGGCATGGTTCCATCAGGAAGTACATGAGAGAAAAGCTAAAGACAGTTACTCACTACTTTGACCTCTGGCACATAAAAAAGAGTAAGAACCTCCTCAAAATTAAAATAATAGAACTAGAGTGGATGCTATGTATATCCATGAAACAATACAATATTGCTAACAATTGTGTACAAAATTGTGCAAGCAGACAATGGTGCATATTATTTTGTTTCATAGACATGTGTTATGCACTCTAACATTTGACTCAATGACTATAACAGTCACTTACCCTAGTATTTTGTTTGTTTTAGAAATCCATAAAGTTCTAATAAAAATAAGCAAAGAGAGTGGGTGTTCAGCCCTGGTAGAGTGGATAAAACCCTGTGAGAACCACTTCTTTTGGAGTGCCACTTCCACTCTATCAGGGAATGGCAAAGTCATCTATGCCAAGTTTAAATCATTTCTAAGCCATGTCATCAACAAGCATAAAGATCTGGATGAGCCACTGTTCAACAAATGTTTTCATGGTGATATACAGAATAGAAAATGGTTACTTAAAGGTTAGTTGTGTAAGAATAAATAAGAATAACAACCTTACGATTGAATGATAACAAAGATAATTATCTTTCAGGGAACAAGTGAAGTGTTGCAATATTGTTATCAGTAACAGACTGTTATTTATAATAAAATTGTTTATCCAGATTCTCCAGTCTATGAAAAGATGTGCAAAGCCCTAACCAAGACTTCGTTAGTAAATGGGATAAAAAAGGTGTCTCCAGTGGCACAGACAAGCTGTCTGGAGGGATTTCATTCGGTGTTGAACCATTATGCACCAAAGATGATCGCATACTCTTATGTTGGAATGTATTGCAGGTACAGAAATAGAATAATAGACCAAAGCTTTTGGTTGACTTGGTGTGTTTCAAACACAATAAGTATATATATATGTAGAAACCATGGAATTGGGGGGGGGCGGGGGGGGTCACTTTATGTCCTACCTAGTCAAATGTTATGTTTGAAAATGTTATTCACTGGGTAGTCTAATTTATTTTCAAATGCTAACCCCCATCCCACTTTTCAAGGTGCTCTGTGGTCCTTATTATTGTATGGTGATACAGTGAATACTGTATGGGAATGGAGAAGTGAGCTCTAGCACTAGTACTTAGATAGATCAATCAAATAACTAAGTAAATATTCATTTGATTTATTTGTGTTACACTTTTAGGCACATCATTGCAACTTTACATTTCAACCTAAATTTGCACCGTGAAGTTAGAAAAAATCCTGATGGTTCAGACCAGGTGAAATTGGCATGGCCCAAATTCAAAAATGGGGAAGCAAAAGTACACGATGTGAGAGTACTACCTCATTATGGTAAGCCCAGGCTAGACTAAAGTCGGGAAATTAGAATATTGAAAAACAACCTAAGTGGCTATATTGTCAACCTCAGTGCAATATACTGTATCAGAACCCATGTACAAGTCTTTTAGTGGTTATTTACATGAAGTGAATGTGTGAAATATTGTTACACCACATGAAAGTATGTGCTATATTATGCTAACTGTATAGTTGAGTTGGTGTTATTTAGTACTAAATAGTGCAAAGTATTCTTAAAGTGGTTTTCATTCAGCCATAAAACACACTTAGTATATCACTCTTTAATACACCCTAATT
This sequence comes from Telmatactis stephensoni, assembly GCA_029948255.1. NCBI lineage: Eukaryota > Metazoa > Cnidaria > Anthozoa > Actiniaria > Isophelliidae > Telmatactis > Telmatactis stephensoni. Next base: position 79,897 of record JALIZF010001877.1, on the reverse strand, counting down.
CTATTGTTCTTTGAAATTTGACTATCACACTAACTAATGCACTTTGCTTGATGGGTTAATGAAAACCACTCATTTTGCACTCCATTTTTTGTTGAAAAATCAATTACACAATGCCTAGTTGACCTCAGTCTTTGATATTTATAGAATATGTAGAAGACATTTATCAGTCATTCCTTGCAACACAACATGATGGCAGGTTATTGATTGGTGCAGACGAACTAAAAAACATGACCCCCAAACCCATGAATACCATGCTTGAGAAGCAACCTAAAGATGAAGCTCTAAAAAAGAGAGACCAACGAAGAGAAATAAAAGTAATAGATGTGCCCCCTACAGCATCAGGTTTGGAATTTAGAAACGTTTTGTAGAGTATTATAGAATGTTAGAGGAAGACCATTAGAGAAGTGATTTGTTGTCCTAGTAATTTAAGGTTGTTCCCAATCTGCTTCCCCATTTGGTATGCAAAAATAGCATCTTCCAAACTAACAACCATCACTTTTCTTGTGATCTTTCCTACCTTTTTAATTATACTGTAAGATTTATTCACAGATGATTATCCCTGGGATCTTTCATTGATAAAGTTGTCATTTTCTGATTTCAGATACACCATCAGTAGAAAACACAAACAAAAGCAGAAAACAGCCACTATGTTCTGTGTGCAAGAAGCCAATGAAGGGCCACAAATTTGTGACAGACTGTCCTAGAAACCAGGCTACTGGTACTACTTCCAGTACAAGCAATTGAGCTATGAATTGTTGTATTTTACATTTTCTAAGCTGATCCAGCTAATAAATTAAATCTGGGTGCATAGATTTTTATTGTTCTGTGAAACATATTCAGTTCACAACTGAAAATTCACTTCTTGAATACTGTTCAGTTGTTTAAAATTCAGAAATACACAAGACATCATTTCTAAGCATTTTTTTATAATAAATAAAATCAATTGACATTGTCATCTTCCATTTCATTGTCATCTTCCATTTCATTGTCATCTTCCACTTCAAATCCGGTATATGCTGCATCTGCAAATGTCCCTCTTATCCTGTGATAGGCACATGCCGGCAAAGGGATCCTCCTCCTTCCACCCAAGTAGCCATGAATTAGTCGTGTAAATTCACGATATGCAATGCCACGTAGAAACCTGGAAAAAAAACCAGGTATAAATATATATATATATACTTTTTTCATCTAGTAATAAATCAAATATTCAATGTAGTGAATATTGACAAGGAGGGGGAGGGAGAGATCTTCAGTGTGCCTAGTATAAAATTTGAAATTTAGATTTACACTTGACGTTTTTGACATCGAGATTGTCGTACTTTACTAGGGATATGTATTTTGCTCGAGAAAATAATGAACAAATATATTTTGATTAGCATTTATAAATGGATATGATCTTAGCGATACTTTTTTTCTTGGGCACAGAAACCAGGGGATCCAGAAACAACTGAAATATCACAAGTTGTTTTACCTTTCTTCAGATCCAATCTGACGGTATTTGTCTTTATTCTTGGTCTTATATTTGTCTGCAGCCAAGCGTAAACTCCATTTGGAAAGGCAAACTTGCTCAAAACCAGGATGAAGGGTTATGCATTCCAGGGGTTTTGACACTTCTTCTTGCACTAGTTCGCTCGAAAGTGATTCCATGCACTCCTCCACAGCACTGAAACTCGTTTGGGTTTTGTAACAACTCAATTTGGCAATTTCCACACTTGCACTTGGTAGTATAAAAATAAATTATCAAAAAGAAATTCAGCTTATAAAAAATTCTAGTGCGAAGCGATAGAACAGAAGTCTGATCTTATAGTACACAGCTTACCATAAATTTCGATGTTCGTTTCCATCAAATCTACTTTTTAATTTTCTCTCAAATTCCTTTTGACTTTCTTGGATGCTGTTGTATTCCTCAAGCCATTCATCACTGGCTATTGGCTCATCCGCGTATGGCTGCAAGCTATCTAGAAGGTCTGAAGCACTGTCGTCTTCATCGTTTACCTGGTCTAGTTCGCCGTGTACTGCTTCAACTTCTACCACGTATCCAGGCAAAAAATTGACCTCAGAATCGTCGGAATCATAGCAAGAGGAAGAACCTGATTCATTGTCTGACATTTTTTTAAATTTGAGTTGAGATAAGGCGAGTTATTGAGAATAAAGCGAGCATTACTTCTACCAGTAACTAGGGACGCTTGCGCTTGAGGGAAGCTTTATTTGCTTGTATGTTCCTGGGTTGACGTCACAGCTCTTATTAGAACCCAGTCCACTTTTTGCTCGTTTTTGACTTCAAGAACGGCGATTTTCTTCGCAATTTTAAAATCAGCAATAGAGTGAAAAATTATTTTATCGCCTGAAAAACTTCCTATATGAGTTGTATTTTAAGAAAAAAAAGGAATTGGCCAGGGGTGATAGGGACTTTAAAGGACACAAGTTAGTTTGATCCCACTCTGTAAACATTGAAAAGGGGCATGCGCAATTGAGCTGCTTACATAAGAACTGTGCTCCATTCTCTGATGGGGCACAACTTTCAGCCAATCATTGCGTTCATATCAATTTATAATTATATATAATAATAAGGCTATATAACAATTCAATAATAATATTATTATTATTTTGCTTCTATCTGCAGCATAACTTCAAAAAAATAAGGAATAATGTACTTAAAAGCACCCTGGATGGAAATGGCACAAGATGCTTGACAGTTGGAACCAAAAACATAGTGTGGGGACACTTTGTTAATGCCTTTCACTATGATCAGGGGGAGTTTTCCTTGTCCTACAACCACAAACTAACAATTGAGCATTTTGAACTTGATCCTGCCTCAAAAGTGAGGAATCACTTGGCAGAAGAGGTGCTAGACAGAGATATGTTGTATTTGATGAAGGTAAATCCAATATATTACAATAAATTATGTTTGCAATTTTTCAAAACTAAACTTTATATTCCCCAAAGTGGAGGATAGAGTGCATGCCATATATCTGTGAAACGACTGCTAACTATTTAGCACTGTATAACAGTATTTAATTATTAACTATGGACAAACGAAGAATTCACTGAGGCATGAACTACACAATGAAATGCAAAGACAACTAGTATTGTTATTTGCACAGTTGTGCTTCAGTGCTATCCACTAGTTTGTACAAAATAGTGCAATTAGACAATGCATGTTAAGTCTTATTTTACGAATATATATGGCATGCACTCTATGATGCAGGTTGTAATTTTGTACCACACATGTCCCCAATATTTGAATTCCAATTATTTTTCATCTTAGGCTTACAAAAACCACCTTACAAACAAAGGTAAAGATAGCAGTATGCTTGATGCCACTATAAATCTATTACTGTGCGGTCACAGAAACCGGGACATGTTGAACAAAACTGACCAATCAGATTCGACTAAAACGTCATCACATTCCAACAAAATTCGTTTGACCAATGAGATAGCACTTGAAAACAATCGTATTCCAACAAGTCGTCTAAGCCAATCAGCAATCGAGAAACGTTGTGTTTTGACTGGCAAAGTTTTGGAGCTAGTTTTTCCAATCCAGTTTTGAAAATATATATAAAAAAGGTATTTCTAAAAGATATCCTTTTAGCGCTGGTTAAGGGCTATAATTTTAGTTCCTAATATTAATCGCGAAAGAGTTCGGAGATATATATCATTACATCTCTTTGCAAAATGATAAAGTTTTCGCGCCAATAACTCCAACAATTTCTTTATTTCAAATTTTAACAGTAAGTAAACAGTATAGTCAAATAATCATATAAACAAAGTACAAAAAAATTATAAACGTGAAGAACATGTCTTGAACATACTTGAACATACATTGGTAAAATGTTCAGCTGGATAAGTACGAATCAAAAAGCCTTCGACTTGACGTCGGCTTGTTACTTGTTGAGTCTTCAAGAAGTGGTTTATCAGCAGAATTGTAAACTTGCAAGTTCAGTGGCACAACGCTTCTTCTGTTATATTCCTCTATTACTAAAGGCAGTTTCCAGTCATCACTCTCATCTAGAGGGACTTTATTGTTGAGTGCTTTCTTTAAAGTGAGAAGATCACGATCCAGGTGAAGTCGATCAGTCCCGGCATATTTCATGGCATTGGATTTCTTCAAACGCGGTCTCATTATCGCAAAGAAGCTGTTACTTGCCTTTTCTTTAGCGGCCTTAAAGCTCAAAAAGTCATCCTTTGCTTTTGATGACTGTTTTTCAAGCTCTTTGATATGGTTTTGTAGCTCTGTTATTTCAGATCTAAACTCTGGGTGTTTACTTTGAAGACTGCAATAACTGATCCCAAGGCAAGGTGGTTTTGTACACTGTCTCTTTTGATGGCCAGGTTGGTGGCAATTTGAGCAGGTCTTGGCTCTTTTCGGGGCTGTTTGATCGTAATTATCGGCTTCTTGCAACAATCGGGTGTGCTCTTGTTTTGCACTTGAAATGCGCGCTTCAAGGAACTGAATGTCTTCGGTCAAGCTTTCATGTTTCTTTGCAAGGAAACCTTGATTGGAACTGCTAGCAGCATTCGAGCTGACTCGAGATGTGGAAGGTCCTGGTTGTACAGGTGCCTGGTGGTGTGTAGAAGAAACTGTATTCGATGTTGAGGTAGTATAAGGTGCATTTGCGGTATTACAGCTCGAGAAACTGCATTCTTGTCTTGATAACTTTTCGATCTCCTTTAGTAGAATTTTTTTCTTGGCATAACTCAGTTTTATTGGCGATGGAAAAAATACGTCTAGGTCAGAACTGTCAACATACTTCACCGATTCTAGAGTCGTGAATCCTCTATCTTCAAAATCTTTCGCGAAAGATTTGAGTTCTAATCCACAAGGGATTGATGAAAGCCAACGACAAACTTCACTTTCCATGTTATTGCAAGATCACTTACTATCTGCTTTGGCGTGCGTTCGAAGCTGGTAAAAACAGACAGAGATTGAAGTGATAGTATCTCTAGCCAATCAGATTATCGCGTTCTCACGCTCTAAAAATAGATAAACACCGTCATATTAGAGGAGAACGATCTGCATTTCAACATGGAACTAATCGGGAGATACATACTTTCGAATGTTTACCTAAGACTCGGTAAGTTTGCTACACATAGTCGCCTGATCTGACATAGTCGTTTTTGAAGTCGTAATCTCATACTATTCATGGTATAACTAGGGTTTTGTTTGGCTATAAATGTAGTCTATAACACATGGTAATATTTTTATTTTACAGTGGCTGGCTGTTCAATATCCCCGCCATCAATTCCTGGGACTTACTACAACTACTATAACATTTGACTATTGCCATCTTTACATTATTATGAATAAAACTTTACTGATGATGGATGAACTACTGATTGAAATAGTTGCTACAAATAACCACAGTTTCTGAAGTACGCTGAGGATGTTTCTGGTGTTATTTCTATGCATGCATTATAAATAGCAATTTCAGTTTGCTGTTCAGCTAGGAGCTGGTTACGCTTTAGATAGCACTTGATCTGATTGAAACAAAACTCGCAAGTATTCAAGTGTGGAGAGTATGGAGGCTGGAAAAGGAGATCTACACCATAATCCCCTAGCATGTTTGTCAAAAGTGCCTCAGTGAAATGCCCATGGTGGAACCCGCAGTTGTCCATTACTACAGTGTCTCCTCTTTCAAGAACTACCGTTCCATCATGTCTCTGAAGTTCAACCGCTTCTTCAAAAAACAACAGCATCTCGTTACCATTAGACGCACCATTTAGTATGTTCATGTGATCCACACCCCGCATGGAATGAAGCAGATTTATTGTATATGTGGCATTGGATGCATATCTTTGTATTTCGAATGCTTTATCTCCAATGTAGCTACTTCCATATTTTCTATTGCCAGTCGTTCTAAGCACACTGCTCTCGTTGAAAAAATGAATTGTAGCTGGATTTAGGTTGCTAACTTGATCTAAATAAATGTTAGCTCGATTTATTGTGTTTTCAGTTGTTGATTCTAGAGGTGTAACACTTAGCTTCTTGTGTGACATTAGTAAATCTGATTTTATACATTTTTTTATTGAAGACTTGCTTGGTACATCTGCTGGGTGAACAACGCCATCAAGAACTAACCTCTCTTGTATTTCTGAGATATATGTGCTAGGTTTTGTTAGCTTTTCGTGTTCAATAAATTTGACAACATCGGGTGTCATTTTCGGTCGAGGATGTGCAGATCTAGGAGGTTGCAAAGATGAATTTGTCACATCATAATCGTACAGAACATTTTTGACAAAATGACGACTTGTTCTTGTCAAATTTGTGATCTCATTTTGTGAATAGTTCGCGTGATATAAGTCGAGAACTCTTTCTCGATAAATGATCGGTAGCTTGCTTCCATTCGAATAAAGACCACCTCTCCTATTTACTTGGATCTTTACAATCGGCAGCATGATATATCTTATACTTTTAGCTTTTCAGTTGTGTCAAAAATGAAAATATTCACCAGTATATTTTCAAAATCTAGAGCCAAAACTTTGCCAGTCAAAACACAACGTTTCTCGATTGCTGATTGGCTTAGACGACTTTTGTTGGAATGCGATTGTTTTCAAGTGCTATCTCATTGGTCAAACGAATTTTGTTGGAATGTGATGACGTTTTAGTCGAATCTGATTGGTCAGTTTTGTTCAACATGTCCCGGTTTCTGTGACCGCACAGTAAGTCACACCTCTAAAATCATCCAGCTATTCCAAGACAAACATAATATCGACTCACGTAGTGATGAGAGACTTCAAGACTTACTGAAGTTTTTGGATTTTGTAAATGAATGGAAGTCTGGTACTGATGGAGATGCCAAGAAATTTATCACTTCTAAACTGTGGTTTGACATTCAGTCCATGGTACATGGTTTTCTAGTTATTGTTGCAACTAAGCTAAGGAAGTTTCCTCATTCAATAATCAAACCAGCCATTATAAATCAAGACTGTGTCGAGAACCATTTTTGTCAAGTAAGATCTTATAATGGACAAAATAACAATCCAACATGGCGATTGCAGGAAAATGCCCAAAATGCTATTAGACATGGACAAACAGCAATGAGTAGAAAGGGTAATGCTGGAGTAAGTGGTTTGAAGAAAGCAACCACCTAGAGTACTGAATTAGCAGGACACCATTTTCTAGATGCCCTTGCATAAGGGACCAGTCATTATTTACAGGGAGGGGGGGCTGGTGGAAATAGGGGGGGTCACCATTTTTTATGCATGGGTTTAAGGTGGGGCCACGAAAAAATATGCAAACGTATAGCCAGCAAAAATGTTAAACTGCATCCTGATACTATTGAATACAGCCAGAAAAGACTACTATTAAAATAACTTCACAAAGACAACTCACGAAAAAACTTTTATTAACACAAACTTTCTTTAAACAGTATCTTCAATTTTTCCTTTTTTTTTTAACCATCATCACCATTGACATCATCCTCGTCATTATCATCATCGTTGTTGTCATCAACACGACCATCATCAACTTCTTCATCACTGTCATTATCATCAACTTCATCACTGTCATCATCATCATCAATTTCTTCATCACTATCATCATCAACTTCATCAAAACTGCCATTATCAACATCATCATTATCTGGTTCTGAGTGATGATTTTCTTTTCTTGGGAAGTTTTCTATGTATTCACTTATCAGATGTACAGAATCATCAGATAGTTGTTTATCTTCATACATAAGGTGTAGATAGTTTACTTGAGTCAATGACATCTTAGCTAGAGCTTCCAAGTTTAGGTTTTGGCTTTGAATTACTTCGGAAGAAGAAGCATTTGAAATAAACTCCCTCACTTTCTCATTACGACTTCAACACGATCTAATCCTGGACACTAACAACCGCACTCTGTGTGGTCTATTAGTATGTATATATTCATCAAACACCATATATGGGAATGGAATAAAAAACTAAACTTGAAGATGCTAATCCAGCTTGTATAAACATCGCCTACATGTTAGTTTCCAAGTCATTGTCGTATCAGAAATATTTTGCATATGTTTCTATAAGTCTAATTATAAAGGCAGAGTTAGGTCAAGCCGTCATGCAACAAGTCTGTTAAGTTTGTTAACAAAATGTCCGATGTGTTTAATACAAAAATATAAGCTTGGCAGACCTAAAAGCTTACATGTATTATGTCACATTAACTAAGTTGACCAGCAATCATTTTGACGGTGCTCGATGATCCACAAAAATATTCTCAAGTTTTTCTCCAATGAAAAACAATTTTTGCTGAATTTGAACTCATACGATTCTCAGCTGTTATCATGTAAAAGTGATCCCATAAATTTTCATTGAAGAATCAATTGAGAATGCTCCCGAAATATGCCAAAATTGTCCGCTGCCAAAAAACCCTTGGTAATTACTAGCAAAATAAATATGCCCTGAGGGTCTCAGGCGGGCATGATCTAGAATACTGAGTAAATCATATTATAAAACTGGAATGATTGGTCAAAGTACGTCCAGTAAATCCACTACGAAATATTATCAAACTCTAATAATCTTTATAGCGGGAACGTTTTTAAGAAAGATTTTTTGACTAATAACTGTCTACACTAGAAATAAATTAGACTCAGTACAGTCAGCTGAGTGAAATATAAAAGAGGTAAGAGCCGAAACTCTGCTTGCAGGTAAAAGTGAGATCAATTAAAGTTCTCATGACAAACAACGATAATTTATTAATTCTAAATGACTGTTTTATCCAAAGAAGCGGGCAGTTTCGGACTGTTTAGCGTTGAAATATGAACAAGTGCGCGATTACAATTGCATTTTTACAATTCAAATTACAATTCAATTCAAGACTAGTCGTCGGGTAAAACTTTCGGTGCCTTTGTCTTTTTATCAACAGAGCCTCATTACCAGGTAGTTCATTTCAAAGAATGTGGTGCGGCTGCACTAAAAATGCCGGCGGAAGTCAGTAGGTTGTTTAAGACACCGCCAAAACAAAATATGCTTTTATTCACAAAATATAAACCAGCACATTGAATATTCAACAAGTGGAAGTGCCGAAGAAGTGCCGACAATGGTGCCACAACTGAATAATTGCTTATCATAAACACTCAGAAATAATTTCAAAAGTTATCATTAACAACCCGAATCCGCTCGATTAAACTTTTCACTTGTCTTCAACACAGTTATATGGAAAATCTTTCTCTTATTGGAAATACTAGAGATCTTGGTTGGCCGGTTTGTCATATCGATGTGTATGGACTTCACGAAAAACTGTATTTTCTTTCTTCTGATGCTTTTAGAGAGTTTGGATTTCAATCCCATGTGGCAAACCATGGTACTACTCGCATTAACAAATTTTTACAGGCAAATGGTAGGTAAACTTAGTTAGAAGCATGCTCTTTTCCATGAAACTAATGATAGTTTTTGTAAAAGAAAATAATTTTGTTTCTGTTAAGGTCAAGCTGGCCATTTTATATTGATGAGTGTCGTGAAATTTTTTTTTTAGAAAATCACAAGTTTTTTCTTAAGGTATTTGCCCTGGCTAATTTTGGTACCTTTTTAAAATTTATAAGAAAATAACGATTGTCCATTTGCCATCTCTGATGGTACTAACAATAACACCCATAAACTAACATTCAGTTTTTCATATTTGAAGAATGGTATTGAATTTTGAAGGTGTTAATTGGATTATTTATCTAGGACAGGTGAATCCATGTATTTTGCTTTTTTCTCGAGAGCTATTATTGCAATTTGAAAAAATCGACTTGATTTCTGTTAATAGTAAGGATCTTTATTAACGTAGTTTTAGGCAAAGCTTTATGATAAATCAATCAGTTAATAATCGAGCATTTGTTTTTTTTAACCACACAATAGACTCTAAATCTTTATTTAGTAAGCCAACCATGAAATCCAGTCGCCTAAAACTACATCAGTGCACAGACATGTCTTCTATATCAATGCCAAATATTTCGTCAAAATATCACATTTTTCCTTAGAAATTTTGATTCTCGTGGAACTGTGTAGAGTATTGAAGTGCGAGGTATCAGATTTCTTACCAATAAGTCTTGAAAATTAAAAGAAAGTAGCCCAAATTGCTGTTAGACGTTGTGTTCTTTCGTTCTGCCATATTTTATTTGTTATGCCGCTGTTCAGAGGCACTGCATCGCAAAAACTTAGTCCGTGCCTGTCCCTACCCCCCTGCTTTCAGCTGTTTTGTCTGTTGCTATGGATGACGACACTTCCTGTACAAGAAACATGATCCCAAAAATAGTTGATTTTCAAGATGGCGGCTAAGAAGAAGAAACCAAAGAAGGCAACAAGGAAAAAGCTCCGCAATTTAGCAATCAAACGAGGTAGAAAGAGTGCTTTCAAAAGAGGACAAGGTCTAGGGAGTAGAAAGGAATTCAATTTACCAGCTATGTGGCAAGAAATACCTTACGAATCGGGGAATAAGAGCAGGGTAAAGTTTACGAGTCCTGGGAAAAGTGTGTATCGGGCACAAAACACCGTAAAGAAACGACTTCTGGAATTAGGAATGACAGCCTGTTTAGATGAATCTTCAGAGAACACCACAAGTACGGAAGAGGGAAGCACATTTTTGCCATTGGACGAGGAAGAGTGTAAAGACGAAGTTGTGGACATCAACGCCGTGAACAACGAAGAAAGACTGTTTGTTTGCCAGTCATCTCAACTGATGGATTTGGTTGACCAGGTAAACATCACATCAAGATGTAATACTGCTAATTGTGAAGGTAAGATTCAGTAAAATGTGAACTTTTTGTGTTTAATATTTGTAACGGTCATTTTACTTTAGCTTATAATATCTTTTTCACAGACTTTGATATAAGCTTAGGTGTAAAGGTTATGGCACCCAAAGCCATATCTGGCTATTTTATAGTCATCAAAGACCAGACGATAATCATGAAATGTCTTTATTTAAACATATTTATTTATTTTTATGAACATATTTAAACATACTTGATGATGTTTTGCATGCTTATAAATTAAAACTTAGTATTATTTTTCCTGCTCCTTTTATAGGACTCCTTGTTCTTACTAAAGTTGAGCCAATTGGACTTGGAGGAACATTGAATGCTACATTTATCTGCAATGGCTGTAAATTGCGCCAGTTGAGTTTCAAAGGATCTGCGTTGGTTGAAGGATCTAGAAGGACAGTGGTTGGTCTTGCCCTCGGTTTGGCCTTTTTTATATCTGGGCATGGCTTTGCCAAGTTTGAGAAAACACTAAAACAATTTCTTGGAATTAGCTGTGTCACAAAGAATCGATACTATGCAATTATTGAATTAGCCTACCCGCATATTACTGCCATTTTAAATGAGCAGTGTGCAGAAGAAAAAGATAGAATGAAAGAACTGAATAACAAACTTGGAAGCTGGAAGAAGGCTGTTGTGACTTCAGATGGAGTATGGCAAACAAGAGGATATTTCAGTAAGAACGGGTCTTTTATTATTAAAAACTACATGTCGGGTGGCATACTTTGGTATGGGCATAAATGTATGCGTGGGGATGATGACATTGTTGATGAGGAACTGTACGGGGGAACAGCAAAGTCAATGGAAGGAGTGTTGGCTGATGAATGCTATCGACAGGCAAAGCGAGAAGGCTGCAGAATCGACACTGTCTGGCAAGATGCTGATTCTAGCTCATCTAATGCAGTTCAACTCCATCATCCTAAAGCCAAAGTGTACAAGTGTGGTGGCCACGTGGGTAGAGCCCACACAAATAAGCTCAAAGAATTGGCAAAGAAGAAAGAATTGTCCAAGGAAATGAAGGAAAAACATGGTAAAAAATTTCCAGCAGCCAAAAGCAGGTGTCATTGTTCCAGACACAGCAAAAAATGTGGGTGTATGACAGAAGAATTCATACGAAATGCCAGAATAAACCACTTCTGTATACTACAACAATCCAATAATGCTTCTGAATATGCAAGAAGAATGAGAGCGCTTTCCAGCTACCACTCACAAGACATCCACAAGTGGAAGGGTGGGTCTTGTGGCTTCCATCCAAACAGAATTTGTACTTGCAAAACATGTGATGAGAAAGCAGAGCCAAAATGCAAGGGTAAGCCGTATGCAACCAAGTGCCCTTTGACATGCAGCTTTCATAGAGCTGCCTATGAAATAGAATGCGAAAGACGAGCCAATGAAGCATCATCTGTGATCCATCCTATAATGGGAAGAGGCCACTCCAACTTGTGCGAAGCTCACTTTACTGTTCTTCCACACTTTCGTTCAAAGAGTCAGAGTCTGAAAAGGTATGTTTTCTTTCATTCTATATACACTTTTTGCATAATCTTTTTTATAGAGTACAAACACTAAAAATGTAAAATGGATTGCAGCAATGAAACAATGTAAAAAATAGGACTATTTAGTACTAAATAGTAAATGAATACTTTTAGCGTTTGTGCTCTAAGCATATAAGACTGGTTTCAAACATCTATAAAAGAAAGGAAAATTGGAAAGATAAAAAAACTTTAACTATTACTTTGTGACAAAACATAAATAGAGTGAGGTCAAAAAACCTGTGAAATAGTTAGTAGACTAATGGACACTAGTACACCATATTTCGATTGTTTTCCTTTGTGTCTATTAAACTATTACACACTAACATTCAATTTTTATTCCACTGGTTTTTTGACTTCACTCTACACAAACAGTTCATGAGTCCTTACTATATGGTAGCATGATTTCAGTGACTCTTTCACTTTTTTCCATTTTTCTGTGACAACTGATTATAATTTATTTCATCACCTGTCAAGAATGATTGCTGTATAATCAGTTACAGGAAAATGGAAAAAAATGAAAGGGTCACTGAAATCATGCCACCATAGTAAGGACTCATGGAAAAACCCGTGGAATAAAAATTGAATGTTAGTGTGTAATAGTTTAATAGACACAAAGGAAAACAATGGAAATAAGGTCTGCTTGTGTCTATTAGTCTACTAATTATTTCATGGGTTTTTTGTAATCACTCTATCATTTATCATTGTAGGTTGCATTACATGTCTTCTACTAATGCTGGATTGTGCCAAGGGAACATGACGTGGTGCCATCAAGTCAGGGGGGCTCAGTACCATTGGGTAATTGATCTCTATGAACGTCTCAAGCTCCCAGTGATTCCATCCATAATTCAGGCCCTACAGAAGTCCAATGCAACACGAGCTGAGCTCTTGAAGAAACAGAAGACGGATCATGTAAAGAACAATAGAGCATCAATGAAGACAGCAAGAGCAGAGGATCAGCAAGCACGTCGCAAGTGGCTAAAACGACAGCACATTATTCATTCTTATGGCGAAGGTGACAGCAGCGGTGACGATTCAAGTGATGAGAAAAGTGATGAGGGTGATGATGAAAATGTTGATGACAGTGGAAGTGATGGTGATGAGGATGATGAAAGTAATGATGATGAAAATGTTGATGACAGTGGAAGTGATGGTGATGAGGATGATGAAAGTAATGATGATGAAAATGTTGATGACAGTGGAAGTGATGGTGATGAGGATGATGAAAGTAATGATGATGAAAATGTTGATGACAGTGGAAGTGATGGTGATGAGGATGATGAAAGTAATGATGATGAAAATGTTGATGACAGTGGAAGTGATGGTGATGAGGATGATGAAAGTAATGATGATGAAAATGTTGATGACAGTGGAAGTGATGGTGATGAGGATGATGAAAGTAATGATGATGAAAATGTTGATGACAGTGGAAGTGATGGTGATGAGGATGATGAAAGTAATGATGATGAAAATGTTGATGACAGTGGAAGTGATGGTGGTGAGGATGATGGAAGAAGTGATGATGAAAATGTTGATGACAGTGGAAGTGATGGTGATGATGAAAGCAGTGATGATGAAAATGAGAAAGGTGATGAGAATGATGATGGTAGTAAGAGTAAAAATGGAATAAATGGTAATGCAGTAGGAAGCTTTGGTAGTTATGGAAAGAGAAAGCACTGTCGCTGTGGTTCAAAAAGCCATGTTAGAACTTCCCACAACTCCTGCCCATTGAATAAGAAAAGGCGTTAGGACACAAGAAAAAAGGAGACTAGTTTTGCTTTTGCTTCCTTTTATTTGTTGTAAAAATAACATAACTCAACTTTCTATAAACTTTCACTGTACAGTATATTACAGTTCCAATATTACCACATCTAGAAGTTTTTGTGAATTTCCATATATGCTAAATATATAAAATAGATTGTTCACATAATAGTCTTCTTTTTACAAATAAGAATTTCTAAAACATGGACACTTTCATATAAATTCAATACATGCTTGAAGTCATTTTGAAAGCTGATAGCAAATATATGATCATGAAGAATTATTGATAATAAAAACATTAACAAACCATTTTGTATTTTATAGACTTGAATCACAAATATCTTATCTAGTTGTCTTCTTAGGTGCTGGCCATTTTGCTTCTTTCAAATGTGCCAAGGTTATATTGAACACCTACAAAATGAACAACATAATGGATCTTTATTTTCAGTTCAAATATCATTTTGAAAGGCATTCCAATGTAAGCATGATGGTTGGGAATCATTTTCTTGTAACAAATTAACAAGCAGGCTGCGTTTCCAGTAAATTCCCTGAAGGATTATCATTGTAGTCGAGTTGCAATTTACTAATTTTCTACTAGACACTTGACACTTACGTTGACTCCCGTAGGATCACTACGATCTTTTAGATTGCCTGGGATAATTGCTCTAACTACTTTCTTCAGTTCCTTTGGATATACATAGGTAGGTTGGTTTTGAGTTTCTCCTCTTCCTATGTTGCAACCATGCTGAATAAAAGAAGTATAAGAAACGATTACATTCTGTGGTCCGTGGAAGTTAGAAGCACATTGAAGCAATGTTGACTGTACATCAAACTCATTCCGAAATCATAACACAGATAGTTTTGCCTCTGCCATGCTGTGTGGGTACACTTCAATAGAGAAATCCTGCTTACTTTATAAAGAAAGTTACATTTGTTTATGTAAAAACACCAGATGAAGTGTGGCAAAAATATTCTGCCGACAGGCATAGCTTTTATAGTAACAACCGGAATCACTCAGCAAAGTCTTCAATGAAATGCTTTTTGAAATATCAAATAAAAAATAAATAAAATAAAGAGTAAGATTTGACTTTACTTACCCACATAATTGCCCAAAGACGTCGATAAATTCGATACCTCATCGCCTCGGCCGTCTCACTAGGTTTTATTGAATACTGCTTCAGCATATTTATCAATCCCTCGGGGGCTTTTCCAAGACTAAAGAGTGAAACAAAGTTGTCTACAATCTACTGAAAACTATGTAGGAACACAAAAACAAGAATATGCTTACCCTTCCTTCTCAAAAGCTGTAGAAAATTCAAGAAAAGCAGCTTCTCTACGCGTTTCAAAGTCCGCCATTTTACTCGACGATTAGTTCCACGAGAGTCCAATGAAGGTGTGAAGAAACGTGTTCAAGTATCAGATTTCTGACTTCCTTAGCAACATAAATCGTCAAAACAACTTCCGTTTCCGCTGAAAAGCGTATATTTTAGTCTAACAAAATTAAAAGATCTCGATATTTGATTTACATAAAAACACCAAAAATGAAAATTAGAGATACTAATCTTTCTTGATGGCACATAAAATTTGATAATTTTGATGGAAAATTTAGCCAGGGCAAATACCTTAAGCGCTATCAAATTACAGTTTACAATCCAACTGTGGAACATTGCCTGGGGCATTTTTCCTGATATTTTAGCCTTAAAACAAAAACGTTTTTGGCACACTTATAAAGATAAAAATCGGATAGATTGGGCAAGGATGTGATCATAAGGCTTGTCTCAACTAGAAACATGCAATCAATTAATTCGTATCCCATAGCTAAGTCAATTGATGTAGTTGCTGCTCACTCAAACTGCTTGAAATCTGTAAGAGAAAAACATACTAAATAGTTAAAACGATAAGTTAGTCAACAAAACTGAAGTATCGAATTAGATCTGGTGTTATTGATTTTTTTATATTAATATTTTATTCTATTAATGGCTACTACCGTGTTTCTATCATACGCTCGTATACAGCGCTATATACACGCACGTTGTAGTAAATCCGTTCCATTAATTTTTCTATAGGAATTCAAAATGCCTTTGTCAACAAAGTAAGACAGTCAAATGGATATATTCTTGCTACCGCGGCAGTTCTGCTGATGATGAAATACCATGTAAAAGGTCCTAACGATGGCCAGGAGAAAGACCACCTTCAACGTCTGCAACAGTATTGGTGTTCATCGCTTTTTATTCAGCTAAGCTCAGCAGAAAGTATCGATGAAACTGATGAACCAAGATACGGCATTCCCAAACAAAAAAGGTCTGCATTGTCAACTGCTCAGCTAAAGAGTAATCCAACAAGCCGTAGTAAAGCAATAGAGTGGCGCATCAAAGCTCAAAAACAAGCTTTTGTAGATGTTGCAACAGAGATCCATCATGGTGGAAAGCGGGATGTCATTGAAGGTATTGTCCAGTCCATTTCAACTGAGAGTGAAACTGATAGCACTAACGAAAAGTGGGATGGAGCATTCACTGTCCAGGACATTGTCGATATAGCTAAAAAAGTGCACTTGAAAAGTAAAAAGAAGACTTTATATGATACTTTAACAACCGAAGATGCCGCTAAAGAGCATTACATTAATGGAGCCGACTGTATTGATATGCAGGACAACTTTAAAATGACCGAGCTCTTCCGAAATCTTAGAAAACGATTGCCTGTTTTTTTTGCATCAGAAAGAGAGGTTGACTTGTTAAAGAATACTCTGAATAAAGAATTTGAAATTGTGATGGAACCAGAAACGACTAAAACGGGTATCAGAATCAATCCACATCGCTTGACCGAATGCCTACGGTTTGTTTATCCTTGGCTTAGAGGTGGTAGTGTGCCCTCTGAGTGGTGGAGAATTTACGGCGACGGAAGGACATTTGGCGGGAAATCATCTGTACTTATTGCCTTAAGTAACATAAACAACGAATCACTTCTTAATGGGATAAGTTTCCAGAGCCCTAGTGACTGCTGGCCTGTCCATATTTTTTATGGCAAAGATTCAAGAGTTAACCTGGAGCTGAATCTTGGTGAAAATGGCCAAGCTGGATATTTAAACAGATGGGCAGAGGAAATCAATGCCTCTGGCCACAATGTATATATGGCTGGCGACTCAATGTATCTCGATGCTGTTCTGGGTGGGGGGTTAGATCCCAAAAGCGAAGATTCGTTCAACATGTACAATTTCGAAACAATAGCAACCAAATCTACTGTTGGGGAGACAACTGGTTTAAGGTCAGAACTGAACAAAACAATAGAAAGAGAGCATCCTGAATCCTTGGTTCCAGTAATTGAAACAGACCATTTTGTGCCATGTGCAAATCACGTTTGCACGTATCACAGAGAGACTGCTTTCACTAAGAATAATGTCGTGTCTCGATCTGGAGTCAAATGGTAATGCCCAAGATAAGGATGCAGCTTTGACGAATTTGCTTGCAAACATAAACTCTCGTGGCGTAAGAGATGGAAAATTTAACATTAAATTTGATAAAGGCAAGCTGGAGCCCTCAACGTTAGCCATTCTGAAGTTATTTCTGCGCCACCAGAAACATTTGAAGAGAGTTATGGTCACATTTTGGATAATGTTGCATCGAACAAGATATTCTCTGATAAGCTTCCACCTGCTCTGCAAAAAGGACTTCAGTGGCCAACAGATTCAATAACTGAAATAGAACTTGAGAAACGCATTTGGAAAATCCACTGGGAAATGCACCTATTATGCAGAAAAGATCCAGACCCGAGAAATACCCAATCCGATCAAGACAATTTCAGGTTTGACCTGACGGAAGAGGAAATCAGTGAATACGTAAAACTGGCAGACCTCTTCCATGGCCTTATTCTTTTGCGGTATGGCTCAACAAGAATTACGCCTTATATTGTGAAGAGAGTTGATATAGTACCCATTCTCCTCTCAAGACTACCCTTCCATTCTCTCTTTCGATGCAGTACTGAGGGAGGTGAGCATGCTCACTACCTTCACCAATGTCTATTCTATAACCACTCATCACGAGGCGGGGGATGGATGAAGGAAGAGCCAATCATGACAATTTTCAAATGGTCATATCGCCAGCTTCGACTTCGAATTCTTAAGACCCCTGTAAGTAATCAAGTAGCATTCCAGCAATTTCTGGAAAAGAGATTCGTAGAGAAAGGGCAATTGTATGCTGACCAATGCCCTAAAGGCAAAGATCTATTCCCGACTATCAACGACACTCAGTCTGACTCTTCCACTGATTCACAAAACCAGACAACCGAGCCAAACATATTGCCCAGTGATGACCAACACGTGCCAACTTATTCACAGCAACTTGAATACCAGGAATCACTGTCAAGCATAATGACGGAATCATTAGAAGATGATAACAATGAATTATCAAGGCAAGCAACATTTTCTAATGATTGCCAGTCCCCACAGTCTACACAAGAACCACCAGCTGAAAATCCTGGCCATCCAAGTCTCCAATCCACGCCCACTTGCTCAAGTCCACAAACCCCTCTACTACCAGGTAAGGCTAAAAAAGTGCAGTTTTCTAGAGTTATTGTACTAACAGGTAATGTGAACGAGCGCCATTTTTTAAAACAAAGCATTATGGGAAACTGAGTTGTTGCATTTTTTTAATCCATCTGAGCTGAAATAAGCACAGAAATCTATTTTTGTCGTTTCTTTACAGAAAATGCAAGTATTTTCAATTTGCATTAATTTACATGCAAGTGGCCTTTTAAACCTTTCCACTGAAACAAAGAAATTCACTGCGCTGTACTTTTTTATTTTAAGGTGGTTTAAAAGCAAAAAGAGGACGAACAGTCTTTTATCAACGAGATGGTTCACCTGCAGCTAAGCGTGCAATGATTTGTAGAGTTACCCCACAAAAGATGCATGTGACAGTGGCTACAAGTGGAAATTTACCACCTGTTAAAATACCAGTGACGTCATTTAAAGATCCCCCTCCACAGCCTTTAGAGGGTTTATGCTTTGTAATCGCTGGGAACCTGTCAGAGCGTGGGGAGAGATTTAAGGTCAATACAAAGGAACTTCATGAAATCATTTTGCAAAATGGTGGTCATGTTTATACTAGTGATGTTGAAAAAGCTTTGTATGCGGACTATATTCTTGTCACATCACAAAAAGAGGTTGAAAAACAGCCCAAAAAAATGCCCAAAGCAGTTTCACTTGCTTTTAAATTTGGGTGGAAAATTGTTTCCAAGCAATTTGTACTCAAAGCGGCTGAACTTGGAACCACACCAAGTTTAGACCTGTACGAATTAGATTTAGAAAAACTAAGAAATGCTCCAGAGGGATGTATTGCCAAGTCAAAGCTTGTAAGACAAAGCATAAGTTGTGGCAAAAAAAGGAAGAAGAGTGCTCACAGACAAATAAAAAATGCAGTAAGAGTTAAAAACAAGTATGCTAGACAGATGAGGAAGAAGTTATCTAAAGCTGCACCTAAAAGACCATGTACTGGTTACACTATATATCTAAGTGAACAATATGCAAAACTCAAGACTGAAAATCCTCAAATGACCATGAAGGATATAAACAAAATGATTTCGGTAGGTTATGCAGAGCTCTCTGATGTACAAAAATTAGAGTATGATACTAAAGCAAAAGACGACTTCGAAATGAAGAAACAAATGTATTCAGGACACTGAAAAGAATTCAGACTATAACTATTATAAAAATTCTTTTTAATGTAAATACTTATGGACCTTATGTGAATTTGATATTGACACAGTTAAAAAATTTCAGTATCTCCATGCATATCAACAATGTCAGAAGTGTTAATTGTAGCATAAATATAAATTCCTTTTATAGCTTTTTTGTGATTTTGTAAATAGATTTGTACATGTGAATAATGCAGAGAGATGTGCATTGCTTAGCATTCACTGCATTCATTATTACAACAGGTTTAATGTTCTATAAAACTGATTTTAACCTACTTTTCACTATTTATAATGCACATGATTGGCCGTTCACTGTTCTAGTTAATATGTTTATGTTTGTTTCTAGTTCAATAGTTAAATATGTTAAGATTCTTTTAATAAATCAATTGTACCTTGATCAGAGTCTGTATATCACTTGGGCCAGTTTGATACCTTACATCTCATCTGCCCAACTCACCTGTTTACTCTTTTGTTTTTAATAGTCCTTTTTTGTGGGCGCGATTATTTTCAAAAATTTCTTACGAGAATTTCCACGGCCTTCAATTCTCTCCCAATATGTTGACCAAAAAAACCCTTTGATTCCCGACGAAAAATGTGAATCATGATATAATACAAGATAATACATAATGACCTTTATTTTTACAAGTAACAGTAACAAGAGGTAATATTTACAATATGTTGTTTCTTTGAATATAATTACTTATTTTCTTGGGGATATCAAAATTGTTTTTAACTCGTTGCATGTCTTTATCATTGTATTGTACTGTTGTGTTTTGTGTTATTAAATCAACTTAACAATAAATCAACCTACAATAAAGTTAGGACAGGAGGATCGAATGATGGAAATGACTTTTATTAACAACTGAAAAAATAGCATTTTAATCTATACTACTAAAAGTGATTTGCACTTCTCTCTATAGTTTTCGTTAGTAAGCGGAAATGGTGCTTCGCAGTAGCGAAAAGAAAACTTAAGAGCAAATGAGTTTTTATCCAAAAACACATATACCTCAGTGACAAATTTGAAATGGCAATCTGGGATACCAGCTCGAAGTGGCTTAATATCCCATTCTTTCCCTAATAAACTGTCCAGCAAAGCAAAAACCTTCCCTGATAATGAATACGTTGCCCTGAAATGAGTATTGGACGACAACCCAAAAAGTAAAACATCGTGTATTGGTTCAAATGCACCAAGGCTGATAGGGGCTGAAGGTTTGGTAGCATTAACACTAATCCCATTAAAAATGCCTTGGCGCATTTGAGCAGCTAAGGAGTAGCGTCTTAATTCCCTAAAGTAAGAAAGACTGGGGTTTTTCTCTTGGCAATTGGCAATACGATCATGGCAGTCACTGACGACTACATTAATAAACTTTGAAATCGGTGATAACACAAATTCAGATTTAGAACAAAGCCTAGACACATACAAAGCATTGATAGTGCAAACAAAATCCGAAACAACTGACAAAATACGCACAATTTGGTTTTCCTTCTCTTCCCTTACACAACGAGAGCATTGAACAAGAACTGTTTTCGAATTGGACTCTCTATAAATCTTAGTAATCAAAAAGGGGCAATTAGCAAAACACTCAAAATAGCATAGTGATCCAACTTTTACCACAACTCCAGTTGCACTGCACACGTACACGCTATATTCTAAAACAGCATTACATGCAGAGTTCAATTCCGTTGTCAGCTGCTGTCCTTCCTCACTTTGAGCTTCCTTTTCTGTTCTTGTGTCGCTTATGGCTCCTCTCTTTCGCTTTTTTGGTTCTCTATCACATCTGACTTCATCAGTTGTCACGTCCCAAGGTCTACAAACACTCAATTCCCTACTTTCGCTGTCCTCTACAAGCACTGTTCTATTCATTGGATCTACTGTAACCACTGTCACAACTTTTGTCCCCATGAATAGCTGATCTCCCTTGACAGTCTTTGATAGGTTTGGATGCTACAAATAAGAACCAGATAAATACGATTTAGTTTACACTGAAATGAACAGATGAAGAGTAGCTGCAATTCTCTAAGTATTGATAATTTCATACAAATAATGAGTTACCTTGTTAATAGTTCCGGCGTTCGAGGGCGGATTTCTTGTCCTCGGTGATCTTTCCAAAACAGTAACTGGACGTATTTCTTCAATGCTCGAAATGGTTCTGTCATATTGAGAGCTCCATCCAATGAAATGGACAACTAAACCTTGATCAATTAACTGAACTATTTCACAGGAATGCCATACACCATTCTCATCTAATGCTTCAGCTTTATCTCCAACACCATAAATATCCATGTCAAGTTACGTCTTTATCGAAGATAAGATTAGCTCACAGAACGGTCAAACGATCAAACTCTGAATGCCAAAAAGTGCACGCGAAATGACTTTCAGCGAAGTTTGCCTTCTGAAAATAGCGCTTCTTTGCTTTGTGTAGTCGGAATGAAAAATGAAAAATGCCGCCTCATATCCGGTTTGTCGGCATTGCATTCATCAGAAGCTTTTATCGACCGGCAACCATTTGTGCACTTGCCGGAGACTGAATGGCTTAAATCAAAGCTATTGTCATTCGTCATTTTCAGAGGCAATACTAATAAAACAACAACTTTTCCAATATCTCCTTGTAACACCTTTATTTTATCAAGCTTAGTTTTTACATTTATTTTTTAAATGTTTAAGAGAATGCTAGCGTAATATTTAAGGGCTGGCTTTCGACAGGAAACTCAGTTTGTGCCTCAGTGTGCACACAACACTATTCAAGCTCAAATGAATTTGAAATCAGCGGCGCTTTCTATAATGTTCTATATTTTGAAAATCTAAGATTGACAGGGGTTGATATAAACACGGTGGGCATAAATCACCCCAAAAACGCGCAACTTTAAATTTGATTGAAATTTTCAGATTTTTTCCAAAGTTACATTATATTGTTCCTCTTAAAGTAACAATCTCAAAACTGAAAACCTTTTTCAAATTGGATGAGTGGAAGTGGAGTAATGATTTTTTTAGGTTCATATCTTTCCCGCGAAAAATTGGCGGGAAAAATTTCATACAAAATCATTCGGAAAAATAAACTTTTTCAAACTACTTTTTTGCTTTAAAATGTTTCGTTGTCATACACTGCATGATGAAAGAACTATAGGTGGCCTAAAATCATATGTTTTTAGAATTTTAATTTTTTAATGATAAATAGTTGAAAATAATTATTGTAAAAACCGTAAACGTAATAATGACGTCACAGATATCTTAAAATATCTCTAACAAAATTAATATCGAGAAAAATTCTTCATCTTAAACAGTAGATATACTAATAAAACATTACTAAAGATTTTGGAGCTAACTTGGCCCCATCTATAGACTAGTTTTTTTTTACTTTCTCTATGACGTCATCAAAAATTACGTCATCAAACCAGTAATTTCGTTATAACTCTTGTTCCAATAATCACAGATGAAAAAAAATTGCGCCAAATTAGAGAGTATGACAACACAAACAAAATTAAGTGCTTTGTTATTACCTCGCTTTAAAAATAAATTTTGGCTAGAAATGTAACATTTTGATATGACGTCACTATGACATCAACCTCGACTCCAACTGCATCAAAATAAAATATCATATCTACTGGTAACACAATGAAAATTTCATTTCATTATGTCAAAGATTTTTGAAATTATTTACAATCGCTAAAATGTGTCACATTTTCCTTGCGCATTTTTAAGGTCATTTATGCCCACTGTGTAAATCTAAATCTGGCATAGGCGGTTGAGGATGGGAACAGGAAATCTATTCACTTAGGTACATTGTACTAACTAGAACTAGAAGTATTCAGCGCGTCTATGCGATAATATTTAGCGCGTCTATGCGATAAGTAAACTCAACTAGAAAGACACGTATATATAAAAAGCAGTATATTATCCAACATTGCACTAAAAGAAAAGAAAAGAAAAGAAAAAGAAAAGTAAAGTAAAAATCAAAGTAGAAAACAGCAATAACAACTCGGTGTCACTTTGGATTACCGGTAATCCAAAAAGACGGTCTTTTTGGATAAATAATCGAATTCGATTACCAAAATCAATTTCATTTTTATCTAGAAATAAATTTTGTTTCATTAAATGGAATAAAACGGAAAAATGTCGCTTTACACATTCTAAAGTTGAACAAACTTGACAGAATGTGATCGACGATCCCCCGCCGGGGTCTGTAAGGTGATTCTGGAATAAAACGGGCAAGTCTGTCTTCATGTATATAATATAAAAACTTTATCAAATCATTAACTTTCTTTCAACTACAACCTATAGCTTTTCGTTCCCAGTGAGTTTTAGGGGAAACACTACTCAGTTGAACTCGAAAAACAACTCCGTGTCACTTTGGATTAATAATCCAAAAAGACGGTCTTTTTGGATTAATAATCGAATTTGCAAGTCAGACTCGCTTACTAAATCTAAAAACAACTTAACGAAAAATTTCATCCCAAATTATAGAAAACTTTTTTAACTTTATAGATATTTTGATGTTTTTGTTTGTTAGTTGCTTACATGTAATGAAATACTTTATGCTTATATCGACATTGGTGGGGCACAGTCCTGGTTGTTGGTCTTCTTGACTTCATGTAAATTCACGGCTTCAGTGATGCTTTAGAATTGTCATTGTGTCTTTAACTTTTTTCTTTATCAGCTTTTTCATCTAGAAACAAAAGTACTTCTTTACGCCCTTCATTCTTGTGAATGCTAAATTGTGCAAGGCGTTCTTAGCGTATGACAGATATGGCCTGGTAACTGAATTTGTTGTGGATGGCCTATCTCATCTCTCAGGACTAGGCGGTGGTGTTAGTACATCCGCAGGTTCTAAAATGTTGAAAAGAAAAAAAACTTTATTCAGATATGTTTCAAACTGCATGGAATTCTCACATGAACAATATAAAAGCAAATTTCCATTTTGTTCGAAGAGTGGCTGGTGTTGAACCCAATGCAACGTCTCGCAGTTGATTGAATTCCTGAGGGAGTAAAATCGATAAAAATGACATTAGGAACTAAAGTAATGTACAGTCATGTTTCATGATTTAGTTGACTCACTGCCGAGATCAAGTTCACATAGCTTACCAGCGCGTTACGTCATCAAGTTGTGGATGAAGCTAGTAGTAGAAAACAAAAACAAATTTAGATTGAGTCCAGAAAGGAAAAGTCATGGAGACTTAACTCACCTGATCCAGGGCTTCAGTATAGTTTTGAAGGTGGCTGGCTAATGCTGCCAGCCACGCATAAACTTGTTCATCTTGTACTATTGTCTTAAAATATAAATATCATTTAAGTCAATACTAGGAAAGTACAAAAAAGAAAAGTACCGAAAATATCACTGTAGTAAGCAAAAACTGATGAGATGCCAACTTACAGCCTGTTGGGGTTGTGGTTCGGCGTTGTCCATTGTTGACTAAGCTATTTTATACTACATTTTTGTTTGCATTGGTTATTTATAATTGACTTAATAATTCAATATCTCGAACATGAGATATGATAGGTCTGTTATCTAAGAAGTCATTCTCAGTCAAAAAGCAATTGTTTATTAGCATTGCCAAGACAATAGAATTATATTGCAGCACACCAAACCATTAGTGCTTGTTGTCTAACGATACCTGGACACTTTTGCAATTAACATGCCAGACTTGAAAGTGTCAGAGCAGTTGGTTTTACATTGTTCTTTTGTATGTCAATTATTTCATAAATGAAGCTCTCCTGCGAGCAGAGAATCATGCAGTTCAGTGAGAACGTCTAAAAAGTAAAATGAGTTAAAACAAAGTTATGCTCTCAGAATAAAAAAGTCGCTTTCATTAAAATTGAAAACGATTTTCACGAATACAATATCCTACGTCACCACATCATTTTTCCAGTCAGAAGTGATGGTGAAATTGATTTGAGGGAGGGAGTGGTTGTTTTTGAAAATAAATATCCTCCAAATCACCCAGCTCAAGTCAAATGGTCAGCCCCTAATATTATGGGTCGTTAGAACAAATTTGATCAAACATTCTCACGGTGGTCAGATGTTGATTTTTTTTCTTAGTTGAAAAGAAACGTGTTAAAAGGATAGTAATGTAATTGATTATGTACTATTAGTTAATCCTTTATTTGCTCAACAATTAATGTAGGCTTGAAGACTGACAAGTATCCTTCCCAGATGCTGCATGATTATGAAACAAGTTATGTTGTAGTCTAAGGGTTGTTCGATCCTCAATTGATTTGCTTTGAATTGGTAGAGTGGAATGCAATGTACAGACTTTAATTAACACAATACAACTAGAACAGCAGCTTTTCTCCAGAGCTCTTCAACATTGTTTGATCACGATCTTAAAGTTGCTCAAATATATGATTATGATCTATAGATGATAATTTGTTACCAAAACAATGATTTAAGCTCACCGATTAACCAATTTTCTGGCTAAAGAAATTCAAATTAACTTAAGCATTAACTGAAAGTGACTTAAGGGT
This sequence comes from Telmatactis stephensoni, assembly GCA_029948255.1. Lineage (NCBI taxonomy): Eukaryota > Metazoa > Cnidaria > Anthozoa > Actiniaria > Isophelliidae > Telmatactis > Telmatactis stephensoni. The sequence goes on along the minus strand of JALIZF010001877.1, from coordinate 53,741 downwards.
CTGATATACTCAACAAATTGTAAGTTATTTTTAAAAAGGTTAAAAGCACTGATACTTCGACAAACAAAGAAAATGTGTTGGCCTAAAAGGAGGTAACTCAGTATGAGCATTTTATATAACATTTGGACTTGTTATTCAACAATGAAGTGCAACAATTACAATGTTTGAAGATTTTGTTGTGCACAATTGCAGGCCTGAAACTGCAGACTACATAAGTTTGCATACCTAATTTTGTTGGATTACGTTCCCACGCTACTTTTAAAAGTTGGTTGCCTTGTTTACCTATTGTGACCTGGACATGTTTAGTTTTGGATTAGTGCAATTTTTGGGGAAACTAGTATAAAAGCCAAAATTGTCACCATAGCAGTGTTCACTTTGAGAAGTCCTCACTGTGGACTAACAACTGAAAAAATGCCTGCACCGTTTGCGGAGCATGTGGTATGTAATCATAAATCTATATTTTATTATCATTTCTCAGTCTCTTCTTCCCAGCAGCTTTTCTTGACACCACTTTTAAAAGGAATTCATTTCTTTCCATTCAGATAAATGTCAACGATGAACAAATCTTTGGCTTCCTGACCGAGCTCAACATCTACCTCCAGCATCAAATGGAGCAATTTGATGAAGTAAGTATCTAATCTCTTCATACTTCAGTGAGATAAATTTCTTTATTTTTAGAAATTAACATAGTTTCTACTTTCGAAAACCTCACTAATGTAAAAATAAGTCAGTTATCGGCCTTCAGCTCGTGGTTATGTGTATATTCACCTCGGGCTGCGCCCTCGGTGAATATATCACATAACCCCTCGCTTCAGGCCGATAACCCTCACATGCACATGGTCATATGTAGCCTCTCCCATATTGAACTGCGCTAGAGCGCAAAACTTAATTGTATCCTAACTGTGATATTTTTGCTTGTCATTTAGAACTTTCCAAATACAAATCAAAATACAAGATGGTAAGAGGAGTTTACATTGCTGACTTGCATATTTAGTTTTGACTCCGTTTAAACAAACCGCTTTGGTTCTCTTGTTAGGATCGTCATGATGGAACGCGCACTGCGGTGTGTAGCAACCTTCCTATACCACCTGGTATATGATTCAGTTGGTAAGCTAGCACGGCTCATACATTGACATTCCTAATTTTATTGAGTAATCTAGGCAGCACGCGCGCAACGATTGGCCTGTGCAGCATGGTACTGCATGTTAGCAAGTATACCCTGGTTAGCAAGTGCGTATTGGAGAATTTAGTCTCACGAGGTATCCCAAACATTACCCCTTGGATTCACTAAGTCTGTGCAAACACAAAATACCTTTATATTTCTAAGCAGCAAATCTTTGAGCCAGCAGTCACATGGTACCAAGAGACCATAATACTAAGAGAGCAAAACTCAGTATTGATGTCTGCGATGTTCGTGGTGCCTAAGGCTATTTTTAGTAACTTCGCCATAGCACGCGCAAGGCCCTCAACAAATAGAATTTGATTTTTGACGTGCGCGCGGACGGGACGGGACAGTTTGAATTCTATTGTTTAAGAGCCTTGCGCGCGCGATGGCGAAATTACTAAAAATAGCCTTAGCCGCCACGAAATTGGAAATATTGATTTTGTGCCTTGTGAATGTTAGCAGTAAGGTTCTATAATTACAATCCAATTAAGAGATTGCTTTTCAAAATTTCAGCAAATCAACATCCAGACGCAGATCTAGATGAGCCAGACATGTGATTGAAAAATTGTAAATATATATAAAGAAACAACATATTCAGTGTAACATATTGTAAATATATAAAAATAAATATTATTATGTACTTTCTGCTGAGTAATATGTTATGACTCACGTATTAAAGTTATATACCTATTTCAAAAAAGGTTGTCACCGCTAAGAGCGATAGGCGATAGGTAATAGGTCATTCCAAGACCGTGTTTCTATCAAACGCTCGTATACAGCGCTATATACACGCACATTGTAATAAATCCGTTCCATTGATTTTTCTATAGGAATTCAAAATGCCTTTGTCAACAAAGTAAGACAGTCAAATGGATATATTCTTGCTACTGCGGCAGTTCTGCTGATGATGAAATACCATGTAAAAGGTCCTAACGATGGCCAGGAGAAAGAACGAACGCCTTCAACGGCAACCATTTGTGCACTTGCCGGAGACTGAATCACTTAAATCAAAGCTATTGTCATTCGTCATTTTCAGAGGCAATACTAATAAAACAACAACTTTTCCGATATCTCCTTGTAACACCTTTATTTTATCAAGCTTAGTTTTTACATTTATTTTTTAAAACAACGGGTGACTCTGGTGGCCCCATCACTATACGCTTTACTTTCTTCTTACTATCTACCATGATCTTTGAGTGCTTATATTCTGGAACAGAAATGAATTAAACATTTAAATTATATGCTCCAAAAATACCAAAAGACAATTAAACTACTAAAACACTAAAGACATCAAAGAGTGTTATATTAACAAGGCAAAATATGCATACCCAAACTGACTTTATGAGCTGGCTTTTCATCAATTACATATTGTTCAGATATAAATCTGGCATGTTGCTGTAGCATCCATTCCCTATACAAAAGTCAACAGCAGTGATGAATTTACTTGTAGAGGTAAGGTTCTTAATATTAAAATTTATTGTAGTTGTGAACCTAAATAACATGAATAATTATGTCAGTAATGGTGACGATCGTCTCAAAATTACAATGCATACCATCTTTCACAAGGACCGATGTTTGGGTACATCTAGAAAATAAAAAAACAGCAGTACAATTTTAATTAGCTTTAAAAAGCACCTTCATAGAATACTCGGTATAATCTACCTTGTCAAACTCTTGTAATCGACTTTCAAGATAGGAAGCAAGTTCTTCCAAGTGATCTTTTACGTTGATGTCCTGTACTTCTATCTAAAGTTCGAGCACAACAACAAATTTTAAGTCAAGTAGACTCATCAGTGATAAAATAAAAACACAAAATTCACCATTAAATCCTCTAACTCTTACCTGGAAGGCGATTGAGCTATGGGAGCTATTGAGATGACTCGCCATGGTATAATCGTGACTGGTTTATATTCAGTATCGTACTATCTGGACACCGTACTAATTGGAAATACAATGCGCACGCCACATGACAGTTACGTTTGATTATTATCTTATTTAATAATTTATTCAATTTTTAAATATTTTTTTACAAGCTATTATCTAACTATTACATTGGTCTACTTTCACTGACATAATCGATTTTGTCTTGCCTGCTTTATTTTGTTGGGATTGTTTTTATACAGAATGACAAGTACATGCCTTAATGTTTATTTTGTGCTATATCTCGTAGTTGAATCTTGAATTTTAATTAGATGTTCAAATTCATTAATGAACTTGCTAACCAGTGTCAGTAAACATCGCCACCCAAGTGCTAAGTCGTTCTTTGTAGCACAGATCATGCCTTTGACCAATCAGAGCAGTGAAAATCAAATGAATATTAATGTTTTATGAGTCTTCAGTCCTATATTCCAGCAGTCAATACCAATCGTTAGTGTCCATGATTAGATCGTGTTGAAGTCGTAATGTGCATGTTCATGGATTTTCTTAAAACTTTCCTCTTTTTGGATTTTCTTCTATTCTCTTTTTGAGAACGCTTTTTGTGGCTAGCGCCTCGTAAGAGGCCTAGCCACAATGCCTATCGCCTTGAATGTCCGTGCGTGTGTAATTCGGGTGGAAATCGTGGTGTTCCGATTACTATCCGACACTATGGTCGGTATATTTCGGATATATTCGGACTTTAGTGGTTTTCATCCACGTGTGGGATCCAATGTCAAACAAATCTACTGAGGGTGAGTTGTTTCTTTTTATATCATGACTTCATGACTATTTTACTTCAAGAACCAGGCTCAATTTTCGATGCCTTTATGAAGTGTTTGCTTGGAAAAGTTTGTTTAGGTTTTCTGAGAATTTAGATTGTGTACGTGTAAAGAAAACGAAGAAAGTGTTGAAGCCGTTCTCTTCATCGTCTCTTCACTGGTCATGGAGAACGAGTTGTTTATCCTGCCGAATGCTGTCGCTGTGTTCATCATTTGGCGATCTGTAACTACTGCCAAGGATTATACGGCAAGTCTAAAGTGCAGACCGAGATCACTGCAGACCGAGAAACTGCAGACCAAGAAACTGCAGATCGAGAATCTGCAGTCCGAGAAAACCCCAATAGAAAAACATTGTGTAATGCTTCTTTACTCCTGTAGGCTACTGGCTGCTTTTGAGTGCAAGTAGACCTTACAATGTTTACCTTATTCAGCTTGACAATTACTAAGTGCGATGTGCTAATCGTGACCGCAAAATTATTATTGTTTACAAGATGTTCAATGATTTGGCCAATAGACCCATATCACGCAAGTGTGAGATTATAAATTATTTGATTTATCGGAAAAAGAAGTTTACTATAAAATTGGTCACAATGATTATAGTAAAATTGCAAAGTTTCATAAAGATTGGCCTCCAACTGACGAAGAAATGAATTTTTGAAAGTAAGCATTTTTACAAAGAAATGTACTGTGGACGTGCATCGCATGCACGCCCAGCCTCGTTATCAGGCTAGACACATACATTTCTTTGCAAAAATTTTCACCAAATGCTTACATTTAAAAATTCATATCTTCGTCAGTTTAAGGGCAATCTTTACGAAACTTTGCAACTTTACTATTTTCAATGTGACAAATTTGATAGTAAACTCCTTTTCCCGATAAATCAAATATTCTATTATGTCACGCTAGGGTGATAAGGGTCTATAGTACACTTAGAACTATAAAATAACAGTATCATACTTGAACCGGATTCTAGAGGGTAAATTACCCAGAATACACGTACATGATACACATTATTAAAATTGGTTGCTTTTTTTTTACATGATTATCACTATTTAATTTAATTATACACTTGTTTAAAGGTTAATGAAAAACATTTATAAAGTTTACAGCAATTGTTACAGGATTTTTGACATTTAAATTTGACACTGTTCTAAATATCTATCAAAAGAACATCCAAAACGTTAAAGTTGAGATTTTGAAGTAGTTTCTATGAATAGCGCCAAAGTTATGGGCGGCCGAAATTTCCTTTATTTGTACACCGACAAACGTTCGTTGGTATAGAAAAAGAACCAACTTCGGCCACCGATAACTTTGGCGCCATTTATCGAAACTGCTTCAAAATCTCAACTTTTATAATCTTGGTGTGTTCTTTTCAATTATTATATTTTTGTTTTTGTTGGATTAAAATTTAAAATGTCACGCAAGACCTGCCAAAAGCCCATTGGCTACCGACCCCAACTTGCACGGTTAGGGCGTCACTAGGTAAACCTCGGGTGGATTGATAATTTTTTTGTGTCAAGGCTCGGAGAAATTATTATTCGTTATATTCGGATATTTGTCAATATATGTCAAGCCTGAAAACAAAAGAAAATAAATTTTTGTATGCATGAGACGTTCGGGTATTGTTAAATGTCCAATATATACTATTACAGTTACTCTTCTCAAGAAAATATGTCTGACAAGCTTGTTGTAGGAATAAACAATGACATTAAAAGATAGTAGCCTATGATAAGTTTTCATTTTTGCTAAATAAAAGGGAAGCTGCATGCAATCTTAGACTGCATATACATTTTTTGTGCTTGCCGCTAGCCACATGCAGTCTTAGACTGCGTATTTTTTTTTTTTATTTTGCATTCTTCCAGGGTGTAAATTGGAACATATTTCTAGTCTTTTGTAACTTTGTAAGAAGGCTTTCTTCTATTTCTATTACCTTTCCTTTAACCTTCGTAAGTTTGCCAATAATTTTTTCGTCAAAAGTTTTTGGATAGTTGCGCCCTGGAAGTAGTTTTCCTGCTTTAGAGAAATGAGTACAAAGATGCTCTTTTGCATCTTTCTCCTGCTTCTGGGTGGACATCTTAATATCCTGAATCATTTTCAGGTGTTTTTCTAATGTAGGTAGGTCAGAGCGTGTAAGTACATAATCTTCACTGAAATATTTGCCTGCAGCTGCAGCATTCTTAGGGTTCATGACATCATTAATTCGCTTCTCGAGCCTTTCAATCCCACATTCTGCATCATATTCATGTCTTCCCTCATCATGGAACCGTTTAACAAACTCACGTGTATTCTTACAGAATGGGTGCATCGACTTATAAAACAAAGGTAGAATGTTGTTCATAAATTTGGCACGTGTTGTGGCTGCATTTGGGATCCATCCTAGATTCTTATTCTCCCAAGGAGTATTCTTTATAGCTGCTTCAAAACGGTTGAAAGTGACTGAGCCAACACAAAGAACATGGCAGTTATTATTTGATGTGTCCGCTACAGTTGTTTTTGTGTGGTTTTTCTTGGTTGTAACAATTCCTCTTTCTTGCGTAAATAGCGCTTGATTTCTATTTTTGAAAGACCTGTTTTAATAATAAATCGAAACTACTTTAATATAGAATCATATTCAAGCTTTATAAATAAACATGAAAATATATCGCAGTACTATAAAAAGTGAAAGCTGTAGTCCATCTCGGTCATACCAGATATAGAGAGGGTCAGAAATTTCCATATCAAAACTTACCAAATTCCTTTAAATCATGTTCGTCTACATCTTGAAAGTGTTCTCTCTTTGTCACTCCAGCTGCTATGAATTTAGCTTTGAATGGAAGCAGATCGCTCAGGTGTAGAAACTCTGAAATCTCTGAATATTCATCAACTTCAAGAATCGTGTCGTCCGGCATTTTGGTTTTGGGAAAGAGGGAGAATGGTGTCTAGTGACCACAGAAAGCCCAAACAAAACAAAAATTCCAAAAATCCAAGATGACGAGTCTTGCTATTTAATATTGAATACATATGCTTTAATATGCATATCATATAACCATTTTTATTTATTTTACATTTATCAGCAAATTGTACATCTGTCAGAGTTTTACAGTATTTATATATTTGTATGGGTATTTTGTTCACAACTGGAAGACTGGTGACAAGAAGACTGGTAACGAGTTTCAACAAAGATGGCGGCTTTCATGTCAATCTCGACAGACGTGGAATCTATGATAGAAACTACTGAAAAACACGAAAAACAACAGACTGAAGATCAAGAAAAACGTGATTCCTATTCTGAGAAAAGAAATGAAATTCGCCAGACATCTTTTGAAGGGGATTTTCTTCGTAAATCTCTTCAATCTTGCAAAGTTGAAAACAATCTTGCAAAACTTCAGGGATTATTGAAAGTCTCAAATAGCCCACAAAAAGCGAGTGTCTTAGAAGGTCTTATATATGTATTGAGGCAACTTTTAGCTGAAAAAGGTGATTGTGCAGTTGGATTTCTACCATTTAAAGAAGCATATGGTTTGTACTGTGGTTTTTGAGTACTGCAACAGATGAGGCAAATTTTCGAGACCATTTATTGGACAAAGATCATGGATTATGCGTGTATGTTGCCACTATTTTCAGCAATCGGTATATCATTTTACGAAATGAAACGATGGACATTGGATCATTTCTGCTAGAAATTCAAGACAAGCAAGAGGACGAAAGAAGCGAAACAAGCTTATCACCAGGACGTTATTTCCTTGATGGAAACTCCTTATCAAAAATAATATCCTCCATGGATACTGAATACGATAGGATGGCATTAAAAGCTGTTCTATTTGCGATTCATTCCAGATCTGAGACATATAAACTTGGAATTAAACCTGAAAGAGCAGTGACATTTCTTTCCAAAGTATTGGTAGCATCTGAGGAAAGCGAGAATGCCTTAGACGCTGCTAAAGATATCTTCAAACTCAGAACACAAAAGCGGATTAACAACAATGAAACTAAAGTTGATAACATTAGTAAAAAGATTGAAGCACAAAACATTTCCTTTCAGAAAAAAGAGTGCATGATCTTCAGGATGAAAGTGACATGCTAAAAGAACGTCTCAACAGCTTAAAGCAACTAGGAAACAGCTCTGATAAAAGAACACAAAGGGGAGTATCACAAGCTGTCAAGCAAATTGCCAATGATCTCCTGGAAACTAACAGAGTTAAAAGGCGAAAACTTGGAGCTGCTCCCCCTTGTTTGCTTGATGAAGAAGATGAAGATTTTATTGCTAAAGCAATTGAAAACAAAAGTACTTGTCATGGCAGACGTCATGAAACGACCCTATTCACTAATCACAGAGTTAAAAAAAAGGACTTTCTTGCTCTTGCAAATTACTCTCTTTCAAAAAGAGGCAAGAAATGCATAAAATCCGCTACAACTGTGACAAATAGAGGGAAGCCAAAGAACATCAGATCTGTTTCAGCTAAAGCACACCGTGGAAAATGGTTATTCTGTGCCAAAAAACCTCCAAAGACAGAGGATGATGACAGCGAGTCAACTCATCACCAGCGGGCACATATACGTAATGCAAAACACAGTGTATTTGCAAAGGACCAGGGTGTCAAACATGGTGTTGTGATTAGCATGGATGACAAGGCTTACTTGCGTCCAGGCACTGATGTTGGTGCTCGGAACACCAAAGCAGGTGTTGTATATGATGTGATTGATAACAGCAGAAAACTTCCTCAGCATGACTTCAATCAACCACAGGTTAATCAGACTCCTGCCACATTCAGATTTATAAAGGGTCACCTTGAAGAAATTGAAGGTAAAGAAAATCCAATTAGCAGCAGTGACCAGACTGAAGTAATAATTCGACCAAAATACTACATTGGAAGCTCTGGGAGTGTCTGGGCTTCCGATTACATGACTTTAAGTCATGAACAACCCTTATTGTTTGACGAATCTGTATCTGACCAGATCAGTAGAGAGCTAAAAAGGTTTGCATCATATATATATGATGTAGTATTCTATTTCACAGATATGGCAATGGAGAAAGACACTCAAAATGCCACTAATAATCCCAGCTGCCAACATAAAGTTTATGAAGAAAAAAAGCTGAAATGGCTTGTAATGCAGAGTGAGGAAGCAGTTAATATGTGGAGAGAGGAAAAGGCAAATGTCACTGAATCACAGAGGGCTACTGGGAATGAGATTGAGGACTGTGCTGTGGAAATTCAAGAAAAAGCAACATTCATTTTGGAAAATTGCAGTGATTTGATCAAGAAAATTGAGCTATGGATTACCATTAAGGATGTTTTGAAACTGTCTACAAACCTTTTATCTAAAATCAAAATGCTCGGTGTCATTCAAAGGTCTTGTGATTTACTCAAATGTACTGATGCTGGCCCTGGAGTAGGAGTATCCAATACAGAAGTGCGATTTAGAGAAATTGAAATTGCAAGGATCCATGCCTCAGACAGAGTAAACCGAATTCAACGTGCACCTGGTGATTCAGGACAGAATGAAGCAGAGAGATCCAATGCTGCCATTGGAGATGCATTGGTAGATGGTGCTGCCTTGAAATGGCAGTACTTTGGACCTCTTGATGGTTTAACACCTGAAGAAATCAATAATCTTACAACTTCTGACTTAAAGAAAAGGGAAGAAGAATCTATGGAGAAAAATGCCTGGAAAGTAGCGGAGGAAGTAAGACAAGCTATTGACAATGAACCTGGTCCTGCAGGAGATTTTATGCAATGTTCTGTAACCAAACAGAAGGATATGCAATTTTTTTTCAACACATCTTATCTCAACCAATATACTTCTACTAAATCAGATGCAAAAAAGAAAAAGGTTCCAGGAAATGCATATTTTAGCAAAATCTACAACTTCATGGACACACATTGTGAAGTGGGTGAAATGTATCTTGAATACTTAAAGGGATCTTGTAAAAAAGAGACTGGAGAGCTATGTGACTTCTGTGCTTCCCATGACTTTTGTTGCCCTGATATAGAGGTAAACGGTCATGTTCCAAGACCACATCCTGATCTGAGTTCTGGTTTACACTACCTTCCTCCCAAAGAAACACCTACTGTTAACAGAACTGTAGATGACTTTCACCCTCGTGTTCAAATTAAAAAGTCATTTGCTGAAGATACAGCATTTTTCGATGACCCAAATAACATTGATGAGTTTTCAAAGAAATATGTCTTACCAGTGAATTTAGTGAAAAACTATGTTGATCATCTGAAATATCTTCATCTGAAAAAAGAGATAAGAGAAAGGGCAAAAAAGAGACAAGCTGTTTTAGAATCCCGGATGAACTATGATGATTATGATTGGAAAGCAATGTATGATGATGGCAGCCTTAAGAAACTCAAAAACTGTGTGTTGGACAAATATATTAACTTTCACCAATTAGGGAAATTTACAAACAAGGCCACAAGAATACAGTCCATTAGCATGCACATTCAGGGACTGTCCATGGAACAAGGTGAAGATGAAGAAAGTGAAGAGAGTAGTGAAAGTGGAGAAGAAAGTGAAGATGATTCCGAATATGATTGTGTACTTGCAGAAATTGGTGTTTCTTCAAGTTCTGATGAAGAAGAGGAGGACATAAGCGAGCATTTGAACATTGTATACACAAGGTCTGGCCGAAGGGCCACCCAGTTTTCCCATTTATAGGTATGACACGTTTTTATAGATATTTAGAATGTTATTTTGGAGTGCAAACATTAAACGTGTGCAATATAAATAGAAATAACAAGTACTAAATCATGCTAATTCTATTGTCTTCTTTTGCTTTATAATTAGTACTAGTGCAAAGTATTGCACACATGTGTTTGAGTTTTTTTTGTAACACAATGCAATCCATATATTTTTGCATTTCCATATATACTTGGTAGAGTATGTAGCATTTTGCTCTTATTTATTATTCTGGAAGTCTTAGTAGTACATATTAATAAATATGTATATTGATAGTTTCACAAAGATACTGGTAACCATTTTTGTTAGCCTTTTTTTTTTGTATGGGGGGGGGGGGGGGCAAAGTTCTCTATAAAGGGGGGGCCAAAAAAAATTGAGCATCAAATTGCACAATTCCACCAGCCCCCCCCCCCCCCCCCTGTAAATAATGACCGGTCCCTAACTAAGCACTAGCTATTAAATTTCTCAATATCCTACATGTATATTAGCTATGATTATAATTATAATCAATTATAAAGTGATCCTACATGTAAATAACCTGTGAAACAGGTTGAAAATGCACCAGTGAAGTTATATATGTGTCCTAATTTTGATTTCATAGCTTATTAGAATTACTTGATTATTTATGGCTAGTTATAGTTATAATAATTGAATCATTGTTGTCTACTGATGATGACCCCAGCCCGTTGCTGTTCAGCATCCACTGTAACATTGCTTTCCAATGGAGTAACAAAATGTGGATTTGGAATTCTTTCACAGGAATTCAATGCTGAATTTAGATCTTCAACCAGTTTTCCTTTGTTTGAATTAGCTTTGTAGGTAACCCCATATGCTTTACACAACATTTGCAATTCAGTTTTCTTGAACATAGTTGTGAAGGCTTTTCTACCATATTTAGCAATGTATTCCAGAAGTTTGGAGTGGCTAGCTGATTTCCCTGGACTTCTATCAGCCATGATGTCACTTAAACTGACAGCATTATTTTTCTCTTCAAGTTTTTGCTTTTTCTGGAGGACTTTTTTTCTGTGTTCAGCACTTTTTTTCAATCTAAATTGAAATTAACCAATATTTAGCAAGCATTTTTTTCCTGATGGGGTTATAATATTATGAACATTATGTGGCTAGTTGTATATTATTACACAAAGATAAATATTAGACATACCGATAATCTTTCATGTACTGTCCAGCACCAACCATTACAAATCTTTGTACCACTTCAGGAAACAATTTCTTAATAGCTTCTTGTAGATGAGAGAAAATATAAAATATTCAACTCATAGAATGATACAATCAAATGTACAAAAACTTTATGTAATCTCCATAATTTGAGATGTCATCAGTTTACATTAATCTATAAAACAAAATAAAATGTTTTGGAATTAGTTTGGTGAAGTTGTATTTCAGTAGCATTCTGACATGTTTGGATGTCATTAGACCAGGTTCCTTTTAATATTGGTACATTTGTTGGCACAACCATATAATGTAACACATTATGTGTACTGTCAACTATTCTAGCTGGTTTGTTGATAACCAAATGCAAAATGTTGCATTCACTCGAGCTAATGTCATCTCAAATGAGCCCAAGTGAACACAATGCATTGGGTTTGCAAGCTGTCATCAAACATTTTTTAGTACAATTTGGGCCAAAAGAGAACATACAACTTGTTTTCATGCAGATTCTTGAAGTCAATAGATGATAGAAACAGTAAACCTAGACTTGAGCTACCATGTACAGGTAGCCCGAGTAATTAAACAAACTTATCAGCATGAAAGTTTCTTTAGCATTAAAACAAATATGCTTTTTTTTAGCACATACCTCCTCACTAACATTCATATTCTCTGGAAAGCAGCCCCTCCACTTCTGATACAGACCATCATCATCTGTCATGGTTTTAAGACAATTGTCAATAAGTCCCTCTTTCTGAATTGTTAACATGTCTTTATTGAGGAGTTTGACTCGCACACCTTCCATGATTACAAAAAACTCATATGGACTGTCCTCAATATGCAATAGTCCTTTACTTCTGTATTGCCTGTCCTCTGTTGCACATAATGTACCAGGGTATTGGGAATCAGTCATAAGACTTTGATATTTTGCGATGATGTGTTCCTCTAACAGTTCACTCTTGATGTGTCTTTCTTTCACTGATGCCCTGGTTTTATCCGATGAAGACCTCAGGTTATCCTTCACATACTTAAGGTTCTGGTTTAAAACCTTCCTTATCACCCAGGCTCCAACATATCTGATTTTTCCTAATGCTTCTATAGGCATCTCTGAAACATTAAAGACTACTGGAGACTGTGTATCCTTCTTTTTGACTTTCTCTACAATTGTTGCAACTACCCTCTTATAGACTAACTTCATTAACTCGGAACAAACAGCAAGGTGGATATGTTCTACTTTGTCAACTGCGAAAACCAATTTTATGTCTCTCAAAAAATCAGGAGACCGAGTTATCAAAAGAAACAGTTGTCTAGTGTCCACTGTCCACTGTGTTGTAGATACTTGAATTTCATCCAGATTAAGTAGACTATCCTCAATTAAGATTTTGCAAGCACGGCTCCATAAGATGTTTCCAAAGACCTCCAACTCAGTATCTTATGTTCTTCTCTGTGGCAAAGGAAGTCAATGGGTCACGAACTTTGATATCCTGTAACAACCTTTTGATATCAAAAGCATGTGGTGGGATTCTAAATATATCATTTCCATCTTCTTGCAACAGTGCATACACAGTCTCCAAATCAATGACTTGGTCAGTTGGAGTACCCCTTTCAAAAAAGCTCTCAACAATTCTTGATGTTGTTTCTAAGGTATCATCTGTCATCACCTCCTCTTCGGCCTCCAACATGTTGATTGGCATGGCATCACTGACGGCACTATTTTCAATTACACGATCACGGCAGCAGATGAAATTGTCAATGTTGATTTCTATATGACTATGACAAACAGTAACACACTCTGGAGATGGAGGGAGTAGTTGATGAGGATGAAAATTCTTGACTTGTAGATGATCAGTACTGCGCACACGTGTCAAGGCAACATAAATTAATCCAGGGACAAATTCTTCACTGCAATGCACAATTGCAGCAGGCAGGGTCAAGCCCTGTGACTTGTGACAAGTAACTGCATACATTAAAATCAGGGGAAATTGTTTCCGAGTGGCCACAATTTCCCCAGTCCTTAACCTCGTCTGCCATACCTCTCTCTTGACCATAACTCTTCCAACATTTTCAAAATCGACAATCAATTGGTCATCATTAGCCATGCCTCTATAAATTCTGGGTGTTCCATTGCGCAGCTTGTCGCTTTTATTCCATATGAGCATAACCTTGCAGTCTTTTTTTAGCAAAAGGACATCTTCTGCTGGACATTTCAGTCCCTTAGTCCTGCCTTCATCCACTGCATCGAATCGTTCAAGTTCACCTGGCAGTTCACATAGCTTATTCATGTTGTGCAGCTGTGTTGATAATTTCCTGAAATAGATGTGTGTGGCTTCTTGTTCATGATGAGGAGCCAAGTCACGCTGAAGGCCTTTCAAAAGTGCGTTCGACGCCTCACTATATGTTCCAAGTCTAATTTCTTTCAGGCAATTTATGAACGCCTCAGAATCTTGTCGGAGAATCGTTTTCAGCTCAAAGTGATGTGTAATGGCAGACTTGAAAACATTAGACTCAAATGCGAATCTTCCCTCGTCGAATAAATCCGGAACTGGTCTTAACTGCATAAATTCACCGACAACCACAACTTGTTTACCTCCAAAAGGCTTGTTTCACGTTGACAATCGTGTGTGAATCTTGTTCACAAGTTCGAAGACACAGCTACTCGACATGGAGATTTCATCCCAAATAATAACATCAACATTCTTGACTCTTTCGCATACCAGATTATTAGCCAGAGCTCGATCGACAACAAGATTCCACGGTAAATCGGCTGTTCCAAGGCTGTAAAAAGAATGGACTGTATAGACTGTAGTATTTAAGTCGGCATAAACTGTCGCAGAGACTCCACTAGAACAGACGATGGCAGCGTTTTTCGATAACTCTCGTAGACGGCTGAAGATTTTCTTGACTAAAAAACTTTTTCCAGTACCGGCTTGACCAGATATCAGAAGATTATGACCAGATTCTGCAGTTTGAAGTATTATTTGTTGCTCATCTGTCAACCTTAAAATGTAAACACACTCGTTAAAAACACAGCTGATTGAAAGTGATTACAAAACTGACTTACTCGCAAAGTATGACATTGAAATTCAAAGAAATGCTCTTACCTTTCCATTTCAGCAAAAAGCTAATAGATCGAGCTTAAATACAAGTTTAAAAACGATTTTAATACTGTACATCTCGATCGATCGATCATCCTCCGAACAAGCTGTCAGTGTTGGCGCCAAAACACAAGCACTTTCCCCTCTTCACGTTTCTTCACTTGCAGTCATTGGTTAATCGAGGACAATGCCTAGAGCAAATATCTACTTACCCCGGGCTGGGTAAAGTTTCATGAGCAATTCATAGAGGTCTTGTACCCTACCCCCTGCGGTATGTCAAAAATGGTACTTAGGGGTCCCGTGGTGGAGTGTGAAATTTGAATCCGTGTCCAGGGTACTGGTTTAACGAATCAAAATGGCGTGTTTTGAACAAATTCTCCGTGTTCGCAGAAGTCTGACGTCGGCTAATCTTAACCGATTTTCACTCAACGTAGCTCAAAATGTAGGATATTTATCGGTCTCTCAGGATATGTAGTTAGAATTAGTGTAGAGTTCAATTTAATACTCGAATTTTGACGAGAAAGAAGGCCGTTTGAGTTTCGGTCGCTACGGAAGATTCCTCCCTTGTGTTCTTCTTTATCTTTCAGGGGTATTTTCGTCAAAAATGCTCAAATGGCGCTAAAACTCAGCCACAAGGACAAAAGCGGCAAACTTAAGAGATCTATGTAAAAAAAAAAAGACATGATTGTTGCAAAATGTTGAAAAAATGAGGATGATTTATCGCCACATACATTTACTATAAATATGCAAATATTGAGCTTGGGCTCCCTGTGCTTTCTGCTTCGTCAAGTTTTTCCTCTGTTGATACTTCCTGTACTAAATCAAGTTCTTCTGTGGTTTCATTAATACTTTCTCCGTCATCTCCATTTAGGGCTTGGGCAGGGGCCATCTCTCCTATTGCCCCTCCCTCCACAGGTGAAGCACTTTGAATCTGAAATGGAAAAAGAAATACATGTGATAAGTTACTATGAAAATGAAAAACAATTTCATAATTCCAAAAAGATTTTCATTTAGAATAGAATAATTGGGAAAAAAAATTCCATGTTCTCTATCTCTATTTAAACGTTTAGTGTGAAACCATGGAGGGTAAAATTCTAAATGGAAACCAGGTCTTTTAAATGATACAACTACTGTTAACACAACACACAAACGCCACAGTATTTATAATTCAAAATTTAATTTGGAGTAAGGTCTCCAACTAGATAGTTAAGTTCACTTACTTACGCTTTTAGGCAGACATTCTTACTGTGGGTGCCCCCACCGGTGACATTGATGACATTTCATTACTGAAAGAAAAAGGAGCTGTCGTATCACTGATATGATATGAAATGTTTAAAAAAAACATGTTTCTTGGTACCCCTGTCAGCAATTAAAATTGACATAAGAGGACAATTATTGGCTTTTTTTCCTTTAAGGAATAATATAAAAATTAAGTACAACCTAATAGTGGAGCTCGCATTTAAATAAATAACTATTTTATATACTTTGTTTTTGACGTTTTTGATTCAAATGAATTGGGCTTCCTGTGGTAATAGGCAAACAAAGATTTCATTTTGTTGTAAAAGTTGAAATAAAGATTTTAGATCAAGCTTAGCTGTATAGCATTTGCTTTAGGGTTTAAAAAAACTCTTGCCCTTCAGTCTCCTGAGAATTATAAGCCTTTCAAACTCAGTCACCATAGTGATATTTATTTAGATTCAGTCAGATTTGATAAATATTGACTGTGTAGTAGTGGTTCGGCATAATTCTCAGAAATAGAATGCAAGAATTCCTCCAACTGATTTTATGCACATAATTACTGAACCATTTCAACATCCTTCAATTAAACTGGACATTGCAGGACATTATATTTAGATATTTCTGTGTTGACAGTATTGTGGGCATCTTGTTTTTGTACTATGTAGAATAGAATGACACAGATAGTTGTCTTAACATGAAACAAGAACTCTCTTCCAGGTTGCTATAATCATGGCTCTAGGTGTAATGGTAAACAACTCAAAACAGCTACTACCTAATAGCAGAGCTCCATTTCAATTTGAATTTTTTTATGTTCTTGATTCAAATGAATTGAGCTTCCTGTGGTAAAGGGCTTGAAAAAGTTGAAATAATAATAAAAGCATTTGCTTTGGTTTGTATATACTCTTTTTGCTTCGTGGTGCGATGGCATCACTGTTTAGTGGTTTCAAGGCAGCGGTGTCCAGCCGGTTTAGTGGACCCGTTTTTTTTCTCAAATCTAATTCAACTGGCTCTTCTCACGGATCTAGCGCATCCATACAATTTCTTTGTTACTATACGTCTGAAGTTTTCTATCGTCGGGGTCGGCACGCTCACCTATGCCAAAATTAAAATGAGCAATCTCACTGAAAAGAAATGATTTTTCATTGTCTGTTCTATGGTCATTGTAGTTTCCTCTCAGCCAGTCAGAGTGGCATCGGAACTTATTCTGCTCCACTTTAATCCACTTGATCCTCGGTGCTACAATACTGTTCTTGATGAATGTCACATAATTGCTTGGTGTCTCTATTCTACCTTCTCTTCATAAGCCCGATTCTACTCGGCCGGCGTCACGATCGACTGCTCCGTAACTATGCCCTGATATAAAAACTTAATAATCTATTCTATGCTGAAAGCCTGTCTCCACCATGTTTTCAAAGTACATAACAACAGTACAGTTCTTACTTTGAGACCTTGTGTTATCGTCCCAAAACTTTTTCCATGAACGATTTTGTGCCTCAACTTCTGTCAAATGCAGATTCAGACACGACAGAAGACCGTCTGGATGTTTCAGAGCAACGGTCTTTGGCCATACGTAGGTGGTACCTTTTGCAGTCTCGCCACTGTGCACTTCAAATGTGTAGGTTGTCAGCTTGCTTGCATAGTAGCTCTCTTGGCAGACCTAACAAAGCCTTTCACAGCCCTTTTTTAGCCATTCCTTCCTTTTTCCATTCCTTGTTTCCTCTCGAGGGCTTATACATATTTTTTCTCTTCTGACAAGGCTTTCCACGCCCTTCCTCCATGCTCCACGATTTTTTAAAATGTTTCTCTTGGGAGCGATTAACGAGTGACACAATTTAACACTTGGGGTACTGAGAATGACCTTTGCTACATCAAACTAAGCCGGCTCTAAAAGAAATATTACATACCTTGACAAACTTAATTGTAACACCAATCTTTTCGCTTGCTTCGATAATCAGGGCTAACAATTTCCTTGCTTATTTTGTCTTTGGTGATTCTGATCGTGGAACGATCTTCATCCCCATGTTGTAATATCTTTCCAGCTCCTGCCTTTTTTCTGCACTTATCATTTTTTATAGATTCGGTAATTATAATAAAAATAGGCGCACAAAATGCGCATGTAACTACAGCCTTACAGCGATTTTCAGAATTATGCGAAAAGTCCGTGAATTGGAATTTGGTTCAGTTCACCTCTGTCAGTCAATTTTGAAAATACGAAGATTTAACTTATACCAAAATCATATTTAGCTTTTACAGGTCGTTTAAAGATCATTATTCGTCATTTGGTATGCTTTCTTTTAGGGATCTTTATGAGTATTTTTTGGGCTGTTTGTTTGAAGTGGCCAAAAAAACAAATTCCAACGGATTCAGTTTGGAGGTCAGAGTTCACATTATTTCGAAAATCGCTGTTATCTAGAGAGGAATTGTTCGGAACAGTTATTACATTTTTTTACAATAACAAACAATCGTTGGGATTGAAATGGGATTCCTCAACGAACGTGTTTGATTGCACGTGTAATAAAAGTGAGCTACAAACTGTATTAAAAATGTTAATTTATTCAGAGCTAACTCTGATTTATTCAATCAATTTTGAAGTACCTATTATAAAAAAAGCCCTGTCTCAATCGGTCCTAAAGTAAAATTTAAAAGAAACGTTGGGAATCAAGAGATGAGAAGTCAAGTCAGTCAACCAGTCATGCTCCTGATCACTATGTCCTGATCGACGCAATATACATTCCACTGAAGTAGAATCCACATCAAATAAGATATGAAATAGCTTAACACGATGATATATATTCGTGTACAAACAGACAGTACTTGTAGCGAAAATTCGTCTGTAGAAAATCGTAAGCAAGCTTCGCTTACAGTCGTGACTGTGAAGTGTTCGTAAATTTCATGTGAGGGCCCGTTTAACTGAAACTTACTATTTCTTTTCATTACTTGGCGTCTTCAGTTAATTTGGTAGATACGAGGATCACCGACTATATGAACCTTTTTTTCTCGACATCATTTTTTCCTTCACACAACTTCACAGTACAGTTCACCGCTTCATTCCTGATGATCAGCGAGACAGTCGATCAAGCAACAGCCGACACAAAATCACATTTCGATAAAACTGCTGGAAATTTTCAATCCAGTGGCTTGAGGCTGCATTAACGATCTAACCAAGGAGCAAATTATAATGTAGTTCACACAGGGTAAACATCCATTCACGGAAATTCTGCTTGGAAATTTCAGATTAGATTCTACTTTACTTTGTTTTTTATCGTTTGTCAGATCGTTTGTCGAACACTAACACTCGTACTTGCTTCTGATTGGTCAGTTTAGGACTTATGGGTTTCCTGTGGTGTTACTTACGGACATGAACTCGATGACATAGTAGCTACGCCTCGAAACGAGGCTGTAGCTACAAAAATGTGTCGACACGGGATTGCAATGGGGAAATGCCTGAATTTTTTAAAAAAATAGATGGTATATACTAGGGCTATTTTACTGTACTGTAACATGTGGGTCTGGGTTCAGCGAAACGAAGTCAATAAGTACAACTTAAGCTTTATTATAGACTGTGTTTAGAACTCCGGACTTAACTTGATTTACAAGCATTTTGGACCTTTATTTATACTGGTAGTCAGATATTTCCAGATTTGGATATGACAAATCTAAGTGTTCAAGAGACTATTAGAAGTTATAGACATTATATTTAGATATTTCTGTGTTGACAGTATTGTGAGCATCGTTTTTGACTATGTAGAAGAGAATGACACAGATAAATAGCTGTCTTAACATGAAACAAGAACTCTTTTCCAGGTTACACTAACCACGACTTTAGATGAAATGGTAAATAACTCAAAACAACTACTACCTAAAAGCAAAGCTCCCATTTCAATTTTAATATTCTTTATGTTCTTGATTCAAATGAATTGAGCTTCCTGTGGTAAAGGGCTTGAAAATGTTGAATTAAAGATTATTTTAAAAAGCATTTGCTTTGGTTTGTATATACTCTTTTTGCTTCAGGTTGCGATGGCATTACTGTTCAGTGGTTTCAAAGCAGCGGTGTCCGGCCGGTTGGGTGTACCCGTTTTTCTTCTCAAATCTAATTCAACTGGGTCTTCTCACGAATCAAGCGTTTTTTGCATCCATACAATTCCTTTGTGACTATATGTCTGGAGTTTTCTATCGTTGGGGTCGGCACGCTCAAGAGTGACAAAATTTAGAATGAGCCATCTCACTGAAAAGAAATGATTTTCCATTTCCACGTCTTTTATATGTAACTATTTCCTGATTTATAATCGATTCTGTGCTGAAAGCCTGTCTCAACCAAGTTTTCAAAGTACATAACAACAGTATAGTTCTTATTTTGAAACCTTGTGTTATCGACCCTAAATTTTTTCCTTGAACAATTTTTTGCCTCAACTTCTGTCAAATGCAGATTAAGACAACTCTCTGGAACAGCTCTCTGGAATCTTCTCTTGTTTACTGTAATAATAATAATAATAATAATAGTCTTTATTGAAAAAATCGCTCTCAGCAAACGTGAGGGCTCACATGTGTAAAAAAGTAACAAAAATAAGAAGCTAAAATTATCTTTCATATGCCTTTCACATCTTTCATATCTTTCATATAGAATTGCTGAAATTCCAAATTGAAATACATTTACACAAATTTAAACAGGCATCTATTTACGAATGAGCGTTTGAACCTTTCGGTTGAAACCTTGGGGTCAAATCATCTGCATATTTAACCAAGACATTTTGAGAAGGGTGCAGAGGCTGAATGTCATTTACCATCACTGAGAAAATGATGGGGCCCAGGATAGTTCCTTGCGGTACTCCTTTATTTATTGGTAAATAGTCGGTTTCCATACCATCAACTTTGACACGTTGTAGCCTTCCAGAGAGAAAACTAATGATCCAGTTATGTATGTAGGGGTTGATTTCCAAGGCTTTCAGCTTATCAGAAACGATGTTATGTGTCACAGAATCAAAGGCCTTGCTGAAATCAAAGGAAAGGATTCTTAGCTTTTTTGTCCAACCACTGGAACCATGTATGCTGGCACTTGATGAGGGTCATGGTTGAGTTAATATCTTTCTTATATGCAAATTGATTACTGCCAATGCACTTAGTACTGAGATGGGAAAGCTCGCTGGAATAGACAACTCTTTCAAACAATCTCATGATGATATTGGTGACAGAGATAGGTCGTAGTTGGTTCAGCCCACATAAAGGAGTCTCCTTCGGAAGTGGAGTAATGTTAGCATACTTCCATGAAGTTGGTACAGTTTGATGTCTCAATGAGCAGTTGAAGATAGAAGTGACAACAGGTGCTAAGTCATAGGCAAAGTCACGCCATAACCAGTAGGGTAGTTCATCAGGGCCAGAGCTAGTACGTTTAGTGTTCAGAAGAAACTTTTGCACAGTAGAAGTAGACAAAACTGGAACACGGGTGCCATCTGGAATGGGAACAGGATCAGGAGCTGAATAGTCAGCATCCGTGTTGATTTCTTGAAAGTAGCAATTAATGATTTCTTGAAAGTAGCAATTAATGTCATCGGGATCAAGGATCGTACTGATTGGGACACTCGAGTCCTTCCTTCCAGTGATGGAGTTGACTCTAGCCCACCATTTCTTCGCAGCTCTAGGATGTTTCTGTCGTTCACTTTTCACTACATGGACCTGACTCTCTCGGATGAGCTTGTTGATACGTTGTTGTATATGACTATTTGCGGTGACATTTCCTCTACACAAATTTTTTTGTCGAATTTTGAGAAGAGACTTGACAAGAGGAGACATATACGGTGGATCACGGCTAGACATTCTGACTGTTTTAATGGGGAAGTAAGTATTGAAGAGGCCCGTTAGTGAGTCTTCCAGAAGTTGCGCTTTTTTCATAGGATCATCACATGATATGATTTCTTCCCAGCCGTGGTTCTCAAGAGCACGAGACATTGCGGTTTTGTGCTGATCACGCACATCGCGAAATACCACATTCTTTCTGACAGCTTTAGAGGTTGTACATGGATTGACGACAACTGCTGCATGATCAGATCTCACGAGGCACTCATGAACTGAAACTTTTGGCCACAAGTGTGGAGCGTTTGTCATAAATACATCAAGAACATTTTCACGTCTGGTTGGTGTCTTAACCAGTTGCTTCATGCACAAATGATTGAGTAGTGGTTTGATATCTAATTGATTGATGTCTCCAGCAACAATTAATTTGGAATTAGGATCAGAATCCAATATGGTTTCCCCACAGTTAATCAAAAACTCTGTTAAGTCAGATGACATTTGAGTGTTAGAGTCAGGTGGATGGTACACAGCTGCAATATGGTAGACAGAATTTGATGTTTGGACCTTGCACCACAAGCACTCGAACTGATTGCAGAACACATCTTTGAGGCGAGTTACAATCCAGTCACTCCTGCAAATAACAGCGATACCACTGTCTACAGATTGATGTTTCTGGTACTTGTATCAGTGGCATGGTTTGTTGAGCAATTACAGTGCTTGCCTTTCCCTGCTGTGGTGTAAGAGTATAGTGTCCCCAATTAGTGCATAAGACCTAGAAGACTTGGACACCTGAATAAAACAGTTACCTGCACTTCCTGTATTTCATCATTGCAAACTCAGTTGAAGGTTTTTCACAATCAATGCCACAATCATTGATATCCTCAGAAACAAATTTTCAGATTGCCCAAAATAGGCGTGCCCCATTGGAGGAGGCAATGCTATTTTGCTTAAATCAAATTTCAAGCTATAAACTCTAAGCTCTTGGTCTACCTCGGTTTGTTTTGTATTGTAAAGCGCTTAGAACAGATCTGGATAGGCGCTATATAAATGTATTATTATTATTATTATTATTAAACAAACACAAATTTGCAAAGTGGAGAAGCCTCCAATCTCTTAACAGATACTTACAGCCATAAACTTAAGGATTAGGGTGAAAAGACAATACAAAAAAAAATCAATACAAAAAAATAGTTAAAACATATTTTTGTTTGCTGTAACTATATGGCACCTCAGAGGGCTTTTATTGAAATTTTGCTGGTAATTCCTTGAACTGTGTGGAAGATGTCGAATGTGAGGAAAAGCTGATTTTTCCTATATTGATGGTAATAGTTTGCATCCTGTTTTTCCTTGAGCTAAATGCCTTTGGAATAATTTTTTGCACGAGACATCGGACACTGTCAAAAGTTTGACTTTCCAACAACTGCCATGTTAATACTTGTCCTATTTCATTTAACACCCAAAAAAGGTTTTCAAATTGTCTTTCAATCTTTCATAGCCAATGTTTGTGGTCACTTTAAAGGTGTGATTGCAAGTGAGCCATCCACTTATGGTGACCAATGAAAACGTACCGTATACTATAATACTTTCTCGAGTATCAAAATCATAAAGAAAAAAATTGTTAGCATATTACAACTGTTAAATGCAGGAAACTTCGTAGATCACAGGGTGTCTTACACTCTAAAATTCAGTGTCATCCAAAAATATTATTTTGGCATACAATGATCATCTATTTTGAATCATTGCTATCACTTCTTCCAATACTTCTCTAGTCATTCCATTTTATTGTAAAGAAAATACGCTGATAGTTATATATCCTCACTACATACTCATTAACTCATCGTATAATTAAGTTATGGGAGGAGTCCGCTCCTGCCCTCACCAATGCACCCTGTATACGTTAGCCCAGGCCACGGCCCAAATGGACTAAAACTACGAACGCCTAAGAACTCCCCATTTTCCTACAGAATGTTCCTTTATAATCTGAACCGCTCGAGTTATCAGCGATTAGCCGACCTGCTTGCTATTAGGGCCTTCCACAGCTCAGTAGTTAGGGCATCGGACCGGTAATCCGAAACTGTAGGTTATATCTCCGCTGGAGGCGTGGATTAGTCCCAGTTTTATCGATCAAACATATATTACCTACTAACTTCCCACTACCCTCTCCATTACTCAGATTCCAACTCCGAAAATCTGCACTCGTAATAAGCACCCTCTCCTCTTTAATTTGCTAGTTATCACTGCATCGTTAACAGTCTGCCAAATGCAAACAGTAATATACCAATTGAACTACGATTGGAAAGACTAATAGTTTCTCAGATTATCAAGGGTACTGGTAAAACTGACTCCAAAACTAGACAAATTACTCTTACAAACCACCACCCACAACGAGTGGGCGTGTACGGACTGCTCTTGTCCAGCTAAACTAAGTAGTAAGACATTGCTTTGCGTAAAGAGCCATGTGTGTTAAAAGGATGAAACTGGCACATAGAACTATATCCATAACTTCCCTGCGAGAGTAAAGGCGCAGTTCACTACTAGTGGGTTATTGCTTGTTGCAAAACTAACTAATTGCAAACAGGTAAAACGTTTAAGGAATCCAAGAATGCAAGAATGCTTGAGCATCAAGTCCAAACAAACCGCTCTGTAATAGTTTCTAATATTGCTGATATTGGGTAAAATGTAAAATTGCGGAAAGAGGAACCAACAAACGATAGAAAAGGCGATTCAAATTGATAAAAAAACCCGCCAATTTTCCAGCCAACAGGCCCAATCTGCATGCCGCAAAGCACTAACAAAAAATGCCACGACGCATAGTCCAGCTGACTTATCACGCAAAATTGGAAATCCGTCCGACGAATGATCATAACCATAAATGCAAAAGTCAGCAACGGTGACTCTCTCACCAAGGCCGGATGCACCTAGGTGAAACTGCCGGAATGTAGGACCGAGAAAACTATTTACTGAACCTAACAAAGGCAAATAAGACTGCGAGAAATGCCTTCCAGTTTTCGCGTTCGAGTCTTTTCACTTTCTTTCGTCCCGGCGAGAATGCGCGTACGAGTTTTTTTGGAAAATGATTTCGAGATTTAGAGCATGTAAAGATGTCATTTCACCTGGTAGAAAGATGCACGAAACCCGCAGAGCTTGGTCCCTCCGTGTGTAAAAGGAATTTTGGAAAGAATGCAAGAAGAGCTGAAGCAACATAACATCCGAGCTGCTCGGATCGACCCATGAAGGTGGCCAAAGTGTCCCCACGTCCTGAGAGCGCTCAAGTCGTGGCGAGAGTAAGAAACGGGCATGCACAAGAGGCTTCCCTTGGATGCGTGGTACTCAGTACAAGATCGAAACGCTGGAAATGACTACATTAATATTCCAGGTGCCTACCATGCGATAGAATTGAACGCTGGCACGGGTGCGCGTCTCGAGGGCTCAACATTTGAAAATCAGAATCGCGTCAAAAATAATTAATTTCTTGAAATTGAGCAGTGCTAGCTGACTAATATGAGCTCATTTTCTCTCTTTGAGCAATAGCCTAGCATTATGATACAATAAATTGTTGTAAAAATGCATTTGCTACAAGAAAGAAGGTAAAATTGGTTAATAGTACGTGACCTTGAGGCAGCGTGAAAGCACCTCTCGACCGCACGTTTGGAAAAATATAAACCTTGACATGGAATCTTGGCTATAATTATGTATATGATAGAGAACCTTATTACCGTTGACTTGCAAAAATAAAAAGAATAGGTGCCCGTGCTCCCGGTCTGTGGCAAATGTTTTGCTCGTTTCTAGGTCCTCCCGGTCAATTTAAAAACAAAATGGCGGACGAAGTTGACTTGAAAAGCAAGTTACAGGGGAACGTTTTATTTATTTCAAGAATCACGGCTGTTACCGTATTGCAAATTAAACCAAGATAAAGCCAATTGGCTTTTCCGAGTTACTGGGTCATTTGAAATTCCAGAAAGCAAAAGATTCTCAAGAATTTTAGGTCATTTATTCCCAAAATGCAAGCAGTCTTCGAAGCTGGATCAGGATTACAGTACGTGTCAATTCACTTTCGTCTGTAAAATTGAGATTACTTTAAGAGTTACCTTTCCAAGAAAATTCGCTTGTAGCCAACGTGTTCTTAGTAAGTAACTAAGCTTAATTTGTACGTTATAAATATTTGTAATTTGTAATAAAGAGTCAGTTTTTGTCTGCACACAATAGTGCCTCCTTTGTAACTCATATTCATAATATAGTTTATAGTTATTAATTTAATCAGTTTCGCCACAAATTTTATTTTATTTTTCACAAAGTCGAATATTTATATTGTTTTCTTGCTTTTGTTTCAAACTTTGCTTGTAAGGTTGCTTAAAAAGGGCATTAAAGCAATAATTGTAATGTGTAGTTCCAGAAAATATCCATACCCCACCGTGGAGGGAATTGGAAATTCCAGAGGGTAGGGAGGGGGTCAGAAAAACAAAATAACAGAGTTTGTATGGAAGAAAAATGGAAGTTCCGGAGGGTAGGGGGGTCCATTTACAAATTCCCTCCTTGGTGGGGTATGGATATTTTTTGGAACTGCACAATTTGCAATTTGTATGTGGAGGGGGCCAGGACCTTCTTCCCAATTGATATCCCCCCCCTCCCTAAGGATGGCTTCTAAAGCACAGAAATATTACAAATTATATTGTTATAATAAGGGAAAAAAGTAATTGATTTTAATGTCCTTTTTAAGCAACCTTACAAGCAAAGTTTGACACAAAAGCTACATTATAACTCAGTTTAGGTTGTAATCAACTGGGACTGAATTGATTTTATTTATTTACCCATGACTAAGAGAACAACATAAATCTTCAACATTCATGCATTGACTACTTATAGTGTTTATTTATTTGAGTCTCTAAGATCAGTCACCAATTCCTTCCAAATAATTTAGAACTTAATTCTGGTTCAAATGGATAGTGTACTGGGAACTATAAACAAATTATGAACTACTTCCCTACTTTGTCATCCAGTAGTTGATACCAAACTATTACAGTTTTTAATGTATCAATTTACATTGCTCAATTGATTTTGAAAATCATGAATTACTGAATTTGCAGAATTTGTATTCAACAAAAACTGTTTAAACAAGTCAAAATCTATATTGTCTTCTTTTGTCTCAATCTGACAATTGCATTTTGGTTTTTCATTCTTGTTGTACAAATCAATAATATAACTAGCAGCTTAACCACAAGTTCTCAGTCTTGTGGACAAAGAAATCACTCATAAAACCCAGCTGATCCCAAAACATACAAACACTAAAAACTGTGAAATACTTTGCAGCATTTAGTAAATTAGCATTATCTAAGCAACAGAAAACAAGAGACTTAGAGTGGTTTTCATAAACCTGTGAAACAAAAGTTAATTATTAGCTAGTAATAGCCAGACTCAAACAATAGAAAACAAAGGAATTAGAGACTAATAGTACTAAATACACTAAAATGTATTTCACGGGTTTATGAAAATCACTCTAGTATGATTTAGCACTATTTAGTACTACTATACATGTTTTACACCTTTAGTGTTTGTAGTCTGTCAATTCCCTGAACTCCTTGAATTCCAACTCCAAATTAAAAGGTTCTTGAAAAGCTCTGGACAACTCATCATTTCAATTTTTGGAATTCTTTTGTTGTGGCCTTGTACATCTGTATAACCATCTTCAATAAGTGTACCCATCTTTAATTCGTGTACCCAACTTGAAATCATTTTTGAAAATTAAGTGTTGATGAATCAGGACAGTGAAATTATCAAGAGGGTACAGTGGCAGATCATGTAGTGATAGTCTGGTTCAGACTAGTAATTCAGAACATTTTGACTAAGTATTTCATGTAATAATAGACAAGCTTGCTATATAAATATATTATATAATATATATCTTGTTTGGCATTGACTTGCATGTGTGAGAGGCATAGTGAATAGTGAGGACCAAGGAAAAAATGAGAGAGGGGAGGCAGTATGTGTATGTTATTTTTCATTCTTTTTATACACGTGTGTTTGTTTGTTTGCATATTTGCCTATGTGCAGTGTGGAAATTTCTGCTACAATAATCAAAATTAAATAAATGAATGTAAAAAAAGACAAATTAATATGACAAGTGTGAAGAACTGCAATACAATTTGATTACATTCTAATAACAAAATAGATAAATAAAATCTAGCATTAATGCAATCTTACGTTTTACAAATCCAGAGAAAAGCAGCTCTTCAGACCTTGAACCATATTCTGACAGTGAAGATGATGATGATGAAGATGCTGTAAGAATAATTCCTGAAAAGGAAGAAAGGATGTCCAAATATTATGGAGAACTGTCAGTGAAAGCCAAACGAAACAAAGAGCCAAGGGGTTCTTTGCCCCGCACAAAAATTATTAAGATTGATGATTAGCTTCATCATCATAACTGACATGATGAAAGGTAAGA
This sequence comes from Telmatactis stephensoni, assembly GCA_029948255.1. Classification (NCBI taxonomy): domain Eukaryota; kingdom Metazoa; phylum Cnidaria; class Anthozoa; order Actiniaria; family Isophelliidae; genus Telmatactis; species Telmatactis stephensoni. The sequence continues at coordinate 25,487 of JALIZF010001877.1, read as the reverse complement.
TTACTGAGCTTACCATATGTGCACCTTAAATATAAGCTACTGTCAAAGTTGGAAAATTGTCATTTTGTATATATAATAACATTCATAATTTTCAAATCTAAGTTTATATGTAATAATACTGACTATTCAAGTTCAGATCCTATGTAGTAAGGTTACCCAGGAAATTTCTAACTACAATGTGTAGGAAATGTATATAATAATGGCTTTTGTAAATACAATTCATGAATATAATGCCACTTGTATATCATGTACATGTAAAGTAAAATTTGAAATTCCATGAATGCATGATCTTGTCAGTCTGATAAAACTATCAGTGATTCACTTAATTTGTGAAACAGATTCCATATTGTAGTTTCTTGTAGATAAAAAGGCAAAAACAAGAAAACACTGAAAATTTAGGTGCACTTGTAGCTGATAGTCTTTCTTATGGCTTACCTCATAAGCGCAGATAGATGTAAACAGTGTGTCGAAGTGTTTGAAGCTCCACATCACTTTTCTAAAGATACCATCATGATAACTTGAAAGCTCTGTATTTCTTACATACGATAGACAGTAGTTTTTTCAAAAATTTCTGTAAAGACGAACATTTTGGCAGTATTTTCTCACAATACTGGCTGCAAATTACGCACGAGTAGTCGTTTTTGACGTCCCAGGTGGGTCACAGTGAAACTCAACTCTTTCCATCTTTTCTTCCCTTGACTGTATTAAAACCAATGACAATCAGATAGGAAACTCTCAAAAGTCTTCTCTTTTCATAATAATTGAGATTCAAAATGTCTTTCCACATTTTGTCAACAAAACGGCGCCAAATTTCTGACTTCCAATTTGATCATTTTCCCCTTTCATGACAGTCATTTAGTTGCACTGTGACGAAGTGTTTGACGAAAGTACGAATGATATTCAACTCCAAATGCCATATACTTCCCATTTTTGAGCTCTTACATGCGATAGGCATATTAGAATTCTTAAAAGGGGGCTTCAAACACCAGATTTCCACTCTCTTGTGAGTACCTCGCCAACTGAAACAACCAGACTGGCCGCCATGTTGTCAAACCACGGAAAGTCGATTCATCACGATATCTCCAGATTTTCTCGTCGAAAACATTTGCCTTTCACAGTACCTCTTCTTTTATGGTAAGGAATACCCACTTTTCAACTATTTTTAGTTTAAAGCAGTTAAAGTCCAAATAAATCTAATGTAAACATAACAATACTAAAGAATAAAAGGCGCCATTTCAGCGACCAAGATAACGAATTCGAATATTTTGGATTTGGCCAATCAGAACGCTCGAGCCAGACCCCCGACATTTGCCACAGACCGGGTTTTATTCTACTCCGGTGCACGATCACGTTTTAACACTTTCCAGTACGAATGTATAATATGCGTGGCCATGCTGTATTTGATCTACAATCTCTAGCCTGCGGATCGAGCTTGTACATCAAATACTTATCTTTATTGACATAAATGAGACCAATTAACCGATAGTTCTAAAGAGATTAAGTTGGTTAAGCCAGGAAAGACTTATTTCCAATCTCACCCATTTTATCATTAGGAGCTTTCTACAATTCCAGTAGAAAACAAATATCGAGACTACAAAAACGTAAAAAAGAAAGTACAAGGGAAAGTGACAAAACCAGAGATACGTCATATGACCTTTGTGACTGGGCAAAAGCATTGTCAGGTTGGAGAAATGGCGCATTTTGAATTGTGCGAATTCTCCGGGAACTGGGACCCAGTTAAACGATATATTCTAAGCTTGAATTCTAAAGATAAGATAACAAAATCTCTTGCCATCCCTGGTTATTGTTGTTGCTATACACTCTCTGTAAATCCTGCGAAAAATTCTACTACTTGGATATGGACATTTTGTGCCGTCTCTGCTGAGTTTAAATGTGCCGTGACGAGACGTTTGTCCCCTTAAATTATGACACCATGTGTCTTAAAAGGTCAAAATATGTTATGAACCAAATGAGTTTAATACTAATCAAATTCTTATCAGCCTTCCGGCGAACACAGGTTTCAATCTGGGGTAATTAGCTCTGAATGGGTGAGTACACTATTAGACTAACCGTTTCCGGTAGAAAGTGAAATGCTGCAAGCAGAAAACAGTTGGTGTATCCACCTTAGCAGAACTGTTCCTCTAAAACTCAAAAATGAACACTGCTTTCTTTAATATATCAAATTTCCCTTGTCTATCTCCTCTCATTTTGATTCTACTTCGCTATAACTATCAGTCCAAGATACTCGACTTTCAAAAATGTACATTTTGCTAAGAATTATGGCCCTTTAATCTGTGAAGTCAATACCCTGCCATGTATTCCATATCTATATTATACACACTACTGCAGGATCCACTACAGCTAATTAAAAAACTGCATGAGATGATTCGTAAACACCTATCAACCACGAATGCAAATTCCTCGCACCCAAAAATGCAAAGACAAAATTGGGAAAAGTTGTTATGAAGGTATAGACGTTTTTAACATCAAGTTGTCTCCAAGAAATTGACCTCGCATCCTGAGGTTCTCTAGAATGACGAACTTAGGTAGCAATTTAGGTAGCCATAGGGGCCAACAGAGGGTAGGGTCCCCGGGAAAGAAAACAAGGCGGTGTGCCCTGTAAACGATAGTCAGTTGTATAAACAATGCTCAACATAAGAGGTTCAATTTACCTTGTGATGCATGAAAGGGAACCCCACCCTCTGTTGACCCTAGGCTCCGAGCAAAGCCCGAAATTGAGACGCTGAGCAGGCCCCCCCCGAGGTCAACAGAGAGGAAGGATTGGGAGGTTAAATTGGGCCGAATGAAAAAGAGGGAAAACATTCTACCAATGGTTATGGTACGTATTAATTTCTTCTTGGCTCTACTAGCCACATGGTATCCCTCTGTAAATGCAATGCTTCAAAATGCGTAAACCCGTGGCTCTCCAGGCCACCTTCGCTAGCGGTACTCTATCAATGCAGTACTTCAAATTCGTCACCCCGCGGCTCTCTAGGCCACCTTCGCTAGCGGTACTCCTCTATCCGTGCGATTCTTTAAATAATTCGTAGGCCCATTGCTCTTCAGGCCATACACCTTCGCTAGCGGTACTCCTCTATCAACGCGACTCTTTGAAATTCGCAAACCGTGGCTCTCCAGGCCACCTTCGCTAGCGGTACTCTTCTGTCTGTGCGATTCTTTGAAATTTGCAAACCCGTGGCTCTCTAGGCCACCTTTGCTAGCCGTACTCCTCCATCAATGCAATTCCTAAAATTCGTCAACCCGTGGCTCTCCAGGCCACCTTCGCTAGCGGTACTTCTCTATCAATGCAATTCCTAAAATTCGTGAACCCGTGGCTCTCCAGGCCAATTTCGCTAGCGGTACTCCTCGTGGTTCTTAAGGCCACATAAAATATGCGGATTAATAGAAGTTAAAACGTAGATTTAGAGCACTAAATAAACAAAGCATAAAACAAATAAAATTACGACTAATGAACTAACTGGAAACAAAGACCGAAGTTACGAGGCGTAACCCAAAGCATGCAAGACGAATGCAAATTGCTAAAGTAGGACGCTAATTTAATGGCAGTACTGGCCGAAGGAATACAAAATATACAACAAAAGCGGTTTGGGTAAATAATGATAAAGCTTTATAGCCAACGAAAGTCAGTTTGGAAAAACTAAAATAAACCACAAAGAAACAATTATGAAAAAGGAATAGAAACGATTCAAAGCCTACCCAAACCGGCAAGCCGACTGATAAAACGAAATAACGAACTTACAGCAAACTAGGACGAGAAAAACCTAGAAGTGACTACAAATACAAACAAACACTAGCAGAATTAGGAATAAACCCCGGGAAAACCAAGAGAAAACGTCTGAGTTGCAAACACTAATTTACCTCGATACGCGTTTACCAAAGCAAGCTGGTGCAATTGTGCTCGCTAACGCTGCTAGCTAGCCATGTTCAGTTTAGCCAAGCTTGGTAGAAAAGTCAGAACGTTGAGGCTGCTGAGAGTACTCAGAGGAAGGATCTTGAATTAGAGCTGGTGGCGGTTGACGATAATGGTGAAGAACGGAAGTTCACGGTGTGCCGGCGTATCTTGAAGTGACCACTCCTAGATCGAGTAGGCTTATTTATACTCTGAGCTAATTAATTATGCAGTGAAAATAGTTGGCACGATGTGCATTCAACGGATATTTCTACAATTGTACACTTTGTGACCGTGCCATTGGACCCCCCTCCCCCCCTGTACAATGTTGCTGCTAGATAAAAGGTATTTCGAACTGATTGCCGAGTCGTAGGTGTCGGAATTTTCACAGCAACATTGTAAAGGGGGCACGGGGGGAGCCAATCTCATCACCATCTACTTTTCGCGCGCATCACGACAATATCGTGCCAACAATACTGGCAATGATTGTAGTTTTCTATCCCACCAGTTCCGAGCTACATGGCAGAGGCAACAATATGACGACTTACGTGAGAGTTTGCCGGATAATCACGTTTTAGTAGTTCACGATTTTTCGGAGAATTATCGTTGCACCCTGTTTGAGGAGCCACAGGCAACTTATTTCGATAGAGATGAGGTGACGCTTCATGTTAGCATTATTCATAGCCATGCACTGACTGATATTGACGGCACCCAGGATGAGACTGAGAATAAAATGGTTACTGAGGAGTTCTTTGTTCTGTCGGATGATAGAGGTCACGATGCCCATTTTGTACGCGCTGTGAGAGCACTAATCGATCAATACCTGACGGATATCGGATACAAGGTGGAGTTACTACACGAGTTCACCGATGGCTGTTCCGCACAGTATAAAAGTAGACACATCATTGGTGACCTTAGTTATTCACAAGATGATTTGGGTTACAACATATGCAGAAATTTTTTCGAAACTTCCCATGCCAAGGGACCTCAAGACGCTGCTGGCGGGATCATCAAGAAGAAAGCAGACATGGCAACCATGCGGTCATCAACAGTTGTCATTCAAAGCGCCAAAGACCTGTTTGAATACGCCAAAGAGCACCTCACAATGCCAAGTGACAGATCGTCCACCAAGCGCAGAATATTTCACCTACTTGAGGACATTCGCCGCCCAGATAACCGCCGTTTCAAGATCACCATCCGCGATGTAAAGATTCGCAAGCTACACCAAGTTATCTCCAAGAAACCGTGTACGACGCATGTGAGAGAACTATCGTGTTATTCGTGCGATTCCTGTCTCGCGGGTGATCCGTTAAAGTGTGAGTGTACTGATAAGACCGGCGAATTTACAGTTGTCAACTTGAAACATGAGCGCTCTTCGCCAGCAATAGTCCCAATGAGGAAGAGAGCGAAGATGGGAATGACGATGAAAGCGTTTGCGACATGGCTTCGAAAGGAACAGTAGTAGCGTTGCTTGCAGCAGAAGAAGGCGAGGACTATTACCTTATGCAGGTAGTCAGTGAGGGCTGCTACAAGACCAAAAGAACAACAAAGGATCCCTGGAGCGAGGTGTCCATCCCTCGTGGATGTGAGGTTTTAAAGGGCTATTACTATGATCAATGTTCAGGCCTCTCTTTTAAAATAAACAAATCCAAGCACACAATTAGTTTTTCTTTGGCAGTCCTCTATGTGATGAACGAGTATCACGACTGTGACGAGTTTGTGTTATCTGAGGACCTGCACTTAGATATTTTGTCAGTGTGCCCAGAAGTGTAAGAAGTTTAACGCTTGAAAGTCTGTATTAAAGAATGTTATTTTGTGCGTCTTGTTCAAATTGAATAGCAGAAAACTTAGTTGTAGGATTCTATGAGAAAAAGTGTCGAAGTAAAACAAATTGCTATTGTTTTTGGGGTTGAATCTTCTTGAACCTGCTTGAACTAGGCTACTCGTGGCCAAAACTGAAATGTTCTCTCTAAGCGCAATAAGGGGGCTCAACATGACTTTAAACAAAAATTATAATCATTCTTAGCCTATATACTTCGAATATATAGCAGATTTTATGAAATAACAAAGTTTATTAAAATCGGTGGTTGTGACTCTTTTGTACCCCACCTCGCTGCGACAAGTCTATCAGTTATAGTTATTTTTATTTATTTCTCAGATCTTCACGCTTATAGTTAGCTATACCAAACTAACTATAAGCGCCAACTTCACTCCTATAACAGCTCTTTCCATCAGGAAGAAATGGTTCTTTTCCGATACTGATGACATCATCTGCATAATTTATTGACTACCTCTACATTAAATATTTTGCAAAATTATGATCATTCGACTCACATGGTGTTTGTTGTGGAAAGAAAATACCAGAGAATTTAAAAGTTGAACGAGACTTACCTGTAACTTGAAGCTTGATTGAGATTCTACCTTGTCACTATGCAATAAGGGATTACATGAGATAGCATTGCGCCTACGCGGACTCATTCTTTAAAAATAACTCACTGCATGCATTATGATCCTGACAGTACAGGGAGGGGAATATGAGTGGGCATGTAATCCCTTATTGCATAGTGACAAGGTAGAATCTCAATCAAGCTTCAACTTACAGGTACGCTCGCTTAATTTTTGAATTCTATTCTGTCACCGCACTGAGGGCTCACGTGAGATTTTAAAGACAGATGCACAGAGTAAGATCAAACAACTTTATTGATACTAACTTAACACTGTATCAGCAAATGTCTCTTTAACAATACTTTTGTTATAGAACTTAGCAAATGTAGATTCTGATTTCCATCCGGCCTTGCTAAGTATTTCCCCTAATGGTACATCATTGCACTTGGCCTTGGATGTTGTGGCAGATCTAGTACTATGTGGTTTGAATACGCTAATGTCAATGCCTGCCTTATTCATGACAGTCTTAACCCAACGGCTAATTGAATCTCTACATACAGGTTTATGTGGTTTGACATAACTAAGTAGGAGTTGTTGATTTTCTCCTCTTATAACACTTGTTTGCTTTAAGTACTCTTTAAGAGTGTTAACAACACAAAGTTTGGGATCCTCAAAAGATTTGAGTTCAATTATTAGTCCTTTTGAGCCTGGCTTAGACTGTTTAACATGCTTTTGCAGTCTAAAAACAAATGACGATTCGTGTTCTGTCATGGAGCTTATATCCAAAAACTGAATAGTTTGGCCTCTTTGGCCAGAAACTAAAGCTAACAACATTGTTAATTTTAATGTTAAATCTTTAAGAGACATATCTTCAAGTGGGTATAATGTCTTAAGGTATGCTAAAACTTGATTGACATCCCATGTCTCAACATAACGTGCCACTGCTGGTCGCAGTTCAAATATACCTTTAAAAAAACTAACAACAAGTGGGTGTCTCCCAATTGGGACCCCATCATGTAATGATAACAAGCATGATAAAGCTGCCCTAGCTGTATTTATACTGCTATAACTAAGTCCACTGTTAAAGAGGGCTGTGAAGAAGTCTAAAACTTGCCCTATAGAGGGTGAGAATGTACTAATTTGTTCTTTATCACAGAAGTCAGTCCATTTCTTATAGTATGACTGGTACTGCTTACGAGTTCCTGTTCGCCAGGATTCAATGATGATTCTGGAAGCTTCTGAAGAAACTCCTTGGTTTTCAATTTGTTCCCTGAGAGCTTGCATGCCATCAACTTTAGTTTCTTCCCCAGTGGGTGTGTTTGGTCTGGTCTCCTCGGCAGGAAGAGAACATCTGAGCTTGTTGGAAGAAGTCTTGGGTGATCTGCTAGCAGCCTCAAGACTTTCGGATACCAGGGTTGTGTTGTCCATATTGGTAGAACCATCATCCCCTCTGCCTCCTCCCTTTCGATCTTTTGTAAACATTCCATTATTTGGCTGAAAGGGGGAAAGGCATAAAAATATTCATTAGACCATGAATAGGTAAAAGCATTAACATGCAGAGCCTCAGGGTCTGGCTTCCAGGAAATATATCTTGGTACTTGTCTGTTAAGCCTCGAGGCAAACAAATCAATTGAGGGTTTGCCAAAAGCCTTGACAATTCTATTAAACAGGTGTTTTTGGAGAGTCCATTCTGTATTATCATTAAATACTCTAGATTCCCTATCTGCATCAACATTCTCTTTGCCTGGTAAGGAAATTGCAGTTAGCCATATGTTGCGATCTATGCACCATTGCCAGATTTCCTGTGCAATGTTGTTACATTCAAGAGAATGGGTACCCCCCATAGCATTGATATATGCTACAGCAGTTGTGTTATCTATATATATGGCTATATGAAGATCCTTCATGGTTGAACAAAGAGATTTCAATGCAAAGAATGCAGCCAACAGCTCTAGCTCATTTATGTGTTGGCTTGATTCTATTTCTGTCCATCTACCACCTGTTCCATTGTCATCCAACACTGCCCCCCACCCTTGCTTTGAAGCATCGGAATAGAGGGTAATGGAGGGTTGATGGTGGGATATAGGGTGGCATGGGTGGCGTAGCGGTAAAACGTTCGCCTCTCACCGCTGTGGTCCAACGGGTCGGGTCACTGGTTCGAGCCCTGCGGATGCCACATGTGAGTAGAGTTTGTTAGATGTGTTGTTCTCTCCCTTGCCACGAGGGTTTTTCTCCGGGTTCTCCGGTTTTCCTCCCTCCGTAAAAATCAACATGTGAGCTTGAGAGTTGTATGCTTAAAACAGTTAATGTAGTGGTAGTGTGTGTGAGTGGATAGTGCCCCCAATTAGTGCGAAAGCGCTAGAACGACTAGGCACTTAAATAAAGAGATTTATTATATTTTATTATTTATTAATCCACCATTTTACGTCTGAAATAGCTTCTTGAGACAGTGGCATCTGGCCCTGAAAATTACCCTGGCTTTTCCGCAAAGCTGTAATTTTATCTATTTCCAGACTTCGATAAAACAATTTACCATGCATGACCCCTGGTAGATTGGACACCATCAATCCAATAACTTCTGCCACCTCCTGAATGGTGGGTTCATTTTTTGTTGACAATTTTGTGCAAGCCTGTTTTAATTTTTGAGCTTTTTCAGGTGTTGGTCTTACAGTCATATCTCTTGAGTTTAAAATGAACCCCAAAAAGGATACCTCTTGGGTTGGGGTAAGGACTGATTTATCAGGGTGTACAACAAACCCAAGGTTATCAAAGAGATTTATAGTCTCTTTGATATTCAGTGCACATTCTGCAATTGAACTACCTTGCAAGTAGGAATCATCAATATAACCTACAGTTATGTGACCCTGTTTCCTTAAAGTGGAATAGACTGGTTTTAAAAGCTTTGTAAATAGTCTGGGTGCTGAGGCCAACCCGTTTGGGAGACAGGTAAAGTGAAATAATTTTCCCTGCCACGTGAATTTGAGAAATTTTCTATAACTCTCGTGAATAGGGACAGAATAATAAGCGTCCCTCAGATCCACAGATGCCATATAACAATTTGGAGTGATTAACATAATGGCTGAATTCAGACTTTCCATTTTGAAGTGATAGTTTTCTATGTACTCATTCAGAAGTTTGAGATTTAGAATAAGTCTGTAATCTCCAGTTTTCTTCCTCCTGATGAAAATTGTGGAGATAAATTCTCCAGCACAGTGATCTGATTGGTTCTGTCTTCATGATATACACCCACGAAATGGGGTTATGACTGTCACGAAATTAAACACAAGTAGTTTTGTGACAACACTAAAGCATGGAAGCACTGAAGCAATGAAGCACTGAAGCATGGAAGCATGGAAGCACTCAAGCTATGAGGCAATGAGGCAATGAGGCAATGAAGCAATGAGGCAAGGAAGCAAGGAAGCAAGGAAGCAAGGAGGCAAGGAGGCAAGGAGGCAAGGAGGCAAGGAAGCAAAGAAGCAAGGAGGCAAGGAAGCAAGCAAGCAAGCAAGCAAGGAAGCAAGAAAGCAAGGAAGCAAGGAGGCAAGGAGGCAAGGAAGCAAGGAAGCAAGGAAGCAAGGAGGCAAGGAAGCAAAGAGGCAATGAAGCAATGAAGCAAGGAAGCAAGGAAGCATGGAAGCAATGATGCAATGATGCAATGAAGCAATGAAGCAATGAAGCGGTGAGGCACTGAAGCAGTGAGGCAGTGAGGCAATGAAGCATTGAAGCAATGAAGCATGGAAGCATGGAAGCATGGAAGCAATGAAGCAATGAAGCAGTGAGGCAATGAAGCACTGAAGCATGGAAGCATGGAAGCATGGAAGCATGGAAGCAATGAAGCAGTGAGGCATTGAAGCAATGAAGCACTGAAGCATGGAAGCATGGAAGCATGGAAGCATGGAAGCATGGAAGCATGGAAGCATGGAAGCAATGAAGCACTGAAGCATGGAAGCATGGAAGCATGGAAGCATGGAAGCATGGAAGCATGGAAGCATGGAAGCATGGAAGCATGGAAGCATGGAAGCATGGAAGCAATGAAGCAATGAAGCAATGAAGCAATGAAGCACTGAAGCATGGAAGCATGGAAGCACTGAAGCAATGAAGCATTGAGGCACTGAAGCACTGAAGCATGGAAGCACTGAAGCTACGAGGCAATGAGGCAATGAAGCACTGAAGCACTAAAGCATGAAAGCAATGAAGCAATGAAGCATGGAAGCACTGAAGCATGGAAGCACTGAAGCTATGAGGCAATGAAGCACTGAAGCACTAAAGCATGAAAGCAATGAAGCAATGAAGCAATGAAGCAATGAAGCACTGAAGCACTGAAGCACTGAAGCATGGAAGCACTGAAGCAATGAAGCATTGAGGCACTGAAGCATGGAAGCACTGAAGCTATGAGGCAATGAGGCAATGAAGCACTGAAGCACTAAAGCATGAAAGCAATGAAGCAATGAAGCAAGGAAGCAATGAAGCACTGAAGCACTGAAGCATGGAAGCACTTCCTTGCTTCATTGCTTCATTGCTTTCATGCTTTAGTGCTTCAGTGCTTCATTGCCTCATAGCTTCAGTGCTTCCATGCTTCAGTGCTTCCATGCTTCAGTGCTTCCATGCTTCATTGCTTCATTGCTTCATTGCTTTCATGCTTTAGTGCTTCAGTGCTTCATTGCCTCATAGCTTCAGTGCTTCCATGCTTCAGTGCTTCCATGCTTCAGTGCTTCCATGCTTCATTGCTTCATTGCTTCATTGCTTCATTGCTTCATTGCTTCACTGCTTCCATGCTTCCATGCTTCCATGCTTCCATGCTTCCATGCTTCCATGCTTCCATGCTTCCATGCTTCCATGCTTCAGTGCTTCATTGCTTCATTGCTTCATTGCTTCCATGCTCCCATGCTTCCATGCTTCCATGCTTCCATGCTTCAGTGCTTCATTGCCTCACTGCTTCAGTGCTTCAGTGCCTCACCGCTTCATTCCTTTATTGCTTCATTGCTTCATTGCATCATTGCTTCCTTGCTTCCTTGCTTCCTTGCCTCCTTGCCTCCTTGCTTCCTTGCTTCCTTGCTTCCTTGTTTCATTGCTTCCTTGCTTCCTTGCTTCATTGCTTCCTTGCCTCCTTGCTTCTTTGCTTCCTTGCCTCCTTGCTCCCTTGCCTCCTTGCCTCCTTGCTTCCTTGCTTCCTTGCTTCCTTGCTTCCTTGCCTCATTGCTTCATTGCCTCATTGCCTCATAGCTTGAGTGCTTCCATGCTTCCATGCTTCAGTGCTTCATTGCTTCAGTGCTTCCATGCTTTAGTGTTGTCACAAAACTACTTGTGTTTAATTTCGTGACAGTCATAACCCCATTTCGTGAGTGTATATCATGAAGACAGATCCATCTGATTCTTCGATCACGCCTTTATCGACGAGTTTTTCCAATTCTCGTGATATGATTTCCTGTTCACTTGGATTAAATTTGATTTCTCTAGGAGGTGTAACCTGATCCGGCGGGTTCTCGATAAATTCGATATTAAACCCTTTCACTATTTTTAGGATCTGTGGATCTGAAGTTAGCTTTTTCCACTCAGGGAAAAAATATTTCAGTCTACCTGCTGGTTCAGTAACTGCTCTTAAGCTTAAACTGGTAGATTGACTTACTTTTGACAGATCTTCGTTGGATTTTATTGAGCTTTTCTCTGTCTTGACTTGTGTTTGTCCGCGTTTGGAGGGTTGTGGCTGGACGATTGGCGCCAGCCTAAAAAATGTTTATTTCCTCTTCCCCTCGAGAATTTCCCTCTGTTCGGGTTGAATTTGTAATCGCGGTTTGAATAGCCTGAATAGCTCTTGGAGCTACTGGAGCTGGGGGTTAGCTTTTTCCCCACGCGATTGACCTCTGTCATTTCTTTGACCTGTTTTGAAATGTCGTCTCCGAATAATTCGGTACTAACAGGCGTTGAAGATGAACAAAGATGTTTATAATCTGCATGTAGGTCTGGTTTTATCAACTCTTTTCTTCGTATGTTTAATTCAGAGTTAGCATTTGCTAGCAGCGAAATGCTGTCGAGTGCTTCAGCGAGCGCCTCTTTCCCGCCATTGAGCTTGTCAGCTTGTTTTACAATGGCGTTTGTGACTCGTACAAGAGCACACATTCCTTTGACCAAAGAGGTCTGAACTTTCTGAAATTTCAAGTCCTGGGACCTTACTGTAGTACTTAGATTGTCCCATATAAGTTGATTTACTCTTACTTTTGTAAGAGCTTCACAGTTCTCCGGTCGAGGGTATTTATTAAGCTTCTCTTGTAGCTTCTCCTCGAGCATGCCATCTCGCACGAGGCGCGTGATGACTTTTGCGAGCTCCTTGTCAATGGAGGGTCCCGTTTCTTCGGACTTTAGGTCCCCTCTGAGTGATTCTAGAACCGATTCTACAGTTCCACTACTCTTTTCAGGTGTTTTCTGGCTAGATTTACTTGCCAAAAGCTGCTTGACTGACTCGTCAACATCAATTTTTTCAGCCGACTTAGCACTCGCTTCGTCGTTCTCTTCGGTGGCGGACAGATTACTGTCATCCTCCGTTTCTTCTTCAACAGTAACAACATTCTCAAATGATTTAGAAATGACGTTTGACAGATTTTCTGACATCTTCGCAAAGCCTTTTTCCATTGAGGACTGTAGTACAGAGGCGAGCGTCGTCGCCATTACCTCGATTTGTGGCTCTGGTCGGGAGTCATTTATGACCTTCCCACCATTATTTGTGTCAGACTTTCTGTGGCTTTTCTTGCCACTTTCAGTGGGTTCAGGATGAACAACCACAACTATTTCTTCTCTTCTTCGCTCTTTAGTCGAATGCGACATGCTTCATTAGAAGACAAATTTCAGCGAAAATTTTACTACAACCGTTCACGACAAACCCGTCAACGCACTGATTCACGCATGCGCAATGCTATCTCATGGGATCCCTCTGTGGGTGACAAGGTAGAATCAATATATCAAACAGCAAACTCAGTTCAAATATGATACCAGATGTGCATGCTTGAACAAAGCTCAAGTCCAGACTGCAGTTGTTAAAATTTTAAGTGTTAATGTACTGAGCAAATTCTACCAAAAGCATTTTGTTTTTCAATTACCTGTAGGACCATTTATTATTTTAATTATTAATGAATTGCTTTTATGCAATTTTATTTGCTGCTATTTTATTTATTAGCATGTAATTTAACCAAATAGAACATTGTTACCAATTGTCTAATAACAAATACTTACCAAAACTACCTTTCTTGTTTTTGGAGGTTTGACAGGGCAACTACTGGAAGATGTTGTCCCAAATTGTTTGTCTGCAACTTTGGTTTCTTTTGGTACTAAAACTGTTCAGGAATGACTCTAGCAGCAATCTCTTCTGATTAGCAGTGTGACCCCTTTTAGAAATTTCTTGAGGAAAGCATTTCAAAGCAACTAGGGCTTTTAAGTCTTCATAAGTGCAATATGCTATTGCATCATTGTCCATCTAAACCAAACCAGAAATATTAAAATCATTTTATTCTTTCTTTACCATTACATTTGAGGACTGTAAAGCAGTCCTATTTTAACATACACATTCATACAAATGTATGCTTAAAATGCCAAAGCAAGTTTGTGTCAGACAAATAGGCTGAACCATGGAGGTTTTATTAAATATCAAAAACAATACTTTCAATAATTATATCATCAAATACTATCAAATATTATATAAATATTACACTCACAGCTAAAAACGTACCTTTTCAATTGAAAACTTTCAAATGATATCTTCCTTTACACATCTCCCACCAAAAACTCAGCAACCTTTTGAGAAATGAGAACATTTTTAAAAATGATGATTATTAGTTATGTATTATTAATTATTAATCATGTAGCTGTTGAAGAATTTTGCAAGGAAGACTCCTGCAGGCCGGGTTGTTCAAAAGTTGATTATAATGAAAACTTTGGATGTTAATAATTCCATGAACAACATGGCTACAACAAAATCCTTTCAATGACTGTCCCTGTTCATTCAGAGATGGCTCATTGTTCTTTATAAGCAGTGCTTCTGATATTTTTCTCTATCACTTATTTGGTTTGCAGACGTTTTCCAATGGAAAGGGCATCTCAAAATTATTGACTTAACCAATTTACTCAAGGAGCTAAATCCTGAAAAAGTATTGTCCAATTACCTTTTCCAATCCATTGTATACTGCTTGGTCAAAATCTACCATTATTTGTCTTAGGATTTTACCATTTTGAAAGTCTGGATGAAGTTATGTAACAAGCTTAAAGACTTTTGGAAAAGCAATAATGTATGCTTCAACGTCTTGCTTACTACAATGCACCCTAGCATCTGCTTTTAAATCCAATGTAAAATCGTCACTATATTAATAAGGTAAAGACAGTGCAAGTGCCATCAACGTAAAGGTATTGAGCATCCTTAAGGAGGTGGGCTTGGTATGGTGCCATAAAAAAAGAACAAAGTTCCTAGCAGGTGTTAGCAAGCATTACTTTCCCTCCATTGCATATTTCTCATTTTGACATTAACTTGAATTCTCCATATGGCAAGTAAAGAACACATCACTCCAGTACTTAAAGAATTGTCATGGATACCAGTTTCAACAAATTGAAAAACCTTATTGGACTTTTTACATTCAAATATTTGAATGGTCTAGCCCCGGAATATCTCAGCTCATGTTTTCAAACTAGATCTGCCATACATGGACGAAACACAAGAAACAAATGCAAGCTTAACATTCCAGCCTACAAAAGTGCTGCTGGTCAAAGAACATTCAAATATAGAGCTGTGTCCATATGGAATTCCTTACCAACAGATATAATTGAATGCGCTCATATTAAGAAATTCAAATGTCGCATTAATAGTTATTTATCTCGTGATAGTTTTTATTAATATGATGTGTATATAATTGCAAATAAAATTGTGATTATAGACTATTTATTAGATTTCTGTGATAATAAGCAATTTGTAATTAGTACTGAAAAACCATTATTGGAGTTGCTAATAAAGTTTATTATTGCAATCTTGATCTTGACTTTGTTTACATTCTTTCCTAAAGTTATTGAGTTATTAATGGTCTTCAAACAAGAATTGCAACAGTAAAGTAATAATATTCAACTTGTGCAGAAACTAATGGCTTTCACTGATAAATAACGCTCAATTGAAGCGGATTGAAAATTCATGTTACATTGTTCTCTCGAACCAATCCCACCAATCATCCTAGCTGCACTGATACGTGTTACATGTGTAACAACAATGTGAACAGAGCCCTGTGTTTGAGGTTGAATTTCGATTCCACCTGGAATCAATTTTTAAAGCTCAGTAAAGTATAGTATCTTGAAGCTGTTGTAAATCTTTGCCAGTTCTTTGTAGTGTGGTACTAAAAAGTTGGAACCCTCATTGATGATGTTGACATTTGGATGGAGGATCTATTTCATTGAAACCTTGTCTTCATCCGGCCACTGAAAATGATTGCTGCTGAGCTCTTCATTCCTTGACAGAAAACGAACTTTTGATGGGTGTTAGTAAAACATGGAACGGCGGAATCCGGAATGCTGTAACCTCTGGAACCACATCAAATATACTGTATTAGCAATTTATAAAATATTTGAGATATAAAGCGCGCGCTGATTGGCTGGCTACCATGTTTATATCAGAGGACAGAGACATGGCTCGCTCAAAAAAATGTAAAAAATATTTTATAAAACCAATATAAAACGATTGCTTACGTCTCTGTACTGTGATACAAACACTCTGGAAGATGTAGAGCACTCGAAAAGCAAGAGAATCACTCGGCTACACCTCGTGTTCCTAAGCTTGCTTTTCTCCTGCTCTACATCTTCCATCGAGACATGCTCGCCCGTTTTATATTTCTTAAAAACAAGCAACAACAACAACAGCACTTGTTTTTCTTGCTTTTTTGAATGTGTGTGTAGTCTTGCCGTAGCTTTAAACCTTTTTTGCCTGTGTAGTGTGAAGAAAAAGAAAGAAACATAAGCAAGATTTGTAAATTCCCATGTGAATTGAATCTGACATTTCAACAGATGAGGAAATAGCCTCCACACTATAACCATTTGAATTATCGCATTATTGAACTATATTGAAACTGTTAGAAAGAATGATGATGCCATGTGGTTTATGCCCTATAAAGCTTTAGATACATTTTGACAATTCTTTATTTGATGCTTAAGATATTACACAATACTTTGCATTGATGTACAACTGAACTTTTAAGCTCATAGAAGAGCAATGATTTCTAAAATTTCAGTTATTTTATATTCAATATGTTGATCTAGCTAAGGTGGGGCTACATAAACAAATTTTATTTTGTTATATATTTATTGAGAGCAGTTTCGTTTTAGCGATAAGAGTCGAATACCTGAAGTACCTGTAATTGAAATAGATGATGAAGTTATGTTTACAGTGGCTCGTCATCCATTGAAATGTCAGTTTGATGTAGTTCCAGAGGTTCCGGCTGTTCCAGCGTTCCAGATTCGTGTTTTACTAACAAGAATGACTCTACACGTTGTGTTGTTTAACTTCTGTATGCAGGAAACTTTCTTGTCGGTCATGGCTTTGATAGCCTTCAGAACATCCACAGCTTTAAGATCATTACATGTTTGAATTAAAACACTCGTTGTCATTTTCAAACGCTGTTCCCTCGGTCTCCAACTGGCGGCAGCAGTTGTGTACGTCATTTTACCGATAAATCAGTAAAATACGCCTGAAAAACTGCTATAGAGGCGAATTGTCAAGCCAAAAGATATGCGAACTTTGTGCACCCATCCGGGGGTGTTTAAGTCAATTATTGATCAAATATAGGCTTTGAGGTTATAAAATATAGCTCTTCAGACCAAATTGTTCAGTTTAGTTCATAGATCATCTGTAAGGGAAACGTTTGATCAATTTGCGATAAACGAAGTATTGACGAAGCCATTTGGAATGAAGTAGGAAACTTAAGCACGGAGACATGGTGCGATATTTTAGTGGAGATTTGGCTTTGGGTCCTTTTATGTAATCAGGCAGAGCTTTAATTAATTGTTGCAAGTTTTAGAAAGATATGTTTGATTGAAATTTTGTTTTCCAATTGCGTGCATTTAGTAATTAGATTAATGTGCATTTAGTAATTAGAGATACGAAGGTAAGTTGAACGTCATTTATATTTCTCAATGGTTCTGTTACATTTTATATAGTACTTCAGTTAAAACCAGCAGTATATTAATAACCACCAATCAGGTGGTACAATTATCTACAAAATACTTTCTCCCCGACCAAAATAATTTGTGTTCTACTCTGAGAGTACCTGTCATGCATTTTTGCAATCATTTTTGCAATCATTTTTGCAATCAAAAGACACTGACAAGTCAAACTGGTTTCCATCAACTTCTGTTCTCCATTTCTCCCCAAGCGGTATTACACACAGGTAGCCCGAGTGAACGCCTATTAGGCGCCTAGTTGTTTATTTTATTGGATTTATGAAGTATTTAACAAAACGTCAACCTGGTTTTGTGACTGATTTCTTTTCGTACCTAATTACACGGAGACGTTTTTGTAACACCCAGACGTACTTTGTAAAATATTATTTAAAGCTACCTGTTCCAGAGAGAAGGAGCTATTTTACATGCCCTCAGTAAAATCGCTGACAACAATACCCTGTTTGATGGCATGTTTCCGTATTGCAAACATCTGGGAGGACATTCCCCCAGATAAAATGACTAAATTAGTTTCGGCTCACAGTGATTACTGACTCGCTTATATATACACCTGTCTCAAAATTCAAACAACCAAAACAACATACCCATTTAATATGAATGGTGAATGATGGTTTCTAATGGTGTCTAATGGGGAATTACCACGGGAACCCAATATATGCTGTAATTGATAAGTGAACAACTACTATATAGGATATTACCTTAGGTTAATCTAAGTTGATCACTTTATAATTTGGAAAAATAGTGTTATCAATTAAATTGTACATTGTTTATTTTTAAGACCATAAGTGCCTTCATTCTTCAATGTTTGGAAACAGCGAATCATCATTATATATATTTTTTTGTCTTTTTCCAGCTCCTTGAAAATGTGTGCAAATCCTTGTTGCATCCAACTGCTTGAGCATCATGTTTGCCATGATTCCTTGCATTCTGTAAGTCATTTTTAGCTTCTTGTCATCAACCGACACACTCATATTAATGATAAGAAATTGCCACACAGTGATATCATAAAGAGGCCTTAGGAAGTTGAGTCTGTTGTTCTGGCTACCTGCATGAGTTGCGCTTTGGCTAGTGTTTTGGCTACTTGCCTGGTTGTTTTGATCAACTCTCTTGTGACTGCTAATCTTCTTCATACTGTTCTTCCAGAAATATAAGTTATATATTTAAGTTATTCAAAATATTCAATCCATTTTGGTCTTCATAACAAATGAGCTTTTGAAAATGGTCATGATTATATCCATTTGTGGATTTAATGAAGCATTCTTAAATTGTTCAATTTTTTTGTTCAATTTTCGCAAATTATGTTATATTGTTTTGATTTTTAAGACAGTGAGTGCCTTTGTTCCTCAAAGTTTGGAAATGGCAAATCATATGTTTTATTATGAAATCATATATTGTTTTAATTTGTTTTGATTTCGAAGTTATTCAAAATATATGGGCTTTTGAAATCAGCGATAATACAAATAACAATTACACATCACAATCTTAACGGCTAAACTTGCTGTCAATATTTCATATTTTAACAAAATATAGTAATTGGCAGCTTAGACTCACCAATCACACCATTCATAACCATTGGTAAGCATCTCAAGCAAACTGAAGGCTGTTAACACAGGGTTCCCAAGTTACTAACTAAAGATAAGGGCACGATTGATGTCACAGAGATCCCAAACGACCTTATGGAAAGATAATGTTGGGAGCCCTGAACAGACGTATATAGGAATATAGTGATGGGAGGCCTGTGTAGTATTTCACCAATAGACACCATCAGTTACCATTGTAATGGAATGGGTTTAGATTTCATGAACAGACGTATATAGGAATATAGTGATGGGAGGCCTGTGTAGTATTTCACCAATAGACATCATCAGTTACCATTGTAATGGAATGCGTATGCTGGACATTCTTGTTCTTTGATGCTGTATGTCAAATGTTGAACTTTTCATTTTTTAGAGCGGCCTAAAGAAAAATTAGAATGAAGCAAAGTGAAATAAAATTAAATACAATAAAATAATAAGAAATTATAGGAATTGATGCAACAAAAAATTGACTCCTTCTACTTGGGATGTAGAAGTTTGGAAAAAGATTAGAATTCCTATTTGTCTGCATCTTGTGTTATGGGCTAAACACTTTCACTTTAACATAATCTGAGATTGCATAAAAATATTCACTGCTACAATTACTCACTTTCATTCATAGATTTTGAAGACACCTGGGCATCTGCCCTTTTTCTCTATAAAACGATCAAGGACATGTTAGGAAACACTACTTCAGAACCCATTATTTGCTTGTAAAATGTAAAAAAAGAAATTTTTTCATCTGAAAATTGCTTTAAATCTATTCAAAAATCTATTTATTGCCTCCAAGTATGCAACAAGCTATATATAGTCAGGTACATTTTGGTGGCCCCTCACTACCACTAACCAACCTCGCTTCTCCTCCTCTCTCTCCATACCTTAAGATCAAAATCCTATCGCAAACTGTCTATCCTAAGACTTAATGGCCCTTCCTTGAACTGTGTAACGTTAGAAAAGAAGCCATGAGATCAATTGAAGTGATTGAACAGTTATGGTGAAATATGGACACTGTTTAAAACATACTGTGAAAGGGTCGTTATTCTTATCATCTTCCTATGTGACAAATATTAAACGTTACTTTAGGTAGATGCCTTCAAATCCTGTTTAGTTAAGAACATTTTTCACCTCAACATCGGAACTTGGAGAAAAATTGGTGTTCAATGGAGAATCATCTTCTTCAAATGACATATCAGTATTACCCTCCTGAATAAAGAAAACGTATCAAACTTCGTTATCCAGCTCACTTAAATGATATTTAGTCAACAGTGGACAACAAGGGGACAGCAAACTTACATAAAAATATGTACAAAATATATCTATATACAAAAGTTTTCCAATTTACTTACTTCACTGACAATCTGCTGGTCATTGAGGCAGGTATTCACAGATTGCTGTTGACTTAGGAAAGTTGATCATTATAAATTGAGCTGTATACCTGTGCTTCTTCAGCCGCTTTGCCTGCCTTTTTTTTCTTTAGAATTCTGGAAAAATATCATCTGAATAAGTAAAGGAGGTTAACATTGAAAACAAATACATTTTTGACTTTAATACTTTGCGAACAAAAGGGAAAGCAGAACCATTATTATGAATGATACAACAGAAAAAGTGCGAGGTGGAGGAATTCAGTGCACCCAGTCCCTATAACTTATATTGGAGATCAAACGAAATCTCAAACTTCCTCCATTTACAACTGTTATCGTTAAAGTGTGGCTTGTGAAGTTCAAAGTCTAATCTTGAAAGTTCTGCCGGAGTGAAAAACTTACTATGACACTGATGCATGTTGCCTGGGGGAGAACAACTGCTTCTGCGTATAACTTTCCAGTTCTATCGCTCCCTTTTTATATCTCTTTCTTCAGTTGATTTATCTCCTATGTGAGGATAAACGGTTATTCCTTGAATTTACAAATAAAATTGTATATAACTAAGATAGATGCTGAAGTATATTCATGAATGGTATAAATAGTTACAACTTTGTTACAGCCTGTTCCCTTCCTTGGTTGGAGACCCGCTTTGGTGCTCGCCAGCTGATTTATCCCCTCCTTGTCCATCACTCAAAAGATGCAAAAATTACGAGTGCAGTGTTCAGAATCTCTTGATCAAAGAAGGAAAAAATTAAAAGGCAAAATCAATTTAATTAGTTTCCTGACTTCGTTGTAATTTCTTCCTCTTCTTATCAGTTCGTCTCTCTCTCCCTTCACTTTCTCAATGTCTTGAAGAGCCTAAAATATAAGATGATCAGTCAGCCATTTCAGAAGCTCTTTTGGTAGAGAACAAAGCCACGGCCACTGCCAGAAACATTTCAACTCACTTCTTAAATTTACTTTTTAGATGCAACAATTCAACTTTTAACTCATCACGTTCTTTGGATATGTGTTTTCAAAATGAAAGGGTAACATATGTTAAAGTAAAATCGCTGAGCGTAGTAGCATAGATATATATTAAAACAACTCCACAAAGGAAGCAGCACACAATCTTGTTCCGTTTGCACAACAGCATAATATGAAACGAACCAGAGAATATCAAAATAAATCCTTTGGTTGCCTCACCTATGTGCCCATTCAAAGAAAAGTGGTCTAGACGTTATTTTTGGATCCTCCCAATTCTGTCACTGTCACCTTCCCTTTCTCCATCAGAAAGGGCTTCAAATTGCTGTTCTTCTTTTAGCTTGTACAAAATTGGAAGGGACCTGTGTTGGATTGCCTTCTTTGTTTTTATGATTGACCTCAGCTGGTTGTTTTCTATAGCCCTGCCAATTGCCAGGACTTTGTCAAAACAGCGGTTACTCAGACGAGTTGCAGTTTAGTAATGTTTGAAGTCTTGTTTAACAAAAAGGATGTTTTTTTAGAAACAGATACATGCATTAAAACTTCGTTAACATCAGTGATTAAACTTACATTTTTTGTTAATGTAAACGTTTCAACCTTTGGTCTTCTTCAGTAAATTTAAGATTAAGATAAAACAACTAAAAATTATATACAAGGTAAAAGAAGGGGATGATGAATGGCACAAAATGCAAGGTCTATTTATACTAAAGGTCATTAATGTTCAATTTCAAAGAACTCATCAAAAACGTGGGAGTGAACCACTCATTTTGCAGAGAGAGCTAAAATTAATAATTAACTCTATTTTTGGACCTGAACTCTGGCCTTTTATTAAGGCCATAGGGGCGTAACATATGGAGTTGCGCCGTCCAATAAGCTTCTCTGGTGAGAAGCCTTTTATCTACATCTATAATAGAGTTAATTTACTCAATCGCAACTTGTAAGTCTGTTATATATATAAAATTAATTGTAAATATTTTAATATATGGTACTGAATAAACATGTATGTATGTATGTATTATTCTTGTATTTTCCTTCCAGAGACTTTCTGACAGGATAGTGTTGTCTCTGATTTTAGAATCTCCAGGATCTCTTTGATTGTCACTATATCGTCCAAATCGTCCAAATCTTCCGCCTTCACGATATTAGTCCTTATACTCTTTTCACTTCTGAACGAGTATAAAATATTTAATAGCTAAACTGCATTATCACAGTAAACAGGACAACAGAGTAGGTTGTGGGCATCTCATTTATTCATGCAAATGTCTGATAGCAGAGTATAATGTAGATATAGCAATATAATAGAAAATATGCTGATGGTGATTTGAATAGATGTAGACTATTTGATATAGTCACACAACGGCCACTTCTTCATGCTTATATATAAGTAATATGGAAGAGTCGCTAATAAACTTAAAACGTCCGTTTTTTGTCTATTTACTTTTGAAACTGAAAATTTACACTGAGTACCAGTGTACTCTAGAAGAGATGCCTTCAAGAGATTATAACTTCAGATCTTTCATCTTAAATACCCTGCATGGGGAATTAGCCTAGGGAACACTCACAGCTGTGTACATTCCGTAACGCTACTAAATACATTTTGCACAACGTATTTCATGATGGTAGTCCGCCAGTTTTCCTGTTTCTTGGCAGGGGATCCATACCGATCTCTGTACTCTGTAGATGTTAGATGATAAGCTGGATCATATAACTCTCTCAACACGAAGAGGATAAAGAACACTGTTGCCCAGACCTGAGTGGTCATGCCATACCATCCAATGACGTGTGCTCTCAATCTTCTTTAATTGACCTATGTCTTACCTTTGTGACTTTTCATTTAGCTGTGAAAGTCTGATATTGATATCTTCTTCTGTCATGGTTTGGTTGTGTCTGTCACCAACCCTCATATACTTGAAATGTTTCTCAAGTGACTTTTGTCATATGTGCTCAAAGGGATACTTCCTTGCATTTGCAACAATTTCTTTCTTTTCAATGGTACCATCTTTTCCCAGTACCAACTTAGTTTTACTTCTTTGAAGGACTGGCAACCTCTAGGTTATATTGACCTGTGGCAATCTTCTCCTTGATATCAGTTTGAAGGCATTTGTTTTGTCTTGGAATAGGAATTGAGACATTTTGACCACTTTGTTTGAGAATGGCTCTTCTGATCCTTTTCTCTGTAAATTAACCAATACATTATTGAATAGATTTGTACTTGTAGAATTATAGAATTATGTACTTTTCATAAAACAATTTATTCTTATGTCCACTAAATGATATATGTAAGTAACAATATTTGTCAAAGTAACAATATTTGTAATGTAATAATCCGGGTGGATGTAGTCCTGAGGAGGACTGTTTGGTGTGACTGACGTTTCGTCAACCTGAGTGGAAGTCATCTTCAGAGTCAAGTGAAAAGTAAAGTCAGATAGATCATATTTATACTGCCACATGCTAATTACCTGGAGTTGTGTAATTAGCCGTATTGGTCTAATTAGCGGTATCGGTCTAATTAGGGTGTGTCGATGCGTTGGCGGCATGATTGTTGGTTTTGCTTTTGTTTACAAGGCTATTGTATGGTGCAGGTAGTTTGATTGAGCCGTTGAGTGGTTCACGCACGAACTCAATAAAACAAATTTCAAGTACTAGTGGTTGCTTTTTGTTGGTACAATAAATACATTTACCAGATTCCCAGTTAATTGCATGGCCAGTCTTGGTATAATGCATGGCAATGTTATTGCGATTATCCTGTTTTCTTACTGCACTTTGATGTTCTTCACGTTTGATATTAAACAATCTACCAGTCTCTCCAACATAGGTTGCATCACAGTCATTGCATGAAATCTTGTATATGGCACCAAGTTGATCGTTTGGGCTATCACGACCTTTGACCTTAATCAGAACCTGACGTAGTGTAGATATGGGTCCTTGAGCCACATGAATGTTGTGTGGCTGCAAAATACGTGATATAGTCTCTCTTTGATGTAGGGCAGTGAAATTAAGGCATTAGTATCCTTGTCAACAGGATAATCTTTAGGTCTACTCGGTTTTTGAGTGTTTCTATTAATGAACTTATCGCTGTAGTTGTTCTTGTGAAACATGCGTTTAAGATGTTGTGTTTCATTTTGTAGACTTTCAGCAGTTACATGCAAGTTGAGCGCACCTGGTAAGAGTTTTGATGGTCATAGCCTTATGAGAGGTTGGATTATGCGATGACTGATCAAGTAACCTGTCAGTATTCGTAGGTTTTCAATACACAGTTGTCTGCAAAGTATTGTTATGGCAGCTCACTAGGCAATCTAAGAATGGTATTTTACTGTCTTCCTTGTGTTTTCTAGTAAACTGGATATTTGTTTGTTTTTTGTTTTGTTTTTACAGCTTTATTGGGCAACAATAGAAAGCAAAATACAATGAACAATGATAAAATAAACAATATCAATCAAGTTGTACACCCAATGAGGGAGGTACGAACGGGACTGTGGATATGAGGATTCTGTCGGTTCAAGTGTTCGTGAAATGCATTAATGTGGTCTAAGGGTAACACAGTTATGGTGTCATCTACATAACGGAACCAGAATGACAATGGGTTGGCATAAGATGCGAGACAGGGGAACCCATAGCTGTGCCCTGAAGCTGTTCATAGTATTTGCTATTGAATTGGAAGAATGTAGATTAGAGACATAACTTCGACAGGGCCATAATCTCACGTCGGCATTGGAAGTATTATATCAGTAGAATGCTGGTGAATAGAGATTTCACATTGAAAGACACCAGCTTATGATTATCAGGTATATGAATTGTCTTGATAGTATTGATGAAATTCTCTCTTGATTGTAGTTTATGTCTTGAGGCATTAGTCAGTGGTTGCAATGTATTTGTTAAATACTTTGATAGTTGGTATGTGGGAGAACCACAAAAGGATACTATAGGTCACATAGGTATCTGAGGTTTATGCAACTTTGGCAAGCTGTATAACTTTGGTGACTGGGGTGCAGGGCGTCTGAGTTGTTTGTATTGATAGCAACTAAGATGGTTTTCCTTTTTGAGTTCTAACAGTTTCTTATTGAGTCTACACGCCAGTGCAGGAGTTGGATTAGAGTCAAG